>JADLZN010003555.1:80000-620000 GCA_018155175.1 Sinocyclocheilus anophthalmus
ATATTTAATTCATACAGTGTAGTCTATGCAGTATTTTTCTTTACCTTTACTTTATTCAGTTACTGTAGTATTGCTTACTTTGGTTAGATAGTCCCACCTTTTCTGACAAAAAGACAAAGGTGCAAGTCTGTGCACTTAACTGCTTTAATGAGGGAAAGAACTACAATTCCACAAACCATTGTGAATGACATAAATCAAATTGAAAATGGAGAAACACATCGATTTAAAGTTGTTGATTGTATCTATAGAAACAACATATGTTTAAGTTTATTGCAAAATATATATATTTTAAAATGTAAGTGTTTTGAGAGTGCTTGGGGAGACTCGACTCAATTACATCATTTGCTGTTCTTAATGGGAGTGAGCGGAGCTCAGCACTCTCTGATTGGTGGAATTTTCTGAACAGCATCATGGTTAATGTAGTTTTTCACCAGGGATTCCGCTGTTAAACCTGATTATTTAATCAGCTGCAGTCTTTCAACAAATGTTTATTTGTGAACTCTCCATCACACTGTGCCTCGTTTACAAAACAAAATACTCCGAAAAATCCTCTGACGCGATCCGGGACGCGAACGAGCTGTTTAAACCAAACACGTCAAAGCGAATGTTCTTTCACTCCATTTGTCCTATTGACAAACTCAAGCGGGTGTCAGAAAGTGAATGTGCATCTACAGTATATAGGCTACTGTATCCAGTGTAGACAAGATAGCGGCAATGATTGTAATTTCTATTTGCTTTTGACACAACGCAACACACGCATTTAGCATGATCAAGAGCCGTTAAGTGACTGAACGCCAGTGGGCGGGGGGCTATGGTGAGAAGATGACTATTTGTCAATGTCTTGCTCTGGAATCAGTGTTATGCAAATGTTTGTGTCTGGGTGACATCATCTTGCACCCCAGATCCAAAACGAGCCGTTTTTGGAGCTAGATTAAATAAATGGTTTGTTTATAATGAGGAGGACGTTTTAAGCTATAAAACTTGCAGGATGTTTTAATGGTACAAAGACCTCTTGTATGCCAAAATATCAAGGCAAATTTGATTTCTCATGTCATGACCCCTTTAAAACAGTGGTGTCCAATCCTGCTCCTGGAGGGCCACTGTCCTGCAGAGTTTTGCACCAACCCTAATTAAACACACCTGAACCAGTTAATCAATGTCTTACTAGGCATACACAACTTCCAGGGTGGTGTGTTGATGCAAGTTGGAGCTAAACTCTGCAGGACAGTGGCTCTCCAGGACCAAAGTATGTATGGACACCCCGATTTGAAACATAAGCTGAAATAATGCAACAACCGTGGCTCACAGTAAGTCTGTCTTTAAAGGTTATCAATAAAAATCTATTTTCCTTTGAAGAAAATGAATGGCATTTTAACTTCCTTAACCTGATTGTTGCACTCTGTAAACGTTTTATTTGCAGTAAGATTAGTTTTTGCTGTGATTTCGAAATTGGTTTAGAGAACTGTGAATTTCAATGGTAAAACTTGCAGATTTGTTATCTGCTTATTCACATGAATTTTTCTTATTTGGGATATGATAGACTTCCTTTCTCGACTGAGTCCTTCCCCTCCTACCTTCTTGCAGAGCATGTACTTCTGTAATGCAAACCATCAGCCAAATGTGCCGTAAAAGGTCAGCCATGGTGCAGGGGGCCCTGCTATTTTACCAAGGCCGGAGCAGCTGATGTCAGGCTTCTGTAATTGATGTCATGTCCCCAAGATCAGCGGGAGGTGAGCGCCTCAGGGTGTGGTGGAGGTATTCAATTGCCCTTGTGTTTTTGGGGCACGTTTGCTGTGTAAAGGTAATAGAGGGTTCAAGTATTTGTGCTTGTGGAAATTCATATGGGATAGCTGTTCAACGTATGGGCGTGCGAGTGGTTAAACAGAGCGGCGTGAACCACTGATGAGGCTTACAGGCCTGGCTGGAGCAGCGAGATGACATCAGAGAACAAACTGTACAAACAACAATGCTTGTAGCCTAGGAGACTGGCTTCATTTGGCCTCGGACTGCAGGTCCATCAACACTGTAAGAGTGGCGAGCCCATAAGATGGTAACACCCCCATCTGTCGCTCTCCTTCACTTTTCTCCCTCCCCTTCACATCATCAGTCTGGCTTGAAAAAAACCCAAGGTCTTTATAATTGCTTTGGACAAATTAGGTACTTTTGGACATCTTTTCTTAGCCAGTTCTAAGTTCTAGCACACATCTGGGCGTAAGCTGCGAGGCCAAGATATTGAATGACTAATTACTCATTGTAATTGCTATTTCCGATTAGCAGGTTATTGCCTGCGTGTGTGCATCCAAGAAAGAGCATCATGAGAACGTTTCGAATGTAATATTGGAGATGTTTATGTTGGCCTATCTGATGGTTAGGAAAGAGTGCGTGGTTGTGTCTACATGTTCCTGGTTACTGATCATGGAAGGAAGCATGTGACTGGCCTAGTTACTGTAGCCTCTCGTGGAAAGAATCAGTTTCGAACTCTCCATAGACAAACACACACTCCTCTTCACCATGACATTCTGCATTATGTAATTACAATCCTTCATTTTTTTTTTTTTTTCTGTGCATGTTGCAAATTCAGTTACCATGGCCTTGGTCCAGGGCATCTGGTATCCATTAGGGTAATAACAGCCAGATAAAGAGGATGACAAATGAACAGGGATGCCTGAGTGGAACCTTGGCAGCCCCTGGAGGGATCCGGCCCTGTTCCACACGGCCCCGTTTCTGACCCGCGAATGAGATCCTGTGAGAGAAATGGTCCAAGTAACAACTTAGCGACTGAAAAAGACACAAGCCTACATGAGATCACAAAGACTTGCCTTAGATATCATTTTGTCATTTTGGACTTAGTGGTTTCCCAAGACACTTGTCAATGAAAAGGGGCATCTTTTTCATATCCTCCCTAACCGAAGGAATTACACCGCTAGTTGTCGTATGAGCCGAATTAAGGCATGTGCAAGCAGTTACTGTAAATGTAGTGTTCTTTTCCACTGTGGGGTATTTGCTAAAGCCAGGAGAGGATGTGCAGGGTATAACTTAGTGGTCCTGCTTCAAAAGAAGCGAGGGAAAATTTGGACGAAATGGGGGAAGAATTAAATGAAAAAAAATATGACAGATGCAAACGCTCTCTCTCACATATTAACTAGTCGCTTATTAGCATGCCTGTTATTAACTTATTGGCTGTTTATTAGTACTTATAATGCACACATTCTGCATGACCATATTTTACATCCCTAATCCTACCCAATACCTAAACTTAACAACTCCCTTACTAACTATTAATAAGCAGTAAATTATGAGTTTATTGTGGCAAAAGTCATAGTTAATGATTTGTTAATGGCATGAATTGGACCTTAAAATATAGTGTGACAGAGATTTTTTGCATCAATGCAAACCACTAGAGATTCCTGTCTTCAAGTGAAATACATCTCATATTTTTTTTGAAAAAAAAAAAAAAATAACAATACTTAATATAATATATATATATATATACACAAGTGGTATATATCTAATAATATAGATATATATATAGATATATATTATTATCTATATATAGGTTATATATATATATATATTTATAAACTGTACCTGCATATAAAAATAATATTAAAGAAAAACTGGCCACTTAAGCCTTGACGTAAAGAGAGTACCCTTTCATGAATATTTTTCCCAAGGACTTAATTACACTTTTAAAAAGTGCATTTTGTAGTGATGTCCAATTTAAAGTTTTGCATTAAAGTAGAATGTTTTAATGTTTTTGTCATTCTCTAAAGGAGTACACTTATTTGAATGTGTTGACAAACATACTGAAGCATGTGTAAAATACTGGATTATCATTTAAACTGTAGTTTGTTATTTGATTTGACAAGGTAAATACAGCTTAAATTTATTAAATTGCAACTTCATAATTACAAATGTGTAATTACAAATATAGTAAATTGCACTTAACATGTAATTAAGCTCCCAGAATATTCTTTTAAGGTATGATATTTCCATAATATGTACTCATTTTAAACATGTTTTCTGCAGGGGATAACATTGGGTCCAGTTCTTTCACACTGAATTTACCATGATTTTGCTGTCTTGGCAAATCTGTTGACTTGTTTTTTTGAAACTCTAAAAGAGGTCTTCTTATGATTATACTTTTAATCGCATTTGATTCTAGATTTTTTTCTCTCTCTTCCCTATGGGTAATTCCTACGCTGTTTTACTCGGAAACCATGCAGTCAAACTGAAAGCTAATGGATTGCACTCCAGAGGATGTTTTAGAAGTTAGTTTGGTCAGCTGATGATGTCACGGATTAACTTGTGCCTTCAAATGAGCCGTGACAACAGATACGCATAATCAGCGAGCGAAAAAAATAAAAGTGAAGGAGGGAACATACCTGCATAAAAAGATGCGCTATGTCAGTGCATTATCTGCAGATAAAACAATGTTTGAACTCCACAATAACAGAGATTCTATTGTTCGGTTTATTGCTTCATTCTTCAGTATTTGCAGTCAGAATCCCTTCCATGTCTGCCTGTTTAGACTGATGTGTCTTTTGTTCCACAGTTGACATGAAAATGTGGTCCCATCCCATCAACTGTTTGTATTACGTTACACATTTCAACATGAAATCTGGATAGTGATTCTTGGCGTGCAGATGTTGTGTTCGTTTCATTGTTCATGTGTGCTGTATATACATCCTCAGGATATCTTTCAGTGGATGCAGTAATAGATTTCAGCTGGAATAAAATGTTTCAGCTGTGTTTGAAATGTTATAATGTGTTGTTTATAAAAGAGCCAAAGAGGGCATTCAGAAGAATTATGATGTGATTTACAGAGAAAAGGCTTTTGATTAGATGAGTCAGGCAGCTTGGCTCATGTGATGCCCGAATCTAAACTTGGAGACCTAAAGCATTGAACCCACACCCTCATTTATGGGAATTACAGGTTACTTATGTGTGTGCGTGTTTGTGCATGTGCTTAATAATTCCTCTATTTCCTTTATATGGGTGGATTTATGTGTTTACAGTTTGCTCAGGCTCACTTTCGTGAACACATATACACACACACACACACACACACATCTCCTGCATATAGAGCGCATCGGCCTCTCTAAGATGTTTTGATGAATCAGAGTAGTTGAGGGCAGACGCAATGTGAGAATGTAGCGACTCTAAATGCAGTCACACACACACACACACACACACTCTCAAAATATGTACAGCTGGAAAACATTGAAGAGCCCCATCCACAGCGGGAAGCTAATGGGTCTCAAAAAACAATAGTTCCTATGAGAGAAGGCTTATGGAAGACATAAAACCAGAAAGGAAGAATGAGAAAGGAAGCAAAAAAGAAAGGCAACAGAAGACGTGCAAGTTAGTTGAAATGAAAATCTGCCATTGTTTACTCACTCTCACGTCAATCCAAACCCGTATGACTTTCTTTCTTCTGTGGGACACAAAAGGAGAAATTTTGCAGAATGCTGAAGATGCTCTTTTCCATTCACTATAAATGAGCAAGGACTGTGTTGTCCATAAGCAAAATCAGTAACGTCCACAACACTGCAAGTAACTACACCAACACTTTCAAGTTTTTTATTTATTTATTTATTTTTTGAATGAATTTTAATATTAATTAGTTTTCTTTAAACTTTTAGCACACATTTGACAAAATATCAAGCTTTTTGCCCATTGCGGTGTTTATTCTTCAAAAAGTGCAAAACTCAGGTTGATTTTCATGGAATTTCTATCATAATGTACAGGTGCATCTCAATAAATTAGAATGTCGTGGAAAAGTTCATTTATTTCAGTAATTCAACTCAAATTGTGAAACTCGTGTATTAAATAAATTCAATGCACACAGACTGAAGTAGTTTAAGTTTTTGGTTCTTTTAATTGTGATGATTGGCTCACATTTAACAAAAACCCACAAATTCACTATCTAAACAAATTAGAATACTTCATAAGACCAAAAAAAAAAAAAACATTTTTAGTGAATTGGTGGCCTTCTGGAAAGTATGTTAATTTACTGTACATGTACTCAATACTTGGTAGGGCTCCTTTTGCTTTTTAATTACTGCCTCAATTCGGCGTGGCATGGAGGTGATCAGTTTGTGGCACTGCTGAGGTGGTATGGAAGGAAGCCCAGGTTTCTTTGACAGTGGCCTTCAGCTCATCTGCATTTTTTGGTCTCTTGTTTCTCATTTTCCTCTTGACCATACCCCATAGATTCTCTATGGGGTTCAGGTCAGGCAAATTTGCAGGCCAATCAATCACAGTAACACCATGGTTATTTAACCAACTTTTGGTGCTTTTGGCCGTGTGGGCAGGTGCCAAATCCTGCTGAAAAAATGAAATCAGCATCTTCAAAAAGATAGTCAGCAGAAGGAAGCATGAAGTGCTACAAAAATTTCTTGGTAAACGGGTGCAGTGACTTTGGTTTTCAAAAAACACAATGGACCAACACCAGCAGATGACATTGCACCCAAATCATCACAGACTGTGAAAACTTAACACTGGACTTCAAGCAACTTGGCCTATGAGCTTCTCCACCCTTCCTCCAGAATCTAGGACCTTGGTTTCCAAATGAAATGTAAAACTTGCTCTCATCTGAAAAGAGTACTTTGGACCACTGGGCAACAGTCCATTTATTCTTCTCCTTAGCCCAGGTAAGACGCCTCTGACGTTGGCTGTGGTTTCGAGTTGCTTAACAAGAGGAATACGACAACTGTACCAAATTCCTTGACACGTCTGTGTGTAGTGGCTCTTGATGCCTTGACCCCACCCTCAGTCCATTCCTTGTGAAGTTCACTCAAAGTCTTGAATCGATTTTGCTTGACAATCCTCATAAGGCTGCGTTTCTCTCGTTGGTTGTGCATCCTTTTCTTCCACACTTTTTCCTTCCATTCAACTTTCTGTTACCATGCTTGGATACAGCACTCTGTGAACAGCCAGCTTTTTTGGCAATGAATGTTTTTGGCTTACCCTCCTTGTGAAGGGTGTCAATGATTGTCTTCTGGACTACTTTCAGATCAGCAGTCTTCCCCATGATTGTGTAGCCTAGTGAACCAAACTGAGAGACCATTTTGAAGGCTCCAGAAACCTTTGCAGGTGTTTTGAGTTGATTAGCTTTATTGGCATGTCACCATATTCTAATTTTTTTGAGATAGTGAATTGGTGGGTTTTTGAGCCAAAATCATCACAATTAAAATGATCAAAGACTTAAACTACTTCAGTCTTTTGTGCACTGAATTTATTTAATACACGGTTTCACAATTTGAGTGAATTACTGAAATAAATGAACTTTTCCACGACATTCTAATTTATTGAGATGCACCTGTATATCTCAAACCTTAAAGGTATAGTTCACCCAAAAATAAAATTTGCTTTGCCTTAATTTTTTGTTTTTGAATAGAACAGTAAATAAGATTTTTTAGTTGAAAACTAAAAATTGGTGATTCATAAAATGCAAGTCAATAGCTTCAGACACTGGAGAGTTAAAAAAGCATATACAGACAACACAAAATTAATACCTGTGGTTCCTGACAATATATATTGCGGTCTTATGAAGCAAAACAATCAGTCTGTGCAAGCAACTGAACATTATTTACAACATTATCAAACAGCTAAAAAATCTTTACTGTTCTACTGAAGAAAAAAGTCACCTACATCTTGGGATGGCCTGAGGTTGAGTAAATTAACAGCAAATGTTCATTTTTTTGGTTAACACATTCAAACGTAATGCATCAAGATGTGACCATCGGTCCTTAAACACAAGAGAACCAATGGTGTTTGATGTCTTTTGAACCCTTTTAAAGCACCAAGTTCAAATTTACTCACTCATAAACAAAATTTGAGAGCTTAGATTTTCAGTAACTTCTTACATTTCGGAAGATAGAAAATAATACTGGTTTTGAATTACATGAGAATGAAGAAATTACTGGCATGAAGTGGAACTGGTATCTGTTTGAGCCGCCCAACTGGGTTGGACATCATAATACTGATGAATAATTATGGCGCATTGCTTATGTCGCATTGCTTATGTTCTTCTACTGAAAGTTACTTTGGATAAAAGCATCTGCAAAAATGCATGAAATTGAAATTTCTTTACCCAATGGCCTGTGTTTATGGCTGTTTGCTTGAACAATGTAAAACGTTTGATTGAACAATTTTTTGTACAATTCTCATGAAATGCAGAAATCACACACTTGACCTTTAAAGACAAGTTGGTTAAAAGGTTTGTGGAATAATACATTTTAAAATGTACTTTCCCACTTCCTTCATTGTACATCCCACATGATACAAAGGACTACAAATCTATATATGTTCAGAGAAACTGTTTCTAAATAGCCAGAAATGGTGGAGGAAATAATGTGACTGCGTGATTTTGCTATTTCAGAACATTATGTTTAGCACATTGGATCAGATACTCATGTTGGAGTAAAAGAGGAAAAGAACATTTACCAGCATGTGTTTGACATGTTTTCACAGAAACTTTCACCAACTGAACTTTCTGTAAACCTCTCATGGAAAGCCGTAAACTGTGCCTAGTTACACAATGGCTGCTGTGTTAGTGAAGTGTGTCACAGCACACGAGTAATGTGCTGTATGTTGCAATATAGCACACCAAGTTCTCTGTCACACAAATACATTATTTGAATGTCAGCACTTTTGTGGCAAAACATAGTATCCATTTGATTATATAAAAACAGTGGGCAGCACTCATCAAAATATGGTTGTTTTTCAGTTGGGCTGAGGCACTTCTTCAGTTAACATCATTTACGGTGGTTGTTTACCCCCATGCACTACTGTGCTTTTGCTTGAGGACCAGGCCATGAATCACTGCCTGAGGGTCCTGCTAGACACAAACACACCTAACTCGCCCCCATAATTAGTGTCAGATCTTATCCTTCATCTCAGTTGCTACGTCTCTTGTACTTCCCTATAGTACTCTGCTTTTCTTTCTTCCCCTCTTCTTTCAGGAGGTGACCAGTAGATATTAAAGTTTAGCTTTAAATTAGCATTTCCCTTAAAATAATAAATTCATACACAAACTGTAAACATACACGCTCAATCTCTTCACTTTTTTCTAGAGCAGCTATACATACAGTACACATACACACACTTTCTACTTATATATTTAAAACAAAACTTAGTATAATACATACGGTCTTTCTACTTAAATAACTTTATTTTGAATTGTTAGTGTTACTTGTCCTTTCTTGTGAAATTTGCCAGCTATTACTGAATGAACATACAGTCGATTACTTGAGAAGACACTTCACACAGAGACTTGGGAAATGAGAGTTCTGTACAGACTTGCAGTGTTGTGTAATGTTTGTTTATGGATTACTTGCTTATTTATCCAACAACTTAAGGAAAAAACAGAGTTGTTCTCTGACTGGCAGTGAGCAGAGCATCAAATAATCCCAAAACTCATCTAGAATTCTGAACAGCAAGTACATTTAGCAAGAAAAATACAGGTTTTAGCATATTAGTATCTATGCTAGTCATGTTTTCATGCTAAAATCGACCAAAAAGAGTTTTGTACGTGTTTATCAATTACACTTAACTGTACAGTCCAGTACAAAATCAGCTTGGGTTTAGAAAAGGAAGGTCAGATGTGTGTGTGTGTGTGTGTTTCAGAAGGGAACAGCTATATGGAGTTGAGAGAGACACAAATGAAATCCAGCTGTAAATGGAGGGCACTTCAAATACAAATGGGACGCAGACATTGTTTGAGGCCTGCGGTGTAAATATTCATATAACTTTATCTCCACAGACCAGTCCCAGTCCTTTCTTAATATCCGAGATCTGGAACCGGGCCAGAGCAATAAATCTTACAGCCAAACAAAACTCACAAAGATAGTAGATAATAACAAAGATAATAGCCCACTTATTTGGTGGCAGCACCTTTGCCCCGCTCTCTTATACTATAGAGGGGCGATCTGACCTCTATTTTCATCGGGGCCTCTGTTATGGGTCATCAGAGACCCCACATCCTCTCCTTGACTCTGAGACAGTGCAGAAAGAGGTAGAAAAGGAAATGAGGAAGAATAGAGGGAGAAATGCGCAAACGGATGTGGTGAAGCCTGAGTATTAAGGGCCCCGCAGACCTTATAAATCAAACCAAACATGGTAGAAGTACTTGTGGCTACCTAATGGTGGTTAAGAAGGGCTCTCAAAGTGGACCGGCAAAATTTGCTGCCTAATTACATCTCAGACCAAAGCCCTTGAGAAAACTTTAGCATATTTGTAAAAAAGGCTACTTATTACAGAAAAATAAACTTAAAAAAACAAAAAAAAAAAAAAAAACATATATATATAATATGATATATATATCTGATATATATTATATATAGATATATATATATATATATACTCACTGTAAAAGGGGATTTAGTTCACCGAGAAATAAATAAACAAATGAAAGTTCTGTCATCATTTACTCAACCTCAAGCTGTTCCAAACCTGTATGAATTTATTTCTTCTGTGGAACACAAAAGAAGATTTTTGAAGAATGCGTGTAACCAAACAGTTACGGTAGCCAGTCATGTACCTATTTTAATTCCATACTATGAAAGCAGCAGCTATCATCACTGTTTGATTATCAACCATATTCAAACTGTCTTCTTTGGTGTAGCAGTAGAAGAAATAATAATTTTTATGGGGTTATACTATAAGTGTGAATGAATAATGTTCAGCAACATATACTGCATGTTAATGGGCAATTAAAAATAATCGTATTTTATATTTATATTAATACAATTACTGAGCTCTGGAGCAATTAACGTTTTGATTACTAAGTAGGACTTAAGTCCCTCTTATAACTGTAATTTAATTTGAAAAATATTGAAATTATGGTTAAACTAACTGAGAAATAACCCTGACAAAATATAGGGTAAACTAAAATATATTGTAATTTTCTGAAACCTGCAGCACCTATGTAACTCTTGTGTGTATTTACAATTTGTCATGCAGTGAAATTTAGTGCATTTCAATTATATTAAATTTCAAATGTAATATTGAAAACCACACTACATTTAAAATTAGAATCAAGTACTTTACATGTGCTTGCAATCAATAAACCATTTTTTTTCTAATCTTCTTACATAAAAAAAAATTAAAATAATAATAATAACAATTAGACATTATTACTGCATTTTTTGTAAAAGTGTACTTAAGGGCGTTAAGAAACAGGCCTGAATTTGGACCTCTAAGTACACTTAAGTGGCCTTTTGCTCAAATAATATGAAGTTATCTGCAAGTACAGTTTTTAAATATATATATTTTTAAATACACTCCAGGTGGACATTCAGTACAATTAAGTGTACTTTTGTTTCACAAGGGATTAGGACATATGATCCAATACTTATTGTTCTGATTGCGAAGGAGAGTCATGCTGGCTCCGTTGACGTGCCTTGGCCCACTTAAGCTTTCTGGGCACCATAGATGGAGGGAAGAGGCCAGATTGTTTTTTAAAAGGCACAGGAGAGCAGAAGAGCAGCAGTCATTATGTTTGTTTGTGGACACTCAATCACATACTCCAGATATAGCACCAGTCTCTATTCTGTCCACTAATGAACCTACTGCTGGGAATCTTAAAAGCCTGTGTCCAGCCAAACGGTTTACAAGAGTCCCACAGAGTGCGAGTTTACGTTTGTGTTTCATGTAGATTTTCTCTGCATGGCATTTGTGAATTTTAGTCGATGCTGATGTGTCTCTTTCTCTCTTATGTGAAGAGATATTGCAGAAGATATTCATGCTCCTTCCCTTAATTGTTTAAATTTGCATTCACAGAGTTGTTCCACATAACCCGTGTTTGGCCGTGGTCACCTAGCAACTATGATAAAAGCATTTGAATGAAGTCTCTTATGCTCAGCAATTAAAGGAGTCAATATGACGTCAAGCTGATATTATTATTCATCTCTCCAACTGGAGCATCTCAACTGTGCTTTTTACATTATCCAACCCCAGGGACCTCAAAATGGCAACAATTAGACAGAGTTTAATTAGGCTGCCCGCTGGAACGCAATAAACATTCATTCATATTCTTCTCTCTCTCTCTTTTGTTTTTGTTTTTGTTTCTGAAAGGCTTTCTGAATACAAGGCTGTGATATCTCTGTGCCAAAATCTGATTTGGTGTTCTTTACAAATTAACCACTTCAGCGCTTGCTATGTGTTATGTAGACGATCCAAAGGTGACATTTGCTCACAATAGCCATTGGCCAATAGCTTGCTGGTCTAGACTAAACAGTGGCTGTCTTCCCATATGAAGAAAGTTGGCAAGAACCTGGTTCTCACAGTTTTTTGCACTGATGGGACCCTGAGTCCACAGCTGCCTGCTGGGTAAGCCCTTGATCCCTTCGGCTAATCCTCCAGTAATGACCCCTCCATCTCCCAGCAACACCATGGAGGTCCTCCGGCTGTCTCCACACTGGCCTGCAAGACATCCAAACACATCCTGGAGACTGGGCTGTTCACAGGCAGGATGTTAGTGTGAGAGGGTGGTGGTCCTAGTTCTGTTGATTCTGCTGTAAAAGCAAGGGATAGCGGCCAAAAGCACAGGATTGACCAAAAGGTGTTTTTTTTTTACAGTAATTTTTGTTGTAGTTACATACATTTTTAATGTCATTTCTTCTTCTTTCTTCTTCTTCTTCTTCTTCTTCTTCTTCTTCTTCTTCTTCTTCTTCTTCGTTCTTCGTATTTCTTTCGTCTTCTCTATTATTTATTAGTTAATATTGGTAAGAAGTCAAGTAAGAAGAGCTGTCAGAACTATTATTAATTAAACTAGAAATAGCTCCTCATTTTTAAAAAAGAAAGTAAGCATACCGAGGACAACCAATGTGCAGATAAAGAGGCAATATAAAAAAGAAGAAAACAAAAATGGAACAATGAATGAAAGAGGACACCCCTTTGCAGGTCTGCAGACCCTCGCGTGACTGTCGTCCGTCAGGTTTCAAACATATATATAGCCTCTAAAAATAGATTTTAAATTTAATGTTTTTATGACAAGGCTAAATAATGACCACATGTGTAATAGTGGCTATGTGGTACATTCCATCACAAAGAATTTTATGATATTCTGACATCTTACATCCTATGGATCTTGAAAAACTGTATCTGACTGAGCGGCTCTGGAGATATACTGAACTGACTTTGATTGCATTGGGATTGCTTGATTGACTCTGCAATAAATAAATATGCACATAAATGTATTTCAGAACCTTTTTTAAGTAAAAATTTAAATTTTTCACACGTATCAATAATTAGTAAAAAAAGCATGCTAATATTTATTATTTTTTAAGAATATTAACTTCACGAATGTATGTATTCATTACAATGGTATCACCACATGACATTTTTAGAGCCATTAAATGACATACAAGTTTCAAGTTACAAGTCAAAACTCTATAAAATCAGCAATACCAATCAATACAAAAATTAACTTCTAACATCTTGTGTGTTTTAAACTAGGTTTAAATATTTTTTTTTTCTTATTTGTCACGACACTTAAGTTTACAGCATTTAACTCACTTTAAAATGTCTTTGACGTTACAAAGAATTGTTACAAAATGAGTCTGGAAAGAAATAGTAGAAATAAAATTATGTTTATAAAGCTTTCCAGTGTTGTTTCAGGTCAAGACATTGAGGCAGGTTTTTCATACCAATGTAGCTTAAACGTTTTCTCACAACTTTCAAGCAGTTAACTCCATTTCCCTTTACCACAAGTCAACTTTGCACATTGAAACATATCACCGACTATTTGAATTGACTGATCATTTGGTGTCTTTGGCAAGAACATTTCCCCAAACCCACCCACAAAGAGGCGCTAACACCCACGCATATGTCAGTGATCTTAACTCCTCCTCTCTGCTCTTTAGGTGTCTGGTCAGGTCTTGCATATGTTGTTACTCACCAGCTGTTCAAATGAGAACCGAGAGACGCAGTAGATGTGGACAGGAAAGAGGTTCTTAGGAAAAGGCCTTAATAATGGTTTCGAGCCAACCAACCCCTTACCACAGTCAAACCCGCACATGACGGGGCTTGATGTGTCACACCATTCCTATCATTTCCAATCCCATGCTACTGAGCTATGCAAGTAGGATTTATACACTTGTTTGATTTCCCAAGTTGCAGGTCACTAGAAGGTGTTGCATGTGTTGATGATGGACACAATTCCAGAAGAATTAGATGTTTGAGGATGGAGACCATTGCTAATGCAATTATAGCTTTCCATGATATCATCTTTCAGGGCTGGGTTGTGCTTTTTCTCAGTACATCCAGGGCGTCCTAGGATTAGCCGTGTTAACCTCAAAGCAATCTGAAAGTCCAGAGTAATGGGGTCAGCTGGTGTGTGTGAAGGCATGTTGGTCATGACTCCCTGTCAAGCCTCAAAGGTAAAAGCAGGGTCTCTCATTTATCTTTAGCCCACTCTCACCATTTTTGTTTAGGTGGGAACAACTAGGGGTTGTGTATTCAAACTGCGCCAGTGTCTTTCATAGATTTGTGAAGTAATTGAAACAGGCCCTCAGTGGAAACAGTGACACATCCCCCTTTGTTGGGCATGTATACATATGTTATGACACACCAACTTATGCACCTCAAGATCATCGACAGGGAAGTGTTCATTATGGGTCATTGATGTCAGGTTACAAGTTGATAAAAATTGGGGGGGGGGGGGGGGGGGGGGGGGGGGGGGGGGGGGGGGGACAGCGAAACATTAGTGACAAGATGTTTCCCTTTTCACAGTTTCCATCATGTGATTATCACCGCCACAAGACAAAACATCAAAACATTTCTCGAAAACTTTGCAAAGTCATGCTATAGTTTTTTTTTTTTATTTTTTTTTTACTGAAAGTAAAAACACTCCATTCATTAGTGTATATGTGGTATTATGGTGATCGTAATATTTGGAGTTACACGTTACTTGAAGGGGTGTGACATGACACCTTCATAATCATGACACCTTCATAATCATGCCATGACACCTACATAATCATGACATGACACATGTCATGAATATGAAGGGTTTTTATGCATATTTATGACAACTGTCATTAAGTGTCATTTGCTCAGTTATGTAATTTTTAATGCAAAGATGACATTGTTTGAGATGTCTTTGTTATGGGCTATGGTTAGTGGTAAGGGTAAGGGTAGGGTTAGGTCAAATAATGTCATATTTGCATTAAAATGACATAACTGAGCGAATGACACTTAATGACAGATGTCATAAAATGCATAAATCCTCCTTCATATTCATGACGTGTGTCATGTCAGGATTATGAAGGTGTCATGTCAGTCTTATGCACACCCCTTCAAGTAAAGTGTTACCAAATTTTTACACAAGATGCTTCATAGCTCATTAAAAGGATAGTTCACCCAAAAAATGACCTCATGTCGTTCTAAACCTGTAAGACCTTAGTCTATCTTCAGAACACAAATTAACTCAACTCAACTCAACTCATAAATTTCGTCTAACAGTAGGGGGGCAATAAACATAACATTTCTCAAAAGCAATTTTTGAAGGGGACACAAATAATACAGCTAAAATTGTACTTGTAAGGAAAAGTTTACACAGAAGAAAGCCTTACTACTATTAGTGCAGCAGGGAGACCGTGCCAAATTAGACAACTTCATGCTGTTGTGGTCGCGCCGCGACAGCGCTCGTGTCTGTTGTAGACATTACTATCTGTCAAGCAGGTGATGTTATTAATGCTAACATAGTGGACTCATTGAAAAATATATTGGCATCATCTGTATTGAAGAGAAAATAATCACTTCATCCGATATTTAAGTGAATAAAATAGCCTTGACAGCCGAGTTCCACCACTATTGACTTTGTTCTTGCTCACCGGACTTGTGTGTGTGTGTAGGTGATGCAGGGTTGCCAGGTTTTCGCAAGAAAACCTGCCCAGTTGCTTCTCAAAACTAGCACAAAACTAGCCCATATAAATAAATAAATAGTACAATATTAATTAGCACCACAGAATTAAAGAACCATAACATTTTTAAGTAAAATTAATTTTTGTTACATTGTGTTATTCAATGACCTAACACTTTGATCATTTAAAAGAGGTTTAAAATTAATGCTTTCTGTACAAAAGCAAACAGATTAACAACCCTGACCTTATCTAAAGTAAGAACTGTGTCCTGATCACATGACCTCAGGGACTGCGAGGTAATGGAAAGTATTGTTCTTAATGGACTTGAGCAACCATCACCGCCCATGCTGACATGCCTTATGCAACCCAATCATGTCCTATTTCAGCGAATCAAATAAAATAAACGGTCATTTGAATTCCACATCGAGTGGTCTTATATAATGGTGAGATTGCTTCATAGATGAATTGCTCTTGGACTGTGTTGATTCCCAAGCGCTGTGTTTATTATTTCTGCTCTCAGAATAGCGTCGCATTGTACTCGGATCCAAGCTGAGATTGAGTAGGGGGGGGTGAGAAATGTGGAGAGGGAAGAGTTTTTGGGAAGAGGAGAGTAAAGTTCATCCAACAGAGCTTTTTCTTTCAGGCTCTCAGCTGGAACATGTCTGCCACGATCTGTAAAGGTATTGCGAGAGCTTGAGAGTTTCCCGTCCGATAGAAACAATGGAGGAGATGGAAATGAGGAAGGTCTTTTATGATGTTGCCTTAATGGATGATTGATGGGTCATTTATATTGCTCTTTTCACATTGTCTGTGGTTTAAGCTGTGGCATTGACCTCTAATCCTGCATTACCTTTACCACTAAAAGCCTGCGGTAAATGCCTCCGTGCATTTACATGCTCAGTCAAGTCAATGCCAACACGTCCAATCTCCTATCACACCTGTGGGCATGCAACTTACAGGCCTCGCCCTCTGCTTTCCAACATGTTGTTTTTGGAAGAAACGCTGGTTGTGTGCATGTTTCGGCAAGACCTGCATGACAAAACCTTTAAAGTAAAGTTTGTCCTCGGTATGTTTACATAGTTCTGCTAGCGCAACGACATGTAACGGGATCAGAGATGATGGACTGAGGTAAACACAGACATAATTTATCAGTGTTAGCCCCTACCTGCTATTTTACTTTCTTTTTTTTCAGGAGGATCTAGAAGCCTGAAGAGCAGGAAGTCTCTTTCATCTACTGTAGTGTAGAAACATTGACTTTGGCAAGGTGCTGATTGCCTGGAATAGGCAGGAGATTATCTTCCTCTAAACTCAGCAGAGACATAGACTAAACCCTCTCACTGTTTATGGCTGTACTCATGACAGTGTAAGGAGATCTGAATTTCAAGGAAAGAGTTGACACTCGGGACCATCGTATATTATGAAACACCTAATAACTACATTCCCACTTTTGGAACTCAGAACCAGTTGCCAATTGATTGTGCACAAATGTTCCAGTACACACCTAATTTTACATAGAATGGGGAAGTATTATATTGACATGGAATTAGATTGGATATTGGAGTTTCTATATGGGATAAACAATTTTTTTCAAGACTTTATTCATTTATACATCAAATAAACAGACATTTTGATTTTACATTTAAATATGTCATAAGAAAAAAGGGGTTTAAATATTAAACTACCGTATTTTATTTTAAAATGTCATTTATTCCTGAATTTTCAGCATTATCATTCTACTCTTCAGTGTCACATGGTCCTTAAGAAATCACTCTTGGCTTAATATTTATTAATGAGTTATTTTTTTTATGAATAGAAAGTTCAAAAGAACATCACATATTTGAAATGAATGCACAAATAAATAAATAAATGAATAAATGTAAAAATATTTTGAATGGTTGAACACATCATAGCTGTATGATTTCAGCAAACTGTCTTTTAGAAAAAAAAGTATATTGGTTAAACAATTAAATTGTTCTTTTTGTAAAGAAAATACAATATTTGTTATAAGTAATGAAAACAACATTTCATAAAAAAATACATAAATATTATTTATATCAAATATAAAAACATTAAAAACATTAAGAATTATTTTTGTGGTAGGGACAGTGAAAAAACCTTACTGTTGCCTTGCAATTATTTACACATTTCAGCTGTGACTCCTTAAAAAGAGACACGTTTGCTTCAGCAGCCATATGCATTATATAAAATAATATCAATATACTGACACGTTTAATCAATAAATGCATCTTATCTTGTTTTAGAAATAATTAATCCATTCTGATTCAAAAGTCACACACCTGTGAGTAACAGGTTTTGTTTCTCTTGCACTGGATTACTCACGATGGAACATTCTAAAAATATTATGACATTCCTTTCCATTCCCTCAGAGCCAGACTGATAATGGAAGTCATAATTATAGACTGTAATAAAAGCCTGTTTCTGTCTGATACAACTGTGCCAACATCACCACTGTTCCCATCCCACCCTTAGATAGGATGTTATCCAGCATCCTGCCTGTTTCCCTTCTCTCGGCCGATACCCCCCTAGTCTTTCCTCTGACCTGCCCCAGGATGGGGAACTGTCAGCGGTGCCAGTGGGCCAAAGCGAGCTCTGCTCTGACCTGCCCCATTGATGACTCTGGGTTCCTCCAGGCCCCGTGCTCTGCATCACACTGCTCAACATGTGTTTCCTGTTGTTGCAGACTCGCTTGGAGAGTCCCAGGCCTTTTCCCAACAGCAGTGCTGCCTTTGTTAGGGGAAGCGTTCTGGGAATGGTTTAAATTTAGGAGGGTTTGACAGAGACTGTTTAGGGGTAATGTGATTGAGACTGTTTCTGCACCCTCTGAGAATTATGGGCCACTATGGAGAGCGTCTGACTCTGTGATCTCGTTAAAGATGAGCTTTTATTGGTTTTAATAGTGTATAATAGGTATGAAACTGTGTGAGGCAGAAGAAGGACGCCAAACTTTAAATTTAATAAACTTAGAATTCTTAGAAGAAAATCTATATAGTTATATAGTATAATATAAATTATATGAATATAAATATAGAAGTGTAAACAATGTAACTATTATTCAAATATGACTGTATGGTGTATTTATATATAAGAATATTAAATTATTTATATATACATAAATATACACAGAACACATTTCATTTGTATGAGTATCGTGATATGACAGTATATATTAGATATATTTATATATAGATATATATGTATATTGTGATAAAAAAATATCTCGCAATTCTGAGTTTATATCATATACAATATGTCTTATTTTAGAGTTTTAAGTGTTATGTGTCATGGCAGCAAGGTTATAAAAATGGATAAAGGAAAGATTATTAAGTATTAGTTTCTCTGTGAAATTATAGTAACATATATATTGTTTTCGTATATACTACTGAATCAGTGAGTATTTCAACATTTACAAACTGGACCTATTCAGTTTCATTGTAAGTGCTATACTGTAACCCAGATTTTTGCCTTCTCAAAAAGAAAGGAGGACAAGTGGAAATTAATTTTTGTGGTAATCGACATTATGCCACAAGTGCTGTCAATTGAG
Organism: Sinocyclocheilus anophthalmus; assembly: GCA_018155175.1. Classification (NCBI taxonomy): domain Eukaryota; kingdom Metazoa; phylum Chordata; class Actinopteri; order Cypriniformes; family Cyprinidae; genus Sinocyclocheilus; species Sinocyclocheilus anophthalmus. The sequence continues at coordinate 99,435 of JADLZN010003555.1, forward strand.
CTTAACTCGCATTGAAAACATGATATTCCTTGAGCTTAACTTTTATTGGAACCCGAACGTTCCCAAATGGAAAATTCAGTGGAGGAAATTCAGCTTTGCTGTTAGTCAGTCAAAGCTCTGCTTCTCTGCTTATTTTGTGTTTCATCAGTGACTGAGCCAGTGAAGCATTAAGTATGAATTTATATCAAAACCAGCTCTAGACAATTTTCAGCTCTCATATCATCTGCTCCAGAGGATCATGACTTTGGGTGAAACTTCAATGGTGGTGTTGTGTTCTGGTTTTCATTGAAATCATTCGTAACCGCACATGGTATTTCAAGAGCATTTGTAGGTCCCGGGGCCCAAAGTTGCATGAGTGTTTTCCATTAAGGATTGCGCTAAATTACGGTGTGGTGAAAAACTGGAGGCTCAGCATTTCGTCCCCCGCTCCTCTTTCTACCACTCCTCCTCTCCAACCTGGACCCCCGACCCCCTCCTTCTCCTGACACAGCACTTTGCCTGCCTGTGCTCTGCAGCCGGTCCGTGACATCACAGCTCACATCTCACATCTCGATAAATGTCAAAACATTCCCCAGCACGATGAGTCTCAGATGCCCAGCTAAATGCTTTCCATATGGGCCCTTTATCCCCAGCTCCCATTGGGGAAGGAGGAGGAGAGGAAGAAGGGATGAGGGCTGAGGGATTGAGAGAACTTTGGCTGGCTGAAGGAAATGAGAGCTTTCATCTTCTCTCTCTTGCTGGCCCTGGCCTGGGTTTCTCCAAAGAGTCGTTATTCTCTGAGAAGACCTGTCTGGTTTTGTCATCTGTCAGGGTATCTATCTTATGCATATCTCTCTGTCTCTCTCTTCTCCACCTCTCTCTCTCTCTCTCTGTTAGGAAACGGAGTGGAGAATGTTTTCCAGTGCAGTGAGCGTACCTTTTCCTCCAGTGGTGTGGGTTTGACTTGGCAGCAGTTCATCCAGCAGCCAGTTTCTACAGCCTGGGAACATCCTGCTTGCTTCATAGAGGTGTAGAGGACACACACACACACACGCGCAGAAATATATCCCGATGCAAAATGAGCATACTGGTTATGTCAGGGCCTTTTTATTGCACTGTGGATGGAGGGACACACACACACACACTTTAATGCATGTCAATTGAGTGTATTTAATACAACAACAACAATAAGAATACATAATAATAATAATAATAATAATAAATACATCTTTTTTAAATATTTGAACTTTTGAAAATATTAATTTAGTTAGTTATACTTTTGTTATAAACAGTAATGATGCTTGCTTTGAATGATCTTTTCAATTTTATAAATGCATATTGTATCAGTCCCTATTTAAGTAAACCAATAATTTCTACAAAAATAGATAGATAGATAGATAGATAGTTAGTTATACCTTGCGCTATAAACACTGTGATACTTGCATTGGTTGGCTTTTTTTTTCTTCAGTTTTAACAACATGTAATGTAAATGTCCTTATTCAAATAAACCAATAATTTAAAAAGTAGCTAATTATTTATTTATTTAGTTAGTTGTTTAGTTAATTACTTTGCATTGTACCTGTCCTTATTCAAATAAAACCAATAATTTAAAAAAAGTAGTTAGTTAGTTAGTTATACTTTTCACTATAAACACTATGAAACTTGCATTGGATGGCTGTTCTTTTCAGTTTTATCACTATATATTGTACATGTCCCTAATCAAATAAACCAATATTTAAAAAAGTAGTTAGTTAGTTGTTATTTATTTATACCTTTTGCTATAAACACTATTGGCTGGCCGTTCGTTTCAGTTTTATCAATGTATATTTTATCTGTCCCTAATAAAATAAACAATAATTTAAAAAGTAGTTAGTTGGTTAGTTAGACATTTTGCTATACACACTATGATGCTTGCATTGGATGTCTGTTCTATTCAGTTTTATCAGTGTATATTATACTTGCCTTTATTCAAATAAGCTGACAATTTAAAAAGTATTTGTTTAGTTAGATGCTTACTTAGTGAAAGATTTTGCCAAAGTAGATTTTTAAAATGTGAACAATAGTTTGATATTTCATTGTCTAATGCAATATAGCATTCATACATCTTTAAGTGTCCAAATATTCTTTGGGTTTATTGTAGGTAACCATCATGTAGTAGCCCATTTAATCCCACTGGTCACAGTGACCATAGGTTTTCATTTATAAAGCTCAAACAATTTTACTGGCTGGTATTTAAGTGCATTTTCTGCAAATATGGAAAAGATAAAGGGACTCAATTAAATATGTGCAGTTTCACATGTTTATTGCAAATTGTCACATGACCAGAGCAGTTTACTTACTGTTTGCACCATGAGATGATTATGGCTGCATCAAATCTCCAAAACAAAAGGCTAGTAATGTATGTTAACATAAAGATATGACAAAGATTTTTGGTACACATTATCTTTAAGGTGTCTATATTAATATATTAATTCACAATTATTCAGTTTTGTTGAGTGTGGACATAGAATGAGTAAACATGTTGATGGCAACAATAGTGACCGGTGGGATAATAACTTTTTTTTTGTTTGTTTCTTAGTATACATATTCAGTGTTGTATAAGCGTTTTTATGTATAATAGTAACCATAGAATGTGATGAAACAGTTTAAAATGGCTTAATAACTGGGATGAGATATATAAGAATTTTGATGACTGGAGAAATAATTTAATTTCAGTATACACATTATCCCACCGGTCACAATTGTGACCAACCATAAAACACACACTTTTCCATAAAAAAAATGAAATAAAAATTAATTATTGATTATTTCCAGGGGTTAGTAATGACACATCATTTTGATATTTTCATGTCTGAGAAAAATTTGGGATTAAATGGGTTAGTAGTAGACATCATGCAGCATTCATGCTCAAAATGAAATATGAATTGAACCTTATTTGAAACGGATATGCAGAGACCATATCAACAGGGCCTGGCTCAGTTTTGCGCTCAGAAACAGTCCATGCCTGTTTTGAGCAACTGTGGCTTTTGTTTGGCTCCCCCTTGGTTTTTCCCCATTAATCATAGTTAATGTTCACTTAATCCTGTGTTCTTTTTTGCTGATTAGTGCCCAGGGGGTCATAACCAGTCTTTCCTCTAAATGCTTTCAATAAAGATTTACTGCCGGGCAGTTTTGCCCTTCAACCTCACCATTGTTTCCTTAATTGATCACTGTTGATTGGTTGGGATTTTTCATACATGGATACCACTCTTGATCAAAGGGCACCTTCAATTAATCTGATTGGGTCTCCTCTGGCTTAAAACATTCTTGAGCACCATTACCAAACAATGTTCATGGAGGGATTGCAACTGAGGGAACCAGAGCCTGAAAGGGAAGGGTTGACCCCGAGGCGTCCGGCCAGTCAAAGGAAAGTGAAGGAAAAGCCTGTCCCATAATCAAGAGGGCTTAGCTTGTATTTTTCCCTCCAGACTACAAGAGCTTCTTGTCTGATAGGGTAAGATGTAAAAAAAAGAGGATCTATGGACCAGCATTTACATTTTTTGCAGTATTTGTACAGAAAAATCAAGACCAGGTACAATGTAAAGTCTTTTGCAGTTTTAATCACCTTTATTGGAATTAGTATGTGGATAAAGAGCAGTTGGTATGCAGGTTCCACCAGCACTTTACCACTAAATTTGACAGAACATTGAAAATAAAGGATATGTTGGGTGTGTGCATACACCTGTTTAGCAAAGCAGTGATATAAGAGCAAACCAGTTCAGCTAACCACAATCCTTTCACATTCTGTCAATCAGCTGCTGAATAACATGCTGTGTGTGATTCATTTCTCTTGGCTAATTTTATGGATTAACATTTATTTCATGTACTGTATGTAATACAGTATGTACAAGATACCAATTGATCATAATAAGCCCGAGTATTATATTCAGGCGACCTGAGCATTCATTTCAGAGTCAGGATCCCCGTACAAAATATTTTACTGTAGTAAAAACATAAAAAAATGCTGTGAATTCAAAATTGCGTTGCTTGTAGCATATGTCTATTAGCATTGAGGTCATACTAGTGTACCCCTGACAAAATAATCCTTGTTTTTATTTGTATTATTATTGTATTTTTTTTAATTGAATGTATAGAGTACTTTAAATCTTAAGTATGTTTCTATTTTTACTATATATTTCTATTTCAAAGTACATTTAAATCATCGTTTAATGATCTTTTGTCATCTTTTAAAGAAGTACGCTTATTTTGAATTCCTGACTAACATACTTAAGTACATGTAAAGTACTTGATTATAATGTTAACTGTGTGTTATTACATTTAAATGTATATTTATATAATTCATATAATGTATATTTACTGTAAATACGTGACATGCAAGTTTTAACAGAAATAGCATTAAAGTATATTTTTAGTTTGCCATAAATGCTGGTAAGTACATTCATAGTATACTTAAACCATATTTAAATAATGATAGAATTACAAAATTACAGATAAAGATGTACTGAAGTCAAAAAGCTTTACAGTTCCATTAATTGCATTTAAGATACATTTCATATTTAATAAATGTTCAATTAACATGTAATTGAGTATCCAAAAACATTACATTGCCGTTTTCTTTTAATGTACATTATTTCCACATTATGTACTGTTTTTAAAAGTATGCTAACGTGTACTTGTTTTTCCCAAGGTAACATTTTGCAGACATACACATTATAATTTACAAGCTTTTCCAGGGAAAACAGAGCAAAAAGTTTAGTTTCATTTTCAGGCATATGCACGTTTAGGAATTTGCTGAAAAGTATCATAGTGTGCTTCAATTGAGCCATGGTGCTTATGTAGGTGCTGTAAGTTCAAATCCAAATTATAATGATTTCCCTTCATAATTTCTTATTTCTGTTCTACAATAAAAAATAAAAACCAACCAATTAAATGGCTATTCATTAGTAGAGACCTGAGAGGCAAAGACTGCCTTTAATGAATGACAAATTCAGAGTTTGCTTATGAAAGTGTGTGCAGGAGGGAGCTCAGGTTTGGAGGAGGCCTGCAGAAGTGTCTCGCTCTTATCTGTGCTTATCGTCCCACTCACCTGCCTGAGCCAAACTCTGTGTATGTTGGCTGTGTGTGCTAATGGAGATTGGAAACCGCACCGGAAAGTCCCATTCTCATGAGTTTTCCGCCAAGCACTTTCAATCTGATGAACTTTATCAATAGTTATATTTCTGCAAACACAACATCAAAGAGACTCTCTGAAGCCTAGAGATATATATAAGTGTCATGTGCCAAGTTTCAAAGAATTGTTGATATTGTCTTGAATGACCTCAATGGTTTATAAAAATGACTAGATGAGTTATTCTATCAATGATCTATGAGTCATTTCAGACATGGAGTTAGTTAATAATTCAGAGAACATGGCCCATTTGCATTGTTTCATTTGAACTTTTCTAATCATTTAAAGGGATAATTCACCCCAAAATGAAACTTTTGTTATCATTTACTATGTCTCATGTCATATGACATTTTTCAGAAAACATAAAAGGAACATTTTTAGAAAGTACATTTAAAATCCTTAAATGCACGGCTAGCCGTTGATTATCCCTTACATATAGCACATTGATAATAATAAATGATTCTTCTTGAGTATTCGATTAGCCCACCCCCCAGGATCATGTGATGTAAAGAAGACTGGGGTAATGATGCTGAAAATTCAGCTTTGCATCACAGGAGCATCACAGGAATAATTTCCATTTTGAAATATGTTCGAATACAAAACAATACATTTTTAATAGTATATCACAACATACTGTTTTTACAGTATTTTTGATTATATGAATGCAGCCCTGGTGAGCAATAAGAGACAATGCGCTCAGCCCAAGGGTGCCACATCAATTTCTGACAAGACTTCCTTGGTATTCTACACTTACACTGAAAAGCACAAATACAGATATGCCAATCATGACTGTATGATACAGACCCAAAATCTACATGGATGATGGGAATATGAGAGAATGAAACGATTGGATATGTTTCTGAGCATGTTTTTTTTCCTCACTGCAAGGTCATTACCTTTCTCTCTCTATCATTCTCACGCTCTACATCACAGACACAGAACACACACACACACACACACACACACACACACACACACACACACACAAAACACACACACAAACAAACAAACACAAATCTAACCAGCAAGAAGAAAAAGGTAATATAGCAAGGTTCACCTCTTTTGTTTACAGTAATACATTCGTTACCTGGACCGCCTTTGTGGAAAAACTAAACGCCCTACTTAATGAGGCAGATTCGAGAAATTAAAACAAACAACAACAACAAATACAATTCGAACATTATTTTAAATGCTGCTGCCTGCACACATACACATTTCCACTGAGTACAAAATTGTTGCTACTTTTGTCAGCAGTCTCTATCAGTTTGATTCTTTAAGGGATTGTTCATCCAAAAATGAACATACTCTAATCCTTTGAAGCTTTTTTGATCTCAGAAGTTCTTAAAAATGTCTCCTTTTTATGTTCCATGGAAGAAAAAGCCATGCTTATATAAAACACCATATACAATTAATGGAGATCAGTGTATGGCATGTTGTGTGCTATGTTGGCTATACAGAGACTCGATCCTTCATGTGTACACAAGCAGGGAGTGATGACCATGTTGTGTGTGTGTGTGTGTGTGTGTGTCCAGCGCCAGCTCTCGCCCCGCTCCATTTACCGTTCATGCCCAGCCGCAACGAGGAACACATGGGAGCTGTTTGGAGCCCCTCATGACGGGTCTAATTCTGAAGTCCCACCGTGTCCCACCCCTCCCCCGCTTTTCATTCAAGCTGTTGGAGCAGAACAGGCAAACCCAATCGACCTCAAAATTTCCATTCGGAGAGGAAAAAACAAAACAAATAGATTAAGCAAAAAGAAAAGACAGACAAACGCAAGAGCAAAATTTGCCAGCAAACTGGCCGGAGTCGCTCTGTAAAATGTGTTTTGATTGGCAAACCCTGAAGTGTCTAATCTGAGAGAAAACAGCGGCAGCAGTGATGTGATGTGATTTCCAGTCCCGTTTGTTTGAACCTCTGGAGGTGTCTCAGAAGGGTGTAATTTTCATAATAGTGTTACAGGGGACGGTATTAGAGTTTGAGACAAAGTCTGGTGCTGTTGAGTCTTTTGGATGTACTGTATGTTTGCATTCGCAGTCTATTCAGTTTTAAATATGACTTATTTAATGATGTATAGCTTCAAAGAACATTCATGTTTACAATGCTGAGTAGATTACAAATTGTAACCCGTTACTGATTACATGATGAAAATTATAGCAAGTAACGTATTACTCATTTTAGGTAATGTATTCTAACTACTTTTTAGATAACTTTTTACCTAACTTGTTTTAAACGTACCATTAAAGGTGCAATAGATGATCGTCTTCAGAAACATTTTTGTGTTATGCTGGTTAAAAGTCTCTTCACATCCCGATAGCAATCATTAAGTTAAGTGGTCTAAATGCATTTACATGTATTTATATATTCGGTCCAAACGTTATGAGAGGCTTTCCTACCTGCCTGTCAACATGTCTATTTGCATACCTCTGCGCACCCTGACACATGACACATGATGGATTGTAGTAATGCTGTCTCTGGTCATCTGATCTGTGTGCATATATGCGTTCAGGGGGCCTGGCTTTGGACGGCGATTTGCAGAGAGGGTGGGACGTACGCTTTCAATGCTATCAGGCTAAAGTTAGCATTTTCCAAGATCTCCTACTGCACTTTTAATTGTACCACATTGATATATAAAAAAACAAAGAAGTATAGATCAACAGTATATATATATCTACAGTGGGGCAAAAAAGTATTTAGTCAGCCACCAATTGTGCAAGTTCTCCCACTTAAAAAGATGAGAGAGGCCTGTAATTTTCATCATAGGTATACCTCAATTATGAGAGACAAAATGAGAAAAAAAAAAATCAAGAAAATCACATTGAAGGATTTTTAAATAATTTATTTGCAAATTATAGTGGAAAATAAATTCTTTAAAAATCCTACAAACAAGCAAGATTTCTGGCTATCACAGACCTGTAACTTCTTCTTTAAAAGGCTCCTCTGTCCTCCACTCGTTACCTGTATTAATGCATCTGTTTGAACTCGTTATCAGTATAAAGACACCTGTCCACAACCTCAAACAGTCACACTCCAAACTCCACCATGGCCAAGACCAAAGAGCTGTCAAAGGACACCAGAAACAAAATTGTAGACCTGCACCAGGCTGGGAAGACTGAATCTGCAATAGGTAAGCAGCTTGGTGTGAAGAAATCAACTGTGGGAGCAATTATTAGAAAATGGAAGACATACAAGACCACTAATAATCTCCCTCGATCTGGGGCTCCATGCAAGATCTCACCCCGGGGGGTCAAAATGATCACAAGAACTGTGAGCAAAAATCCCCGAACCACACGGGGGGACCTAGTGAATGAACTGCAGAGAGCTGGGACCAAAGTAACAAAGGCTACCATCAGTAACACACTGCGCCGCCAGGGACTCAAATCCTGCAGTGCCAGACGTGTCCCCATGCTGAAGTTTGCTAGAGAGCATTTGGATGATCCAGAAGAGGATTGGGAGAATGTCATATGGTCAGATGAAACCAAAATAGAACTTTTGGTAAAAACTCAACTTGTCGTGCTTGGAGGAGAACGAAGCTGAGTTGCATCCAAAAGACACCATACCTACTGTGAAGCATGGGGTGGAAACATCATGCTTTGGGGCCATTTTTCTGCAAAGGGACCAGGATGACAGATCCGTGTAAACGAAAGAATGAATAAGGCCATGTATCGTGAGATTTTGAGTGAAAAACTCCTTCAATCAGCAAGGGCATTGAAGATGAAACGTTGGCTGGGTCTTTCAGCATGACAATGATCCAAAACACACCGCCCGGGCGTGCAAAGAAAGGAGTGGCTCAATAAGAAGCACATTAAGGTCATGGAGTGGCTAGCCAGTCTCCAGACCTCAATCCTATAGAAAATCTGTGGAGGGTATGTTTGAAAATCAGTGTTGCCACGAAGCCCAAAACAGATCTGCTCTAGAGGAGATCTGCATGGAGGAATGGGCCAAAATACCAGCACCAGTGTGTGAAAACCTTGAGAAGACTTACAAAAAACGTTTGACCTCTGTCACTGCCAACAAAAGGTATATAACAAAGTATTGAGATGAAATTTTGTTATTGACCAAATACTTATTTTCCACCATAATTTGCAAATAAATTCTTTAAAAATCCTACAATGTGATTTTCTGGATTTTTTTTTTCTCATTTTATCTCTCATAGTTGAGGTATACATATGATGAAAATTACAGGCATCTCTCATCTTTTTAAGTGGGAAACTGCACAACTTGCGTTGGTGAATAAATATTTTTTTGTACCAATTGTATGTGTGTGGGTGTGTGTGTGTGTGTGTATGTGTACTTTGAGTTTTAGTCTAAACACCCCTCAATCTTATTTTAACTTTGTATTGAATATAGATTACTACTTTTCCAACATCAAGATTAATACCATGTTTGGCTGAGACTCTTAGCTTTGTGGCTATCACGTATCGTACCTTGTTTTTCGGATAAATCGTTCTCCTTGTTTTTCTGATAAATCGTTTTTTGACATCCTTGTCACCAGGATTCCCTCAGTGGTATTTTGTTTGTTGTGGGCAATACACCCTCTTATTTTGCCCGGGTTTCCACAGTAACCTCTATGGGATGTTGATATACTGCAGTTCATGTGAGGAACCTTCCTATTCATCTCTCAGCACTCAGCTGTAATTTGGTCTTCTGGGTTTCCGTTGGATGGGTGGTCCGCAGGCCAATCAGTCAATTCACGGATATCATCATAACCGACTGAAGTGTTTCAAATGCTCAAAGAACGAAAGAGCCCATTCAGTTAGCAACAGACTGCAAATGCATACCTGAGGTAACTCAATAATAACTCACTTTGATTTTCTCTCTATCACTCACTTGCCTTCAGAGATAGAATCCACTTCAAAGATTAATCGCCCCAGGTTGATTTTAGTTTTAATTTAAACAAACATGATAATGAAATAAAACTCAGTTCCTCTCAGGCTTGTTTCCCTTGACTTGATTTGACTATATATGCATCAACAGTGTGGAGGTGTTTATGTTTGATTAATCTGTACGTTTTAAGCCATGCTAGTAAAAGTCTTTTGAAATGTACTGTCACGACACTGAAAGGATCATTCACTTATACCAAAAGCAAAGCATGTATGGTACAATATGGTGCTTAACATAAAAAAAAAGAAAAACCCGGTGCACATGTGTACATGCACCTTAGTTTCCTGCCTGTGCACTGGCATGCATTAATCTTTTTTTAACCATCATTCTTGGGATGCTCACATAACCTGCAAATAGATTGCAGCTTCTTCAGGTCCTTGTCCCTGAAAATGCAGTGTGTGAAGCAAGTCTAGTGATCATAAAATATTGTGCAAGCATTTGACGAAGATGGGTGCACGAGTGTGGTGTGTGTAGGAGGTTGAGCAGTGTGGAGAAATGCTTGAAGGGGATCCAGATTGCTCTTGCGGTTGTTGGAGCTCTGTAGTAAGTTGTGCCTGATTGGAGATATCTCTGTAAGTGAGCTAAAAGGGCAGGTGGGTCTCACACAAAGCTCCATGGGGTGGGGGAATTCAGGTCAGATTAGTCTGATTAGATTACATTTTCTTACTCAGACCATAGGCTTTAGTTTAACCACCGAAAAAAGAAAAAAAAATCAATCAGAATTTGTTTATGTCTGCAACTTTTCTTTTCAAGTCAAATCAAGACACAATTATTTATATAATGCATTTTACAATTATAAAGTTATACAACTTTATACATATTGTTGTAGCTTCACGTTAAAGGAGTGGTTGATTGCGATTTCACTTTTTTAACGTTAGTTAGTGTGTAATGTTGCTGTTTGAGCATAAACAATATCTGCAAAGTTACGCCGCTGAAAGTTCAATGCAAACAGAGATATTGTCTTTTAAAATTATGGCAGTGTAAAAACTGTAGGGCAGTTGTAGTGCCTAAAAAAACGGCTCGTAGGGACTGCAAAAAGTTACTTCCCGGGTTTGTGATGTCACAAACCCAGATAAATCCCGACCCCGGGAACAAGCTATCAGAAGCAGTAGCATTTACACATAACAGCGTATCTAAAAGTATGAGACAACAACAAACAAAAAACATACCATTGAGAGCAGTGCTTGCACAGGTTCTGCGCGATCCTCTTCACTAATATCCTCTGCGTCTCAATCGGGCTCAAACTGATAAGCGATATTGACAACATCATTGTCTACAATACAACCGGAGCACATGCTGAGGCGAGGGGTGGGACGTTTAGACACGCACTAGAGGCGATTTAGCAAATCACAACACACTGGGCTAGCTAACCAATCTGAGCCCATCGTGTGTTTCTGAGGGAGGGGCTTCATAAAATCAGGAAATCATCAGTGCGTTCATAGGAGAAGGGACAGAGCGGTGTGGAATAAAGGTAAATGATGTGAAAAAAAATGAACACATGAACACATGTTAGACTGCACCCAATAAACACAATAAAGTCTAGAAAAAAAACAGTAAACCACCCCTTTAATAAACTGAAAAAATAATAGTTTCTTTTGTAAAATGAATCAGTTGTGAAGAAAAAAAATAACAATTTTAGCTGTAAAGCTAAAAAATAAGACGAGACAATGGTGTAATTATTCAGCTCATTTTAGTTCAATGTTGATTCACTTCAGTTCAACGACTGTCAGTGTTGCAAAGTTCATCAATTATGATTGTCATTTCAGGGGATAAATGAATGTGTCTAAGATAACTTTAAAAATGTATCAGCCATGTTTTGAAATAATATCGCAATTTCTTTATTATTATTACTATTATTATTTTACTTTATCTTTTACAAAATATTGTGAAGTATTATTCATAAATATTAAGTTTTGGAAATCACAATACGCACATTTTGAAACTGAACCTATATCACCTTTCATAATAAATGTCAAATGTAGAGAAACTGTCACTGTAAAGACTGTCTTTTTTTGTTTTAGTTTTTTTTAAATGCATGTTTCTGCATGTTGGTTATATCACATTACCAATATTTTAACAAAACAAAACAAAAAAGCTATTTTTTTCTAATAAATAATAAAAGATTATTTTAAACTACTTAAGCTTTTCTGTTCATGAATTTCAATCTTTTATTACTGATTTATTTCTTAATTATGATATCAGGTTAGCAATGCATCCCTAACATACTTTAATTTATGCTGTTTTATGCAACATTTCAAAACGGTTTTTAATACAAAACAAATATTAATAATAATACAAAAATGAGTGTCATTGACCTTATCAGAATTCAGAGTTAGCTTAGTTAGTTAGCAGAGTTGGTTATCTGTTTTATTAGAGAGTTTATAGCAGCAGCTGCACTGGTGTGTATAAAATAGGAGTGTGTGTATTTTGCGTGTGTGTGCTTCTACTACCTGATAACCTGTCATTATCTCCAGAATAGTTGGTGTGTGAGAGTGTCCATCATATGGGTGGATGATTGACAGGGGGTGTTCTGGAGGAAGAGGACTGACTGACAGCTGGATCAGGTAACTACTCATTAGAGGACATACACACACAAGCAGTCACATAAGTGTCAGTACACACACACACTAGGGGTTGCACCGCCTAGTCGCTGGTCCTATAGAGGGTGCAACAGGATAAGAAATCTTTGAAGGACTTCCACATTTACGCTCCGTTTCCAAACAGTTCAAATGACACATAAATGCATACTCTGAAAGCGCTCCACAAGACATGTGTGATCATATTACTGGATGCTCGAAATTGAACAGAAGAATGCACGTTTTAAACAGCTTATTTTGTAAAGGTAAATGAATCGCCGTTCTAATCTAATGCGCTGCTGCACTGTAACACACACATATTAGGCTACAGACAGTAGCTTGTACATCACGGGCACAGAATCATTCAGAGCGGAAATGTGTTGTCAACACTGTTCTGTGATTTCTCAATAAAATAGCTTAGAAACTGAAAAGTTCAAGCATATATTTCTTAATAACTATATTCCACAGCTTCACTACTAGTAGAGACGCTGCCAGGTAGAATTAATTTACACACGCAATCGCTTTCTCACTAATGCATTCATATTAATGTAGTCTTTACTGTGCTACTTTATCTGTATCGGATTTATAACAAGCAGAAATTTGTGAAAAAATATAACGACCCAAAGACAAAAAAACTGATAAAAAAGCTGTTATAGGAGCAAGAGCCGTGTGGGCAGCACTGTGTCATATGCCATAGCTGTGCACAAGGTGTTTGTCACAGCTCCAGACTTGTTTGTTCATTAATGACGTCATCAGCGGCTTGTCGACTTCGACTCGACTTTCATCACATTAAAAGGACTTCAAAAATCAGAAGTGTTCAACCTAACACACACACACACAACAAGAACAATTCTAAACATATTAATGTAAGAGTATGTTAAGCACTTTAACAATGGCTTTTCATTGAGTTATTTCCCTTGTGAAAAAGAAGTAAAAAGTACACTTTAGTATACACCTTACACTCTTAAATATAAAAGTGCTTCACGATGCCATAGAAGAACCTTTTTTGTCTGAATGGTTCCATAAAGAACCTTTAACATCTGAAGAACCTTTCTATTTCACAGAAGGTTATTTGTGGCGAAAGAAGGTTTTTCAGAATATAAAAAGGTAAGAAAGAGATGGTTCTTTAAAGAACCTTTGACTAAATTGTTCTTTGTGGAACCAAAAATGGTTCTTCTATGGCATCGCTGTGAAAAACCTTTTAAGCACCTTTATTTTTAAGAGTGTAGTACAGTTAATATACAGTATAATCTGTAAAATTGTATTCAATCTGAATACACAGCTACTTTAAATGGTTATCAAGTGAGTAGTATTTTTTTTTTGGACCAGGATGGTGTGATTTTGACACGCATCAGCAGGGGCTAACAGGGCCAGCTAATCTAACTAAACCTCAACCCCTAACTAGATAATAACATTTCAAGATAATACCATAACTAGATTGGTCCTGCTCTGCTGATTAACATGCTCACCGTTGCTAGTGCTAGAAGTCAATATTTGACTCAGCATTTGCCCTTGCTGTTTACCAATCCTTTTATTTAATTACCAAACCTGCATCGCTCCCAACATAATCAAATTATTGAAGACGGAAGTGCTGTAGAGAAACAGAGCTATCCTGACCAGGACACTGAAAGAGAAGGAAGTCCAGCTAACATGATTATGTTGTCGCATGCACATTTATGTACAGGTGAGCTGAAACGTTGTGTGAAAGCTGTCAAATGTTTTCTCAGTTCCCATGCTTACTAAAATGCCTTTATAAACCCACATGGTGCTCACTATACGCACACACACACATTTACAAATATGTCAACAAACTAAATTCCCCTGTTTTTAGTGGCTCGGTCTGGTGCAGGTTTAAAGTTAGCAGTAGACTAATAAGCCTCTTATTGCTGGTACTGAGTGAAGTCGGTCAGGAGTCCTGCCCCATCCTCCCTCCCTGCAGTTTTGGCCCAATGTAAACACAGCCTTTCAGAACATTTGTTTTTGTAAAATTAGACATCCAACCACATCCTTCATGATTTAATCTCAGGCTCGACCCTGGGTGGCTGGACAAACAAACTCAGCGGGTTCATTGAAGACAGACCTCTCTCTTTCTCTCTCTTTCTCCATAGGTCTCTCTTGCTCTCGCTCTGTCTGTGTTCCTCTTTTTCCAAAATGACAGATATTTTAAGACCATCTTGTCACAGAATGTCAAATGCACAAATTCTTAGCAGATAAGGGTATTCTTGCTTCAGTCTAAGTTAGCAATCATATGCACTTGGTTATATGTCTTTTTCATACTTCATTTCCCATTCTTTTCTACAGTATTCCTGTCCAGGGCTGTCACTAAAATTATCATTTAGAGGCCGTTAGGAGCTTTTATATACTTTTCTATGGAAACGGATACCAAGCGGATGTGTTTGGCCATTGCGCTTATGTCTCATGTACAGTATTTTGCAGCTTCTCACTCATGACATGTTGTACAAAAAAATAATAAAAAATGCTTGCTACTTGCAAAAATTTTGCATGATTGTGCATGTTTCTATGCATTGAATTTATTTATTTATTTAAATGCAAAAACATGTTCTGTGCGAATGGCCCCTTTAATGAGACATTTTTGTTGGGACCAACAAGTAGTTATAGTGAATTTGGGATAATGATGTGCCCTCTGATGACAACATTATTGGTGACAAAAATCAAAAATAAATAAATAAACACACCTGGTAATAACATTATTCTACTTCTACTTCTATGAACTCCAAAAGCAGGATTTTTCAAACTTTTTAATGCCAAGCGCACCAAAATATGATTGTCCTGTTCCTAAAATACAAAGGTAATGTCAGAACTATAATAACAATAATAACTTCAATGCAATAACTACCTATTAAATTTATGTGGAAAAAAAAGAAGTGTTATATTATAAAAAAATATGAATTCAAATTAAATTAAACAATTGACTTAAATTGTCAATGCACTGCTAATCTATTTGCTTCAATTCAATTTTGCTCAAATTGCTTAAATATTAACAGATAAATATTAAGGCTTATTTTATATTCTTTAAAACTGTCAATAGAATAGATATACTATAAATTATAATTAGCATCTCATTTTGAAAACCTCTGCTCAAAGGTTCACAAGTGTAGTTGAGATAAGATGTACTGTAGATGTATAGTATAATGGGATAGAAGTAGTTTTCAGTGGGTTTTACTGTTGTGTGTCTTGATGTCAACTGCAAAACAGAAAATAGCCTTCAAAAGAAAAAAAAACCTCGGGAAAACAAAGACTGAAAATTGGACATGACCTCAGTTAATATGATGCCTGTTCTGTTCATAGTTACTTTATTTGTGTTGAAAAGTGTTTATGGACTGTGTGTTCTTGTTATATAACTCTCATCACCATTACTCCTCATCACATGTCCATCTCTTTCTCTCCCTCTTTTACTAATAGGTCATCAATTATCAGACACAGTTGGCTGGTCACTGCACTTGGCCTCTAAAAACAGACCAACCATGCAACGCACTGCAACGCACGCACACACACACACACACACACACACAACCGAACACACACACACACACCCACACACGACTCGCCTCTCTCGCTTCTCTAAAAACTCCGGGACGGTGCGTTTATACAGGTACATTGTGACTCACTCCCACACACCCTGTGTCTATACCAGGCTTATAGTATCAGTTTTAAGAGAGGAAATTATAAAGAAGGCCTGGATTTTCCATCCTGAAAATCCATCACCAGTTGCAGCAGAGTCTGCAACAGCAACACATTCACCCTTTACATGCTGAGAGATTCAAGGAAAACATCTTCATTTGGTTAGAAGACATGAGCATGTTTGGCATGTAAAGAATTAGGTTTCACAAAGTTCAAGCTGTTTATCCTCAAGATGTTCTCTTTTCCAGCAATGCTAGTCACCAGCATACATTATGCTGTTTTGAATGGATGTGTCCCAATAAATCTTCTTAAAAAGATAGTCGGACCCACTTTATTGCATCTTTAACTACTAGAACAATTTGTCATATGTAATATATATATAATATAAATTTTTTACATTGTATGTATATTTAAAAACTACCTCTATGCAATTACAGCTGTAATTAATTTCTGTGGTTACAGCCTTAAACATAACTATATCACAAAACCTGTCCCCTGTCCCTAAAATCCATGCACAATAGTCCAAGTCTTCTGAAGCCATTCTGTATGTTATCTAACTGTGAGGGACAGAAGGAAACTGAAATTGTTATTCAGGGAAAATCTTGATATCTGCCCTAGCACTTCTTAAAATGTTTATGAAACAAATAGTAATGCTCTTATGAATGAATCATTCATTTGAATCTGATATTTTGTATGAATCATTTGTTCCAGATCATGATTCGGTTCTCAAATGTATCTCCTATTGTATAAGTAATTCATACAGGTTTGGAAGGTCATGAGAATGAGTAATTGATAACAATTTAAATGCTAACTCAAACCTCACTTGGCCAATCAGATCAGAAAGACTATCTTGGCCCACCAACTAGACTTGCACCAAATCAGTACTAGCATAAACCAGCCTGGACCGTCATGGCCAACAGAAATGGAAAACATTGGACACTCAGAGAAAACCCACTGCAAATCCAGCTAAACATTTTTCTCAGAGGGTGTAAAGCTAACCAAATACAGTGTTAGTACTTGCTAGCTCACTTAGATGTATTTATGGTGAACAAGTAAAGACTGGTGGACAGAAGGTGTTTTTCTGAGATTGCCAGAACTCACTCAAGGTCTCCCGTCTCTGATGTGAAAAAGGAACAGCAGGGCCTTGCTTGACTGCTTGGTCTAGTCTAGTGGAAAAGACAGGTTAGTTTTGGCACAGTGCAGAATCACTCAGCCTGTTTTGCCCACTGTGTGAAGTTGAGACCTCTTGGCCTGTGGTGAAATTACTTGTGTGTGTGTGCGCAGGAAGACGACTCTGCCTGGTGCGTGGTGAATCTTGTTTTGACAGTGATTTCCTTGGCAGAGCAGTGGCGCTGGTTTGGGTGAGCTGGCATGGCTTGTGCTGTCTTTTGGGAACAAGACGCGACTGAACAGAGGAAGTGGCTGTATGGGGGGATGGGGTTGCTAAATCGCTCGCTTAATTTTTGTGAGCTGCTTTTTCCCACTCTCGTGTTTCTGGGAGTCGGGGTTGCTGTGTAAAACGGTACAGTGGTAGCAGGGAGGTCGTATAACACCTGCTCTATTAGTTTCTAATTTAGTATCAATGCAGCTCTTTGTAAGTGTGAATGTGTGAGAGCACACTTGTGAGAACGAGTGCGTTGTTTGTGTATAACTGTATGTATTTGTAGGTAACTGTTCTTTTTTTAGTGCCAGGGATGCAAACTAGTTTGAATTCAAAATATGATACTTCTGTATTGTTAAGGTGCAGGAACAATTATAATTGTTCAGCATGTTTTTGCAGTCACAATCAAAACAATTTAATAGGAATACACGCAAATGTGAATTTCTGTTGGTTTCACAAATTCGCCATGTTGACCAACTGACATCTACACCACTGAAAATGGGTATTTGACAGCAATTTTCACTAATGTGACCATACACTTATGCTCAATTCACAGTGGATGCAGAAGTAGTATGGCCCATACATTAATTAATAAAAATAACTACAACTTTTCTCCTCTTTCTCTTCTAAAATGTACTAAATTTAGTAAGCAGCCATTTAGCTTTTATGGAAAGCAACTTATTGCAGTTTTTTTTTTTTTTCTTCCCTGCTGGGCCCCCCTTTTGTAGAAGAAAATAATTTCCAATCCCTCCACCTACATTCACGCTCATAAAGACACTCTATGTCTTTACTTGCAAAATGTTACAGGATTTACTTGTAACATTGTAATAAATACAGTGCTACAACTAATGAACTTCAACGGGCTTCTCTTTTATGTTTGTGATGTGGAGTTTCTGCATCTTAATTTGTTCAACTTCATACTGTCAGAAGCCAGTGGTGGGCCGGGGATTCTTAAGCCTCTGCCCCTTTAAAGGGGATATCGGGTGCAAAATTGACTTTTACATGGTGTTTGCATATAAATGTGTGTTGGCAGTGTGTGGACACAACCACCCTACAATAATACAAATCTATTCCTCCTTTTTTAATCCCCCCAAAACCACTGAGGACACAATGGAGTAGTTTTGATAATGCGCCACCAAATTCACAAAAACAGACGAGAGTGGTAGCAGTAGATTATTATCATTTAAACAGCCATGCACCGAAACAGCTCGCTGTGAACAGAGCTGATTTTGACAAGGTAAAATGGGTTTTGTTTTACACGACCATTGAGGAATTTTAACCAAAGTATTTGCAGACATTTCATGAAGACCCTAAAGAACCATACCAACTTGTGGAAAATAGGCATTCGTTGTCTCCTTTAACCACCAATAGTAAATTGCCCTTTTTGTCGTTTTGAGGTGCCCCTGGAATGTGAGTTTTGCCACTTGCGTCTGGTGTAGCCCCGGTGTTTTAGTAGTTGTGACGTTTGAAGTTAGAGTCATTGTCTGTTTTTAAAAAGTGTTTAAACTTTTACTGGCAGTCCTTTCAAAACTTGTCCATGCTCAGTGAAGAACCATCCATCATTCATTTAGATTTTTACACGACTCCCTGAAATACTTAACTCTGATTCTTCAATTGTGCACCACTGCAAGTCATCTTTAGGTAAAAAACTGTGTCAAACTAATAGCTTGTGGCCAGTTTTTACTTCTGGCCAGTAGCCACATAATAAGTGGAATAATTTTGCAGTGGGGTGTTATATCACCCTGAAGAGGTTACTTTTGCATAACAATCTGAGTACTCTATTCCTTAGTCTTGTCACACCACTTCTTTTTATAACCCCAGGGGTAGCGCCCCCTAGTTTGGGAACCACTGACTTATAGTACATTTGCTAGAGGGACAGTCCCCTTGCAGTCAACTGTCTTGCTTAAGGACTTAATGATTACAGCTTGCAATTCACGCCAATATTTTTATCATTACAGTGACCCACTATCGTTCCATCTCTTAGAATCAATGTTTAGCAGAATTCAATATGCAACTAGACTGTACCCAAATTTGAACAAGGCTGGTGAAAGGGATTTGTTAAAGCTCTCTCATCTCACATAAACACATGACCACGTCACAGGCCACAACTCAGCTCTCGGTTCAACTCTCATTGTATCTTGGGAGTTGGACTTCACACGCAGATGTTACTCAACAGGGATGTGAGGAAACATGACTATACCTGCTTCATTTGAATGCCTGTTTGTCGTCTTGGGGGGCAGTTTCACTTTGCAGGTTTCAAACCTGTTTACATTTTGCATTTTTATACTGATGTTATTTAATGTGCATTTTCATGCACTGAATTATCATGCACTAGTTTATGCATACAGTTACTAATTCCCCACATATGTTGACAGGCTTGGGACCTTATACATTAAACTTTGTGTGGTCCGCAAGGCGGTGTGTCATCACAGAGGGGACAACTGGGAATGTAGGTTCTCTGTGCTATAGGCCAGTGGTTCCCAACCACGTTCCTGGAGCCCCCCACACACTGCACATTTTGCATGTCTGACACAATGGGTCTGACACACCCATTTCAGATCATGGAGTCTCTACTAATGAGCCGATGCCCTCCATCATGTGTGTTTGATTAAGGAGACAGGCAAAATGTGCATTGTTGAGGGCTCCAGAAACGTGGTTGGGAACTAATGCCATTGCACCTAGAGGAGAGGGGTCCCAGATCCCATGAATGTAAATAATGACGTTTGTTTCAATGTAAATTACTTTATATGCAATGGCAAAACCTATAGATGCATTTACAAACACTTATTTACTTTTATACAAACATATATATGCAAATCCAAGGAGAATATGCAACCCAGTTTCTGCAACACCGATATTATGTGTCTGATTGCACATTTTGCAGCAGTTTCAAAGGGAAATGTCCAGTGAGTGGCACCAAAACATGCTTTCAGTACATGACCGTGATATCGGCATATATTGCAACATTTTTATTATGTTGGCTCAGGCATGTATTGTAGCTTGTTCAGAATTCAAATGCCCAGGGAGTGTCGCTAAAAGGTTAATGCTCTGTCGTGTTGGAAAATAACTTACACCCTACACCACAACCCAACCCTAAACCTACCCAATAGTGTTAATTAAAAGATAATCACATTAGCTGATGCAACTGTGCTACTATAACTTATACGCAGGTTTGAGCTGTTTTATCAAACCATAGTTTCATAGAATTCGGAATTCTTCACCTAACAAGTGCAACCCTGTATCGGGTGGGCTACAAAGCAAACCTACTGCATTAGAAAACTCATCGTAGAAGTATATATTGTCCACAATGGTTCAAAACTATCAGTTTTACTGCCACTAGTATTCATTTCAACTGAAAACTGCAGAGTGTCATACATATACAGTAGGTATGTTGTTTAAAGTTTTGCAGAAATTTCACCACACAGCATGCATTTCCATGACCCAGTTGTGAATATATTACAAAATAATAATATTAAAATAGATTGTACTGCTGTAGCTTAACAATGTCGCCAGCAATGCACAGATCTTGAGTTTGATGCCCTGGACACACAAACTGATCAAATATTTGGGCCTACCTTAAATGCACTGCAAACTGCTTTGGATATTACATGTAATGTAATATATTTAGACAAATAGAAGCTCAAAACATACTTATTTCCTGGACTGTTGATGCGTTTTATGAACAAAAAGTGAGGAGTGGCAGCATGATATAGGATCTGTAAACACAGTGGCTTCAGAACACAATATAATTGTTGAGAAGAATAAAAAAGTCCCAACTTTAAAGATGTTGACTGATGAAGTGCTGGCAATACAAAAAAAAAAAAAAAGCTACAGACCCTACATACCATGTGCTCAAAACTGAAGACAACCAATTGGCAGAGCAAGTTGTTTAAAAATAAAACTAATTTCCCTGTGCGCAACATTACCATTTTCGTCATGTTGGATGTCAAATCCAAACATTAGTACATCAGCACTGCTGCACTGACTACCATCACAACCACTACTAACAGATCCTGGACTTTAGAACAAGCCATGACAGATGCACTAAAGGGAATGGAACTCTCTTGAAGGAAGCGTGATTTCTTTCTCAGGTCAGCGTCTCTGATGCTGATGAACTTGGGAGCTGGAGAAGTACAGAGGGGGACGATAAAAAGCTTCAGAGCATGACATGGGAGGATGGTCTCAGCGCCAGCGGAGCAGTTCTCTCTGCGCCTCCTAACAATGTTCTGACCCCATCATGTGACCTGGACACAGTGCTGAGCACCGCCTGGCTCGGCCGTCCAAACAACAGCTTCAATGGCTTGCAGATGTTGATCAGCTAATAAATTCTTTGTGAAGTCGGTGACTGTGGAGTGGAGGAACATTGGAGACCAAAGCGAAGGAGGACTGTTTTGTTTCTTGCACTGGTTTTTAAGTAGCAAAGTATATTGCATATATCGCATGTACTGTACCATGAAGAGTCACATCTTGTGTTTTTCATCTGTTTAAACTCTCTTTCTCGTTTTTCCTCTGTACTCGGCTATATATAATAACAGCCTTGACCTTTGGAAGACAAGAAAGACAAGGAAATAAAACAGCTATCTCTTAGGACTCTTAAACATGGATATAGCATGATCACATCTCCATAGCTGAAGCTAATAAACCAATTTTGTCTGCTTTGTTTTCCACTGAGGGCCCTGGCCAAGAACACTGACTTAGTTTAGCATGAATCACACAAGTGTTTTATATCAGCTGTATCAGATGAAAGATATCCAGCCCTGTTGTGTGCTATAATTTAATTAACAGATGCTTTATAGATCTCACATTGAATGTCACCTTTGGATACAGTATATAAGCAGTGCTTCAATAACTACTCAAATTGGTTTCTCGATATGTTAAAAAACGGCCCTTGAACTGGTTTATGCTAGGTGGGCGAAACACCTGGATTTCCTCAAAGTGCAGCCGCCATTTTTCACAAGGACACACACATACTCGCATCTCATGAAAGCTTATGTAAAGCCTGTCTGAGGAGAGAAAAGCCTTGATGACATTAAACATCAGCGGCGGGAAACATTCAGAGTAAACAAGAGCCGAGCTGTACGAGCTCCTCCTCGCACTGCACGTACCAACAGAGACCGAGAGCTAGCCAAACATACACACTGCACTTATCCACATACTCTGGATCAACCGTTGTTTATTAAAGGTCAGGGGTCACAGAGCGCAAGAGTGATAGAGAGAGAAAGAGAGATTACAAATGCACTGGTGATGTGAATTAGCTAGAGTCTGAGCAGTGTTACGTTTTACAAGCTACAGAAAAGAGGTACAACTTTAATAGAAAAACATGATAAAATGTTACTGTTCAAAAGTTTGGGGTTGGTTGATTTTTTTTTTCAAGACTGTGTTATTTGATCGAAAATGCACTAAAAACAGCAATGTTGTGAAATAATGTTGCAATTTAAAATAACCACATTCTATTTGAATAGATTTTAAAATGTAATATATTCCTGTGATGCAAAGCTGAATTTTCAGGATCATTACTCCAGTCTTCAGGGTCACATGATCCTTTATCAATCATAATATGCTGATTTGCTGCTCAACAAACAAACAAACAAACAAACAAACAAACAAACAAACATTTTCAAAATGTTGGTCTGATTTTCAGGTTGTAGGACAGAAATCAGATGCAGGGTTCGTACGGGTGCTTGAAATCCTTGAAAATGCTTGACTTTTAAGATAGTGTTTTCAAGGTTTGAAAAGTGCTTGGATTTTGGATAAAGTGCTTGAAAGTGCTTGAAAATGCAGTTGCATTGGTTTCATAATAATTTGCTTTCTTACGGAATACTTCATTTGTTTTTGACATAAAATAAGCAACAGCTCCGAGTCAGAGCATGAGTCTGCGCGTGTGGCTCTAGTGTGTTCTGTCTGTCTTTATCGATGCGCGCCTCTGATGGAACACGTTGGGAGGTTGCCGCTTCAGTGAGCATTGGCTTGAAAACGACAAATACAAATTATGGTTAAAATAATGTACAGTCTCCAGTAAATTCAGCTTTTTTCATGGGGGAGTCTGCGCTTTCGTTAAAGGGGTCATATGAGCGTTTTAAAGATCATTATTTTGTTTATTTGGTGTAACAGAATATGTTGACATTTTAATGTTCAAAAAACACATTGTTTTTCAAATACTGTACATTATTGTAGGTCCTCTATGCCCCGCCTCTCTCAAACGCTTAGTTTTCTACAAAGTCCCTCCTTCCGACAAGCGCAGTCTGCTCTGATTGGCCAGCTGACCCAGTGCATTGTGATTAGCCGAACACCGCAAGCACTTGTCGGAAATGTAACGCCCCTTACCATAATCGCGAGCTTCAGACAGAGCCCGAAAGGGGAACAGAGTCGCGTGACAGACACAGTGATGAAGCTGGTATGTGTTTGCAGTACACAAGCCATGGTTAAGACAGCTGACTCCACTGTGATGTGACCCTGTCTCTCTCTCTCTCTCTCTCTCTCTCGCTCTCTCTCGCTCTCTCTCTCCGACGTCCCCGCGCTCACTCTGCAGATCTCTCTCCCTCCCTCTCTCTCTCCCCTCATCTCTCCTCTCTCTCCTCATCTCGCTAGCCCTCGCCGACACACACACATGATGTGCAAAACTCCGCTTTTGAACAGTCAATAACAAATACTTAAAATAATAACAAAACAGTAGTTGATTCAGAAGCGCCAGATTGTCATAGTCAGAATTACCTCTTCTCCTAGGTTCACAAAACGGTCGTCCCTAAAATGCATTGCTGTTCTGTTGTAAGTAATCTTACAGATTCCTAAATGCTCTACTTTCAGAAGGCCAAATAAAGTGCTTTTGCCTTCGCCTAGAAACACACAGCGTCTCCCTGACATGGGCTGCTTCAACACTAACTGCTGTTACTGAAACCACGCCTTCTTTCTTTGCTTGAACATTTGGCGGCATTATGCTAATATTTCCACAAAATGAGGTAGATATGTGGGGGCGTGTTAAAACGAGCCGTTTTGGGGGGGCATGGCAGAGTCTTAACTTTGATAAAGAATATCTCTTTGGTTTTGATACTTTAGTCTTTGCAACTTTACTGATTTTCTTTATGCACCAAGAGCTTGCAACCTCCAAAGAGAAAGGAAAACTTGAAATCGCTACATATGACCCGTTTAAACTGTCACGATTAAAGTGAAATAAGAAAATAAACATTTCAAAAGTCACATGCGCTTTTTTATTTTAATCATTGTGTTTTTATATTAATCTCTCTGAAGTGAACGGACTCTGCCTCAATGTTTCAATGCATTTTTTCGTTTTCAATCTCACCATTATAATTTCTGTAAGTCGCATTATGAGCCCCGCCTGCTTTGTGTACAGCCGTTACCGGTGAAACAGCTGTATTCATGCAGTTCCAAAAGGACCACCTAGTGGTAGACAGAACCTCATATTTTAGCCTTTAAACTATTTTTTAAGAAATAAAGAAAAGGGGTGAGTCAAAAGTGTAAATAATTATTTAAATTTAAAGCACACAAGACATCTTACTGTTTAAATGTTTTAGATTTTTGAAGGCACATTAGCTTTTTGTTCTGAACAAAAACAGCAGATGGGCTTATTGAAGATGCAAATTCATCATCCGCCATCAAAGCCGCCACTGAAAAACAAAATAATTCTTTATACTTCTAACTCATCCCCTTTCTTTATTTCTTAAAAATATTTTAAAGGCTGAACTGTGAAGTTTGTCACTTTATAAAACTCTATTTGTGAAAACCTGTATTTGAAATGCAAAACATGTTTTTTGCAGTCATTTTATAGTTCAATATGTTACGATAGACATTGCCCTACCCCGCTCATAATGGTATTAATTTTATTTGTGCAGGTAAAAAACCTTAAGTTTTATTTACAATCCTGTAAATTATTTCTTTTTTCTCTTTATTTATATAATTTATATATTTATGTTGGCTATTTTTTATGCAATGCTATAGCAATCCATACTGCGGTTTTTATAGCACAATAACATCTGATTTTAAAGTGAAAAACTCAATGTGTGTGTGTAAACGTACAGTGTTGTGAAAAGGTTTTTGCCCCCTTCCTATTTTTTTTATTTTTTTTGCATGTTTGTCACACTTCAATGTTTCAGATCAGCAAACAAATTTAAATATTAGTAAAAGATAACACAAGTAAACACAACATGCAGTTTTTTAAATTAAGGTTTTTATTATTAAGGGAAAACAAAATCCAAAACTACATGGCCTGTGTGAAAAAGTGTTTGCCCCCTAAACTAATAACTGGTTGGGCCACCCTTAACACCAACAACTGCAATCAAGCGTTTGCGAATACTTGCAATGAGTCTGTTACAGCGCTGTGGATGAATTTTGGCCCACTCTTCTTTGCAGAATTTTTTTAATTCAGCCACATTGGAGGGTTTTCGGGCATGAACCGCCTTTTTAAAGGTCATGCCACAGCATCTCAATAGGATTCAGGTCAGGACTTTGACTAGGCCACTCCAAAGTCTTCATTTTGTTTTTCTTCACCCATTCAGAGGTGTACTTGCTGGTGTGTTTTGGATCATTGTCCTGCTGCAGAACCCCAGTTCGCTTCAGCTTGAGGTCACGAAAAGATTGCCAGATATTCTCCTTTAGGATTTTTTGGTAAACAGCAGAATTAATGTTTCCATTTATCACAGCAAGT
This sequence comes from Sinocyclocheilus anophthalmus, assembly GCA_018155175.1. Taxonomy (NCBI): domain Eukaryota; kingdom Metazoa; phylum Chordata; class Actinopteri; order Cypriniformes; family Cyprinidae; genus Sinocyclocheilus; species Sinocyclocheilus anophthalmus. The sequence continues at coordinate 125,720 of JADLZN010003555.1, forward strand.
CTTCCAGTTCCTGAAGCAGCAAAACAGCCCCAGACCATCACACTACCACCACCATAATTTACTGTTGTTATGATGTTTTTTTTCTGAAATGCAGTGTTACTTTTAAGCCAGACGTAATGGGACACACACCTTCCAAAAATTCAACTTTGTCTCGTCATTCCACAGAGTATTTTCCCAAAAGTCTAGGGGATCATCAATATGTTTTCTGGCAAAACTGAGACAAGCCTTCATGTTCTTTTTGCTCAGCAGCGGTTTTCGGCTTGGAACTCTGCCATGCAGACCATTTTTGCCCAGTCTTTTTCTTATTGTTGAATCATGAACACTGTCCTTAATTGAGGCAAGTGAGGCCTGCGGTTCTTTGGATGTTGTTGTGGGATCTTTTGTGACCTCTTGGATGAGTCGTCGCTGTGCTCTTGGGGTAATTTTGGTCGGCCGGCCGGCCAGCCACTGCTGGGAAGGTTCTCGACTGTTCCATGTTTTTGCCATTTGTGATTAATGGCTCTCACTGTGGTTCCCTGGAGTCCCAAAGCCTTAGAAATTACTTCCTAACCCTTTCCAGACTGATACATGTCAAATATTTTGTTTCTCACATGTTCTTGAATTTCTTTAGATCGTGCTGCCCTGATGTCTAGCTTTTGGAGAATATTTTGTCTACTTTATCACTTTGTTCATGCAGGTCCTATTTTAGAAGATTTTCTTGTGCGACAGGTTGCACAGTAATCAGGCCGGGGTGTGGCTAGGAAATTGTAACTCGGGTGTGATAACCACAGTTTTAAACAGGGGGGCAAACACTTTTTTTCACACAGGGCCATGTAGTTTTTTGTTTTCCCTTAATAATAAAAACCCTCATTTAAAAACTGCATGTTGTGTTTACACTTGTTATTTCCCCCCCCCCCCCTTGGACTAATAATTTTAAATTTGTTTGATTGGGAAAAAAATCTTTTGAAAAAAAACCAAAAAAAAATTAAAAAAGGTTTTTGTGACAAAAATGCAAAAAAATAAGAAATCAGGAAGGGGGCCAACACTTTTTCACACCACTGTATGCACAGTTTAAAGTGCTGTAAAATCTTGAAAATGCACCTTGAAAGTGCTTGAAAATTGTTTGAATTTGAATTTGGAAAAGGTGTAAGAACCCTGCAGATGGTAAATGTGGTAATTTGCCCCGTCTCCACTATAGCTCCTTTATGTAGCTAGTAGGCCAGATACTAGTTTTGTGATAGTTGCAGGTTAACTTTGAAGAAAACTAAAGTCTTCTGACCTGATGAAGTAGCTGAATCAGCTGAATTAAATTTTCCAGGCTGTTTCTCATCATCTGTGGACTGTTTCTCGAGGATGAAAACTGGAACTGTCCCCCAGTCAGATGACAAGGTGCTCTTCCTTCCCAGTATGCATGCTGATTGTCAGTATCTCACTAAAATAAGAGCCCGAGTTACACGCAAACAATGGGAAATAACATGTTTTATTAATTTACAATCAGCAGGATACATTAGGTTCTAATGGATTGCTCAACAGTTTATTAAAATTGTCAGGCAAGATATCAATACATAGCTCAGCTGTTCTATTAATCAACATCTGTAAGGGAAAAAAAATCCAATATTTACAGACTTGAGCTCAGGTTTAGAAAATAAGGCTTATTTTTGTTTTGAAAGAACATATTGGTTCCCCTCATGCATAGTGCACAATCTTTTCAAAAAATGTTTTGTCTATCTATCTGTGTATCTATCTGTCTATCTGTCTGTCATCTGTGTATCTATCTATCTATCTATCTATCTATCTATCTATCTATCTATCTATCTATCTGTCTATCTGTCTGTCTGTCTGTCTGTCTGTCTATCTATCTATCTATCTATCTATCTATCTATCTATCTATCTGTCGTCCGTCCGTCCGTCCGTCCGTCCGTCCGTCTGCCTGTCTGTCTCTTGTTCAGCCATTATTCACATTTACACTGAAGGGCCTTGAGCATTTCTGTCTGTTTCCATCAGAATGTGGTCGTCTAAATGTTCATTTCAATATAAAGGTTTCTTTGTTTTGTCTAGGTAAAGGGGGGGGTGGGGATACTTTTTGGTACTACCTCCAAGAACTAAATTAAGTCACAGGTCAAATAATTTTAAGGACATTTTAAATGTGCTGTTCTTGCACAGCTCTATGGAATGACGGGGATCAGGTGATGGGGTAATGGTACTCTACGTGATAGGCTCGTGTAGAGTGAGGTGAGGGGTGTGACAGTGTGAGGAGGGGGTGCTGGTCATATCATCTTTATTGTACGCAAGATAGGAGGTGTTGGTTGAACATGCACCTCAGGCTCATCGTACCCAGGCACAGTACGGGGTACCATGGTTGCTGGGTACAGCTTTGCACAGTGAGAGACACACCTCATACAGTAATGTCAAGTGAATATAGACAACATATATTAATGTCAAGTGAAAAATAAAGAATTAAGACCCATTAACACCAAGTACAAAAACTATAATGATAACTATTATGATAAATGTATTAGCATCCACACCACTGATTTCCACAAAGTTATTTCAGTGATGCTGTTCCTTTGCTATTCTTTTAGAGGATGGAACGATTAGTTATTGTTATAGCCATTGTTCTTGGTGTGAATGGGCCTTTAGACTGTTATTTATTCTAACACTACCGTTAGAGTGAATGGTGAGTGATGTGGGTGTATGTGGATACTCACAAGAAAAGTGGTCCAGGGTACATGAGGTCCACTATATAAATATTTAGGACCTTCTCTGTGACTTGTTGAGTTCTGAATAAATCCGTTAACCATAAGCAGATGTGTCCTCATTATACATGCACACAGAATCAGAGATAATATCAGTAAATCATATAATAAATGGAATTTAGTATTTATTTTAGTGGGTGTGTTGTTAAAATAGAGCAGTGCTTCTAAATTAGTTGGCCGTGACCTAACTATGGATCACATGTTTGTTCTGATGAGTTCACAAACAGCAGGGAAACAACAAAGTTAAATGCTTATCATTAAATTCAACTAACCGTATGATCATGCATAGTTAGGATAGCAAAATAAACCCAACTTTTAAGGGAGGGCAAAATTAATGTGCCACTTGGTAATAAAACAAAATGCAAATATTTGGCCTTGTCTTTTTTTTCCACTGTCAGGTTATCAGCTTTCATCTAATTAAAATTTTTGGATCTTATTCGCACTGGTTTGTGTATTATATATATATATAATGATTTATAATCTGTACATTAAAGTGGTGCTTTGTTCCCCCCTTGTTCCATGTAGTTACAGGGTAAATACAACGTTTGTGGGCTGTAAATTAAAGTGGTGCTTGGGCCCTTTTGTTCCATGTAGTTACAGGGTAAATACCACATTTGCGGGCTGTAAATTAAAGTGGTGCTTTGTTCCCCCCTTGTTCCATGTAGTTACAGGGTAAATACAACATTTGCGGGCTGTAAATTAAAGTGGTGCTTTGTTCCCCCTTTGTTCCATGTAGTTACAGGGTAAATACAACGTTTGCGGGCTGTAATTTAAAGTGGTGCTTTGTTCCCCCATTGTTTCATGTAGTTACAGGGTAAATACAACGTTTGTGGGCTGTAAATTAAAGTGGTGCTTTTTTCCCCCATTGTTCCATGTAGTTACAGGTTAAATACAACATTTGTTGGCTGTAAATTAAAGTGGTGCTTTGTTCCCCCTTTGTTCCATGTAGTTACAGGGTAAATACAACATTTGCGGGCTGTAAATTAAAGTGGTGCTTGTTCCCCCCTTGTTCCATGTAGTTACAGGGTAAATACAACATTTGCGGGCTGTAAATTAAAGTGGTGTTTTGTTCCCCCCTTGTTCCATGTAGTTACCGGGTAAATACAACATTTTCGGGCTGTAAATTAAAGTGGTGCTTTATTCCCCCATTGTTCCATGTAGTTACAAGGTAAATACAACATTTGCAGGCTGTAAATTAAAATGGTGCTTTGTTCCCCCATTGTTCCACGTAGTTACAGGGTAAGTGGCTACAACAATTTGCTCTGAAATGATTGTTTATACAGTAGGTCATACATACATTATATATCAGGTAATATATCAATAAACATGGTGACTGTTTTATTTAATTTCAAATATTGTTTGAAATTTACTATAGGCCTACTGCTGGGTTAAATTAACCCAAAATGGGTTTTAAAATTAAAATCACACACAATATGACAACAGTAACAACACAGGCAACAGATAGCCTAATAAAAGATAAAAATGTATTACACCAGTTCAGAAAAAAAGCAAAGCAACTCCATACTTATACAGATTATACAGTTAAACCAAATTCTTTTGAAAAGCTTAAGGATAGATTGTTCAATTTGTTCGTTTTTCACACACTGACTTAATGACTAGTTGATTAACTAGTAATGACTAGTTAAACTATTATGGCTAAACCATCACGCCAATAAACACACAGTAATAAACACTGAAAGTCAAGATTAAACTGTGTATTATAGCGAACTGACAGGATTTTACCATCTTTGATTTACCGTTTTGATCCACGTCCTCAAGCACCATTTTGACTAACATATTTCAGTTCCCGGTTTTACCGCTCATCAGTCGCTGCTCAATGTCGTGAGAACATACTCGGACAAAACCCTCCAGCTTTAAAAGAACACATTCCAGTCAGTAGTTTCAAAAATCTCTCTCCTCTTCGTGTCGTGTTAGTTTTCTTGTATTTTCTACACATATTTCTGTTATGAGCGCCGCAAACACGGATAGACTGGTCTCATGCGCCATTCCAGCTGTTTCCAGTTCGCGCTCACCACATTCACTGCTGCAGTTTTAAAGGAACACACTCCAGACAGTTTCAAAGTTGTCCCTCGTCTGCGTGACTTGCTGCATGCTCTCATTCATGTCCTCCACATTCATAACCCAGCAACATCGGGTTATTACTGATATCAACCCAAATTGGGTCACATCAAGCCAGCTTCCTAACCCAACAGTCTCAACCGAGCGTTTGGATTGAAACAATTACCAGCGTGTTTTATATGTGTAGGCTATAAAAAAGTACACAGTGTATGTTTTTGCTTAATCGCTTGCAAATATAAGATCGTTAGGTCATACCCCGTAATATTAGAATAGGTACCCCCTTAGTTTCAAAATACTTACAGTAGAAATTATTTGTAAATTTTACAGATTATTACTCCTTTATTCCCCAAACTTCACATATTGTTCCCTTATACCTACACGTACGTTCTTTATAGGTGCACTATAATTACAGAAACGTACACCGTGAATTCAGTATACTTACATAGTTCTTTTGTGGGTTGTAATCTAAAGCGTTACCAAATGTTTTCAATTAACATTAATTAAATATGGTGTCTGCCCTAGGGACCATTGTGTAACTTCATCTGCTGCTCTTTGTCTGGCTAAAATGTGAAGTGTCTGAATTCGATTAACATCTTGAGATGTTTTTTAGGCCATCATAATGAAACTGTCATGTGACATGAACATGTACAAACACATTCGCAAATAAGTTCACAATGTCTGCTTCGCCCAACACTGACAGTGATGGAAGCGACAGAAACAATAACATCTGACTCGGTAGATGTAAACAGATAAAGAAAAGCTTTTTCTTTGTGTGGGAAAATCACAGTGCTGGAGGTGATATGCACCAGCTGTGTGTGTGTGTGTGTGTGTGCTGTAAGGCGGTTGTGAATGTGACAAGGTCCAGACCCAATGACACAACTGTCTCTGACATGGTGAGCTGTTCCATATTCTCTGGATTATCCAAAAGTCCCTCCTGGGCCTTCTGACATGTCGACCCCCTCCACATGCACTGAGAGACAGAGAGCAGGCAGAAAGAGAGCATGGGCAAAACTTGCAAGTGTAATGAGGTCAGTGTGGTGGTATTGATACCTGTGGGAGAATCCTGTATCGCTCTAATTCTCCAGCGACCGAGGAACAACATGGAAAATACACACAGTATCTTCACCAGCTAGCCTTCAGCACACAGACACTCACGTGTATCTCTTCATTATGTTAACACAGTGTTGTTAATAATATTTAGTACGTTTTATGTCATTTTTGCACAAATTGTGAGTAGCAAATCGCAGTTTGATGAGTGAAACACCCACAACAAAATATAAATGTGAACATTTCTTATTTTCTGAGCCATTCTATCCTTATTTATTCCATAAACTACTATTCAAAAAGTAAATACTTTTATTTAGCAAGGACATGTTACATTGATAATAAATGTATGTTTGAATGATTTCTGAAGGATCATGTGACACTGAAGACTGTCTAATGATGCTGTAAATTCTGCTTTGTATCACAGGAATAAATTACATTTTACAATATATTCAAATAAAGAACAGTTCTTTTTATTTGTAATAATACTTCACAATATTATTGTATTAATAAATGCAGCCTTGGTGAGCATAAAAAATGTATATATATTTTTTTATCTCGTCTATACTAAACTATTGAACGGTAGTGTAGCTCTATATACACAAGTAACAATAGTCTGATTTGTATTTTTGTTTACATAATGCCGATTTCAAATGAAAAATCTGAGACAAAGTTGATCATTTAAACACAACTAAGAAATCCATTAAGTCTTCTGAGCAATGAAAGCGCAAACTCTAAGCAATAAAAAATTCCTTTGGGCTGCTATTACAAGCTGTGAAAGAGGCCACTGGGTGAAGTGTTTAAATCACAGCTAAATTATGGGTACTCCTTGGCCTATCAGTCATTAGCCATTCCATTGTGTTTTTCTTGATAGTTTGTGAGTTCAACAGACTTTAAACACATTTGTCAATCTAGACATTTCAAACTAACGTTGTGAATTACTTGACTCTTGATCTAAAGCAAACAGCAAAAGAAAGGTGAACTGAAGCCTGTCTGACAAAAAGTGAGAAAACGAGTGACTTTCTGCTATAAGACATTGAAAAAGTGGATGTTCAAGGGGCCATTCATATATACAGTATACTGTAATATACATCTAGATTATATTACATTACATTTTTTTTTTTTTAAATAAACGGTTATTTTTGACAATTTTCCACCTTCTTTCTGACCTTTAGAATTAAATGTCTGAGTTTTGCTTCTGTGCCTTTTGGAATTACATATAAGCATTCTACAATATAGTCCAGCACAATTTTTTTGCATTACTGCATTGCATCAGGTTCACAAAACAATTTGAGACAAAATATGCCACTCAGACTGTAAAGATTAGACGGGATCTTTCAGAAGGACACTCCTTTTGGACTCAGAAAAACGTCTTCTCGAAGTTACTGCATGTTTTCATAATGCAATGAACTCTCGTATCTTGAAAGATCAAGGAACATCTAATTCCTCATGATTTGACCGGTTCAAAAACAAAAGTGACCTTTGTGTGCAGATGGAAAGCAAGATATCAAACTTAAAAAGACGTTTGGAGGAAATTAATTATTCAGATTTGGGTAACATGACCAAATGTGAAACTCCAGTGGCATGACAAAGACGGCCTTTAAGGTTGTGTAACAAACTTGACAAGCAACACAAACTAACAGCGACCCACTTTTCTACATAAACACACACAAACTTGATGCCTCATCAACTGTGTCATTCAATTGAAGTTGACTTCATTTGCAACAATAAAACAAGGGGCTCTTTTATAAGGAGACTTCAGGGGACCATCTGGAAGAACTTTAAATGTCTCTCCAACAATCTGCCAAGTTGTCTTTATAATCTCTTTGAAAAAAGCAAAAGACGTTCCTTTCAAACTTCTCTGGCCATAATTCAGAGCAGCAATCAGCTTGTCAATGCATTTGCGTGTGTGTACGGGAGCGAGAGATGGTGTGTTAGCACAGCACACTTGCAAATATTTATCTATTGCAAAACCGAATGACGACAGTCATCTACCTTAACAGCCTTCAGGTTGAAATAACACACTCCACGAGGAAGGAAAATCAACGTCTCTCAAACAAATGTTGTGTAGGGAGTTTTTAGCCGTCCTAAATTAGAAGGTTTTACTTTTTTTTTTAAACGCTCCTTGTGAAGTGATCTGAACCATCCAACTTCTGCCATGTTTATTGTTCTATCTGGCTAAACCTCAATTAATCATGATTTTTCACCACACCCACGCTTCTATTGCACAGCATAAAGCCTGCATGAACATGTCTCACCTCTCTCTTTCACACACACACACACACATACACACACACACACACAAACACAGTCTGGTCAGCTATCCTTGTGGGGACTCTCCATAGTCGTAATGGTTTTTCTACTGTACACTGTAAAAAATAAGTGTAATTTTAACTGTAAAAGTTTGTAAAAACGCTATGGGAAAAAACTGTTAATAGGTTAACATTAAGTTCCCGTACTATATACAGGGAAAAACTGTAAAATATCTAACCAGACATTTCGTGTAATTTTACAGTAAAATGCTGTTAATTTGACAGTTTTTAGAAGTAAAATTAACAAATCAATGTATAATTTACCTTCAAAAACTGTAAACTGATATTCCCAGAATTCCCTGCATGACACTCCACATTTGAAAGTATTTTGTTTAAATAATCATGTTTTTTAAATAGTTTTTGTTATTAGTTATGTATATTTGGGCTTTATGTTACATCTTCTGTTGTTTAATGAAAGTTGAATGCATTATTGAAGTATCATGTGTGTTACCATGATGGTATTTAGAGTTTGTGTGAATGACACCGTGCACCTTCAATATATGTTAATATTTCTGCTTTGGGGCTAGCTACCTTGATGAGCTTTGATTCGTCATATGGCTCTCTCTTTACCACCTGCATTATTATGGTGGTTGTCAGTATGTTAAAGGTACAAAACAGATTTTAATAGCAGTGTGCATTGTTGAATTTACTGGTTTACATTCAAATTTTCTTGTTTGTAAATTACAGTTTTATACTGTAAAATTTACAGTTTTTGGCCCTAAATGTGTTTACTGTTTTTCTGTATTTTTTTTACAAAATTATTCTGGCAACCACAGCTGCCAAAATTATTTTGTAAATCTACATAATGTTTTTTATACTGTACAGACCGTATATTCCATTGCCCTACACCAAACCTACCCCTAAACCTACCCCCTACAGGAAACTTTCTGCATTTTTAGATTTTTCAAAAAAATTCTGTATGTTATCGCGTTTTTACCCCATGTGGCACAATGTTAGGTCCCTTTAGTCCACAGTTTAGTGACTCCCTTGCAACATGCATACTGATATCATTTTGCAACAACCATTGTGCATATTCCGCTATAGTTTTTTTATATATATATATATATATAAAAAAAAAAATATATATATATATATATATATATATGATATATATATATATATATAGCTGTATATTTATATATAATCCATGAATACTATACCGGCATTTTGAATTAAGGTAGAAAAGGTTCTAAGAAAATCTTCATTAACATAATTTCATTCACACAGCTTTAACAGCTTTTTACACTCACAGAACCCATTATACACACATACTGTACCTTGCTATGAGCTTTCATCTGGAACCCACGATAAAGGTCAGCTCCATAAAAAAGCCTCCGATAAACATCAATTTCAATGCGGACCTAAGGATGTGAAGCTCTCCAAATCAAACTTAACAAACGTTACATACCTGAATGCGCAACTGTATTACTATAAATTTGAGTCAACAACTGAACATATAAAGAGTGCAATATGATGAAGGACAGGAACTGGATGTTTCACAGATCATTATTGTGTTCTCGATAGTTGACTGCCCTCAGAGCTCTCTTCAAATGCTCTAGCCAGTAAACCCATTTTCATTGTGCCTCCACTGGAATAAATGAACCCATGCAAATCCAAATACATTAAAACTAGCACTCAATGAATGTAGCACACACATTTTTCATTTCTTTTTCATTTCCTAAGGCTGTTTCTGGTCGTTCTCCTGCTTGGGTCACGGCTATACACCCTCGTTCAACTGGCTTGACAAGGCCTGAAAATACATTTTATTTTGATATACTGGATCTGAATCATAGCACTTCATAACATTTCATAAGTGGTGTTTATGGCCTCGCCTGCTCCAAACTTCACTCTTTTCCTCTTAATTGCTCAAGTTTCTGCTGAGTTGGTCTCTGAGGAGTCGGAACAGTTGTCTTAGGCTTGTCCAGCCAGGGCCTGAACAACACTGCACATTATTCGCCTTTACTGTAACACAGACTTTTACAAGCTGGACAAAAGCTAAAGCAGAAGGTACTCCAGCCTGCAAATCAATGCTCCTTTATGAAGAGCAGAAATGATTGCAATAACTGTTGCCCTATAAAAAGAGAGAGAGAACATAGAAGTTGGGTGGTTATAGGAACTGACCCGCGTGCCATTTAAGTCACATATGTGTTGTTGGAGGCTGGTGAAAGACTATAGTGGAAGGGAGTAGTCGCTGGGTTTATTTCAGGCCTAATTGCATAAGCTGTTTCATTGAAGTTACACAATAAATCATACCAATTTTGTCAAAGATATTGCTAGACTGGCCTCAGGCATTCCCTTGGATAGTGGGCTGAAAATAAGGGAAAAACAATTGGTTCTATTATCATCAGTTAATTTGATTTATCATAAATATTAAGTTCCAGGAAAGAAAAATTGCTAATTAGATTTTACAGCTTTAAATAATTGTATTTATTCGAAAACGATACAACAAAATTGAGAGCAAACGGAGACTTTTTGCATATGTCTTCTGATTCTCAGATTTTTCTTCAGGGAAAAGACACTAGTTACCTAACACCCAGCCTGTACAGTATATGACTATACAGCAGTGTAAATTTAGTTGACAAATAATTTTCATCAACGACATTTCTTTCACCGACGACAATGAGACAATAACGAACTAAAACTCTATTTGAATGACAAAAACTATGACGTAAATCTATTGATATTTTCATCAACGAAAATGTTAGGGAGGGACGATTTGGGAAGAGATTAATTCAGAACGAATCTGCTGAGTGGAGGTTAGATGCGTACATATGAACCGGCGGGATATAAGCTAACATGCACGTCGCATAAAACTTTCAAAAATGACAATATGTGGGAGTAAGAGAAGAGCAGATATATGGATAAATCTGACGACGCAAGAGAGAACTCATTTCAGTCCGGTTTTCTGAGCGCAGACACTGAAGCATACACAGCGCGCGAGTACTCTTTCGCATCGCATGAACTGAGAATTACACACAAAATTATGTTGAATATTCCGTTTTGACGAGTATTCACGTAAACACAGTTGATTATGTCTTAAGTAAACAGTATGTTTACATAACATCAGTACTTGCATCCATTGCGCTGGCATTTCGGTTTTAAATAATAGCCGCCCTAATTTAGATTGCTATTGGTCCCGGTCATTGATATTATCAAGCAACAAAGAGACAGAAAACCTCATGCACTGCGCTTTGACTGAATACTTTAGTACCCTAAGATGAATCTAAATGTATTTATAAAATAAATAATGTCTTCCTTGAAAGAAGAAGATATGTTAAACAATTTGCTAACATATGCATATAGCCTGTATACCATTGGTAAATTCATTAAAAAGACACCATATTCTTGTTTCTTTATGAGAATGGCTTATTTAATTTAAACATAAGGCTGTTTGGCCAGCTATCCAGTGCGTGTGATTGGCCGAATACCTCAAACATGAGACGGAAATGTTACGCCCCTCACAATACTGTTGATAGCGTGTCCCGGCCGGAGTGATGAGACAAAAACATTAAAACCCATTAACAAACGAGGCATTTGTTGGCATATCCAGTGGGGACATAATTAGGATTATAATGAAATTATACTGTCTTTTTTACGCGTTGCGTTGCGTTGCATCGTGCCGCGTAAACATAAAACTATGTCTGTATTTGTGATCAGAGAAATTACAAACAGCAAGTGCTTCTCTACACTGCCCAAAACTCACGTTTTAATCATCAGTGGCAAATCCTTAAAATAAAAAAAAGTCAATCTGTGAGTCAGAACAGCCGGCATTTTAGTCTACTTTCTTACTCTCCCAGGATCAGTAAACGGTCCTCCATAAAATGTGCTGCACTCATCTGGATATTTGGGTTAAACTGTTTCTGGAACAGTGTTGTAAATCCAACTTAACCACTGATTTCTAGTCATGTCCTCTTTTGAAAGACCAAACAATTAGTTTAGCTTTCACAACGAAAAACACAGCGGCCTAGCGTGTGGGGAAGCCCCGGCTTAGCGTGCGCTGAGGCCGTGATAGAGTGAGCTGAGGCGGCGGAGTCAAGAACAGTGCGCCCGGCGGATGCGACGAATGAGCGGCAACCACATGTGACGACCCGAGGGCTGAGCGATATTGTCCTCTTTTGGAGGACCAAACAAGTAGTTTGCTTTCACAACGAACACCCAGCATCTTCCACGACATGGCTGAGCGTCAACAATACTACAGTGAGAATAAATGTTACGCCTTCTTTCTTTGTGTGAACGTTTGGGCGGTGTTATGCAAATTTTCCCAGATAGTGACGTAGACATGTGGGTGTGTGTTAGAACGAGCCATTTTAGGTAGGTGTGGCTGACTCTGAACTTTTATAAAAAATATCTCTTTGGATTTGAGACTTTAGTCTTTACAACTTTACAGATCTTTTTTATGCACCAAGAGCTTGTAACACTCCAAAGAGAAAGGAAAAATTTAAATTGCATCACATGACCCCTTTAATGAAAGGATCAAGTACCCCCTACAGTTCCTTTTTAGTTACTAAGTCTCTCGTGTAAGTTAGCTAGACTAACTAAGCCTTTGTCAGTACAACATACTATTCCTATTTCACTTTACTTAGTTTTTTTAAGGCAATCAATCGGTTTGCATGCTTTTTTTAAGTAAGCCCAACTAATTAGATTTTACAGTGTAGTGGACCAACACTGTGCTGTAATAATTCGATTTTTTTCTTTATTGTTGTTGTTTGATACATATTTAAGAATTGCCTGCCTTTAAATGGCATATAAATATGGCATATGTTGGTTTGGTTCTCAAGTTGGTTTATGTTAATAATAAAACGTATAATTATATTAATAATAAGACTTTATATTAACAATCAAACATTTGATTATGGAGAAATACTTTAATACATCTCTATAATCCAATGTCAACTACTTATCCAGCGGCATTTTAGGTAGTCAATAATTATTTGAATCATAGCTTGAAACATCACCTGGCCTCCAGAGCAATGAAAGAGCAACCCCTGAGCCATAAAACTTTCCTATGGGAATGTGTTCAGACACAAGTTTTGCTTTGCCTCAGTGTAATTGCGAACATAATTAATTAGAAGCTTCTAAGAAAGTTCTCTGAAGTGCAGCGCATTAATATGAACTGACAAAATATCAGTTCAGACTTGCTGTTGAACTAACAGTTTGTTGCCTGAAGGCAAGGAAGACAGCTATAGCTTGACAGTTTAGGGTTGTGACAAAGCGTTTCTCGCTTGCTCTTTCTCTCCTTTTCACTCTTCGCTTTCTCTCTCTTAGTTTGGATTACTGGCTTACAGCTGGTTGTGGTTAGCATCTGTAAGTGGTGTACACTATATGTGTGTGTGTGTGTTTAGGGAGGGGGTCTGCAAGCTTGGACCAAAAGGAGTGTAAAAATGTATACGTCATTCCTGTCTGCTCATCTGAATGGTACAGAATGTTCTTGGGTGACTGCCAACACGTATAGAGAAAGAATACCTCCCCCCAAATCTCCCTCTATCTCTGCCTATCCTTCAAAGGCAGTGATGAATCACTAGGTTTTGGCAGCCCAATGAGGGAACTTGTTACACTCAGATTAGGTAACTGAGGTTTATGAGTAGACGCACAGCAGACCTCATATATAAAACGTATGTCGGTTGACCGCCTGACTCTCATGCCCTCGATAAAGTGCATGTGTGGCGTGCGGTTGTGTGCGAGAGAGCGCACGAGTGGCAACCGCAGCTCAGGGTGGGGATGCTGTTCTCCATTCAATAACTGCACCGCATCCATCAATGCTGGGAAAACATGCTTTAATAATGGCCAGGCCCTGCTGCTGACCTGGGCTGTTTGTGCTTTCAATCCATGGTTTATTTTCCCCCACAGTGGAGCGCAGGGACCGTGCCAAGCTTACACTGGCCTGCGAAGAGTGGCCGCTCTGGGCCGCCAGGTCTTACAGAAGACCCCCGGGACGCACGGGTCTCCAGAGCCGCTAGATGAGATGGGGCATGACGAGGTTTTGTCTCTGAGGGGAGCAAGAGTGATTTGTGGCCGGCTTGTTGCTTCTTTTTGTCATAAGCTTGTAGAGCGGGAGACTGGTGAAGAGTAAGTGAGTGTGAGTGTGTGCTGCTTATGATATTAGTATGGAAAGTTATTATCATTGTGAACTATATAGAACATTCTTGTTTGTAAAATCTGCAATATCTAGAAAGGAATCATTATACTTTTCTAGAAGGTGAATGATCACAAAAAAAACAACACAAGATCATATAGATTTATTATATTATATTATATTTACCAAATTCAGGGCAGTATTATTTTTTTTTCAGAATATCTACACAATGTATTAAATTGACAGTAAAACTAATATGTTACAAATAATATTTTTTTCAAATATGCTCTCTTCGGAATTATTAGAAAAAAACAATTCTTATGGTCAAACTTCTAAGGCGGAATCTAGAAGCTGGAATGATCAAAAAAACTGAAAGAAACACGTGAATGTACATGACAATACATTTTTTTGTCATTTCTATTTAGTTATTAATATATATTATATTATATTATATTACCTTTTTTTTAATAAATTAACATAAGGATGCCATTAAGTGACCGTAAAACAATCATAATTACAAAAGAAGTTTTATTCAAACAAATCTGTTCTTTTGACTTTCTATATCAAGAAGTGATAAAGAAAATAACTTTCAACAATGATAATACTAATAAGAAATGTTCTTGAGCATTAAATCAGCATATTAGAATAATTCTGAAGGATCATGTGACACCAAAGACTGGAGTAATGAATGCAATTAGCTTTGGCGTCACATTGTACTTTGTAAAATATATTAAAATAAAACGGTTATTTTAACTTTGTAACAATATTTCAAACAATATCATTGTCTTTTAACTATATTTTTTTTTACAATAATGCTAAATTTCTAATCAATATATGTTATATTATATTAATATTATCTGAGTATTATATGTATATTATATTATATGATCTTATATTATATTATATTATATTGTATTGTATTGTATTAATTTTAAAGCATGATCAATCATTTCATGTTGAATATTGTAAACTTTAGTATCATTGTATTGCCATGTGATACCATATGTACCATGGTAGCACCACAGTAAGTGTTTGCCTGGAGTTTAAGACCACTTATAGTTCAGTGTTACAAGAGTGTGTGGGTCAAACTCATCATTACTCCTAGCCCCGTTTGACCCTCCACACATTTCACCTCTGTCTGTCACTATCAACTGGTTTATTTGTTTTGGTGTTCCGTGTGTTCAGCAATCAGCATTGCTGCTGTGGTTGCTGATTGCTGTGTGTTAATGAGGTCAAGGTGGCAAACCCTGTTCTGTATGTGTGACATAAACAAATATAGTTACAATGGAAGGATTTATACAAGTCTTTCCTCCGCCTCACATACACACACAGCTACAATGAAATAGCAATGCTCCAAATGTCTCAGTTTGACTAATGCATCCTATCACTCATGTTTATGTATGGTTTACTGATTAATGGTTCATAGGGGTGACATATCTTGCTTGCATAAGTTCCTCAAAACATAATGTTGATGCTTTCCGGGTTCACTTAGGACATGTATTACTCAAATATCTGTATCTAGACAACAGCCCCATTGCGCCTTCTCTTTTAGAGTTGCGTCAACTGTTGATTTGTCTCCTTCTTTTGCCTCATGAAACATAACAGAGCCCCCTAAATGACTCCATAGAGGTTTTGATGTGTACTTTCAGATTTTTTGAAGAATTGCTTCTTGGACTACTACTACTATTCTGTTTATTAAGAAATAGATGAGTGAATTTGACAGCTCAAACCACCACTAGATGGCACTCAGATACTATACGACTCTTCTAGAAAGCTGTTGCTATTTCTAAACTCTTTAGCATTGAAACTTGACTTGTTGATTGAGCGATCATACTGAGCTCTCAGCCTGTTGCACAAACACAGTTTGGTGATCCTAGAATGGCGAGGTCAGGAACAAACAGTTCTTCTGGACGTTTAGTTCACTTTTGTGGATCTCAATAGCAGGAGGACAAAGTCTGAGACGCAGAACATTGTGAATGGAGATACAGTAGACTGTCAGTCACATTGCTTAGCAAATAATCATTCTTTAATGGGCTATTTCAGCTTAGTGCTGAGCATATAGTAATGTAGGCCAATTGTAGCCCTCGACTGCCTGCAGTTAAGCTTTTAGAGCAGTGAGCGACAGTGTAGCATTGTATGCTTCGTATAGCATGCTAAGACTTGACTGTTTTCTTTCTTTCTTTCTTTCTTTAACCTTCATTGTGCTTTTTAAAACCATTTATTCATTGTTTAACTCAGTGGCCATTCATAATCTATGTGTTAATTGGTTTATTGTTTCGTTTCAATTTTAGGGCCAAATCAGTATAGGCTTATCTTGCGCAACTCAAATTGCCTTTTGGCATTATGAAAGTAATACAATTTTCCCCCTACTATGCTCTTTAATTTCCTAAAGGCTGGTGTACACTACACACATTTTGTCCAGATTTCAGCCCCGATTTCCAGGCTGGACGCTCCTTGCTGAAAGTCAGAGCCAGTCTTCAGATTTAGGTTGACAGATTTCATAGAAAATCTTGTATTGACGTTTACAGACTCATATTTTTAACTTCAGACTACACTCTAAAAAATGCTGGGTTAAATACAACCCAGTGCAGTTAAATGTTTAACCCAACCTTCTGGGTAGTAACCCAACCGCTGGGTCAAAACAACCCAATTGCTGGGTTTGTCCCTATTTTACCCAGCACTGGGTTGTATTTAACCCAGCATTTTTTAGAGTGTATGATTCCATCCAGTTGGAGGATATCAGGCATGTTTGATATTTTGAGCCAATTTTAGAACACATTGTTTTCTTTTTTCACATGTCTCTTCGCATTTTTGGAGTTTGAAACTTTCAAAAAGACTATAAAGTCTGGTAATGTGTGATCCTCAGTCATTTAGTGTATGATGCCCAGTTTTTCCTATATAATGCTTAGTGTTTTAAAATCTTTTCACATTTTAAAAGTTGTATAGTATATTCCAGCCTTAATAGAAATGTGTGGTGTCTGAAATAGCTGTCTTTCTTTCTTTCTTTCTTTCTTTCTTTCTCTAAATGAATGGCCATTTAGAATAATTTCTTCCAAAAGTAATGTATGGAAAAATGCTGTGAGGACAAAACTCCAACAGAAAACGTACATGTTATTATGTTGGCAGTGATAATCATCTTTTCGAACTGACTGCTGACTGGCACACTGATGCATCTATCTCTCCGACCTCCATTAATACCATTCGCTCTTCTTTGTCTGTTGCTTGCGGTGGGAATTCTGTGTAGTGGCGCTGGAAACTGTGTGTGTGGTGGGATTTCTTCTCCTAACTGGAAATGAGCCATTCTGTTGCTGGGGCTGAAGGCCGTTGGACTAGAATTCTGTTCACTTGAAGTGGGGAAAAAAGGAATGGTGTTCCTGACCACAAGATTGCCAGGATATGGCTGCTTTGAATCTTGTAATGGGAATCAGAGACACAAGTGCTCTTCAGTTCCTTTACGCATGCAAACCTCTTGAGCTTGCACACTGTATGTTAATCTTATTTCAGCAACACATTGTGAGCTTTCATCTCTGATGCACATTATAAAACCATTGATTCATTGCTATACTAAATGCACATCCTTAATGGTTTCATTATGCTTTTGTATGTGTGAAGTATTAATAACAGGTTACTAGCAGTCTCTGTGAAAATCAAAACATTGTTCTGTTTTTTGAACATTATAACCAGTCCAACACAGGAATACTGGCTCGACCAATTGTGTTAGTTTGGGGGGGTGGGAGTTATCTGTTTGACTGGCCAATGGTAGACAGGGACTTGTAAAAAAACAAAACAAAAAAACAGAGATTTTTGCATTCCCAGAAACTGCGTTCACCTTTAAATGCTTCATCTACAATAATATGTTTAAAGAGATATATAGAGTGCACAACACTACTGTCACTGTTTGACATGACATGTCAGCTGCTCATCTTCATCACCTTTACTCATCCTCAGTTTAACAGTGCTGGCTAGGCATGACTCTGCAGAGCAGCTCTGATCAGCTTCTCCAGTTACCCATCTTCAAATGCATCACATCCCTGTCTGTCTGCCTGTTTTCAAGCACTGTCCTGATGTCTTGAGGTAACGTGAGCCTTCGTGAGGATTTTGGAAATCTTAATTGGACTTTGGGGGTGGGGTAGACGCCCAGGGAATTAACTGGAAAGAGGACGGGGTCACAGGGCAAAGGTTTGTCTGAATGTCAGTGCTGTAAAGTTTCCCATTTGTTTATAAGCAGCCAAAAGCTTGATGGTTTTTATGTTGTTATTCTAACAAAGATTTACTGGATTAAAACAGGGTTCTCTAGAATCTTTATCACGCTAAAATGCAGTCAAGCATTGTGATTATGTGTGGAAGTAGTCTTTACTTCACAAAAAAATAGTATCATTAAAAATAATAAAATTACAATTTTACACATTTTTTATGTTTTAATTTTCACTAAATTAACACAATAAAAAATTGTTTATCATTATTTTTGTATTATTATTTATATGCACCAGTACATAATTAATAGTAATAATAATACAAATACAAACATGCAATACTATTTTTAAAAATTGTGTTGATTTATTTATTTTGTTTGTTTGTTTGTTTTTTTCAACATTTTTGAAAGTCTCCTGTAAAGACTGTTTTCAAAGTGTCTTTACTGATATTTATTTATTTATTTCCTTAACAACTACAATTATTACACAGTATTAACATGCAATAATATATAATATTATATATTAATATACATATATGAATATACAGTATCTCCAACCAAGATAAAGAAAAAATGGCAACTTTTAGTCTTAGGAAACTTGACAGGCAAATAAAAATCGCTTTTGCTTAACTGCTACAAAATGCATGACTGCATATCAGTGTGACTACATTGTAAACATCCAATAGTATCAAGATTTCTGTAAGTGTCATTTTCTCTCAAATACACACATGCAACCGAACATACTTTCATTGTGATATAATGTTCTCAGTTACACCTCCATGTGCTCGTCACTCCACAGCTTTCTGTCTCAAGAGAAAGAAAGCAGTGACCTTCCTGCCATTCACGCAATTTTTGAGGTACTTAACCATGTCTATATCACAGTCTCTTTCTGTAAAATCAAACTTTGTTTGTTCTTCTGAATGGTCATGTGTGATATTAGATTCCCTGTGAATGCGTAAGTGCCATTATATCAGTGTACGTTCACACTGCAGGAATGTAGAGCGGAGCACAATATCCCACAGCCCCCTGGCCGGCTCGCACAGCTGGTGAAGACATTAAGCAGTCACACACAAATCATAGTAATTTTTAAACACTCTCAGGTGCCAGGGCAGAAACACAAGCATGTGTGTATGAGAGAGGAACCTCAGTTTATCCATTCGTCTTCTTGTCTTCCTTGAGCTCTTGGTGGCTCACAGGCCTTTCCATCTGCTCCTCAGTGCATGTGGGCCGTAATAAACCATGGCATAAAGTGATTGTATTTATATCTCCAGAGTTCTGCGAGCATTTTACATTGTGGCCAAAAATGCACACAATACCCTTTTAGTATATAGTTGTCCATCAGCACTCAGCCACAGCGAGCCTTTAAGAGCAACGACTGTTATTCTTGAGTCGCCCTTTATTAGTTATATAAGTTTACAGGCCCTCTCTCAGAGAGGGTAACTCAGGGATCAGCCCTCTCTCATTACTCATCAGGGGAATGCGCTTTGGAGACAAAAGAGTGTGATTAAGACAAGAGTAATTATGTGTACCGCCGCAGGAATCCATGACAACAGTCATGATACAGAGATGTTTTGTGTGTTTGTGTTTGTCTGTAGCGAGAAGGAGTGACTAGAGGGTGCCAAGACTAAAGGAGGTTAGATACAGTCTGGCATTATCTGAGTGAGCGTGTGTGTGTGTGTTATCAATCAGCAGTGTTTGTTTATTGACTAGGAGGTCTTCGGCGGTGCTAAGAGGGAATGGAGTGTATAAGGAAGTCAGTAGAGGTGAGGTTGCCTTCTTCATGGCCACATCTAATGAAGGGTGCTCAAAGCAGCAAGCTTTGAGTATAGTCTACAGGTCGTCCAAACAAATCAAAATTTTTTATCACATTGGCTAAAAAATAAATAATCTGTTTTAAATATCATAAATCAAACCAGTGAAAAAAGTGGCTCCAGTTCTGCACCCCTAGTGACGCTAAATGGAACTGCAGCAATAGCTGTTTCCAGACAGGTTTCCCAAACATTTCCTGGGCAGACTCGTCTAAACTCACACCAAAAGAATTTACCTTGAGTTTTGAATGAATGAATGAATGAATGAGAAAATAAAAAGTATGGCATCTGGATACATTGAATATTATGTAATTATTTATTATACATTAATTCAAGCAATATTATTTTTAGTATTTATTTATGCATTTATTATAAACTTTGTTTTGTGTATCAGAAATCAAACCAACAAAAATCAGTAGAGGTGGAATTGCAAAAAATTTTTAAAAAGTTTTTAAATAGATTTCCTAAATACGACAGTGTTATAGTGCCACGTAAAAAAATAAAAAATAAAGTAAGATTACGAGATTAAAGTCTTCGGCACAAAAGCGCCGTCGTACCTAAATGCTTCCAGGGTAGTACCTTGCGTTTTTCTGTTTTTCAATAAAAGAAAAACATATGGCCTTTAGATAACACATATTTCAGTGCTATATCTGATGGTAGGGACATGTTATGAGTGGATAGACTGGTATTCCAAAAAATACAAATAAATAAAATAAAATAAAATAAAACAAAATAAAATAAAAATGCTCTTGCAGGCTTAATTATATGGGATGCAATGTAATGGATGCAGCATCACTCACTTATGTTTTTTACATGATTTGTATGGAATGTTTTAGCACATGATAAACACACAAAATGCAACTTATTTAGTAAACGACCCACAATTTAACAAAGTTAATTCATATTTTCAGTGTAACAGTTCAAACACATTAAATCAACAACAGTTAACAGACGATTTGTTCTGTTCATGCAAACAACATTGCACCTTTCTTGGTGGCACCTTGTAATAGAGCTATCATGTAACAGATCTAACAGATTATGAAGTTCATAACAAGCATTGCAACATTGTTGTAACAGATGGCTCAGGCGAAAAATTTTAGCCGTTAAAAACATATGACAGTGTAATTTGTGTGCGATTTCCTGGCAGTTTTCTGGAGCTGTGCGGTGTCATATGAGGATCTGAGTCTAAGCATGTGCAGGATTCTTGAAGTGTTGTTTGTGCTACTTTTGAACATTTGTTTTGAGTGGAGTTAGATTTCCATGTCGGTTTCCATGTGGTAAGTGGAATGTCTTTAATGTTTATGTGATCGTGTGTGTGTGTGTGAGGGTGCATGTGAGAATGCGGGCTATGTTTGAGCTGTCATCTATTTGTACTGTATTTCTGAGACCATACAGTGGGCCATGGCTATGGTGGGCGTGGTTAGAGCATAATGGGCGTGGTTAGGGCGGGATGGGCATGGTTAGATCTTGCCTGTATACATGTGTGATATTATTTGCATTTACATTTAAGTTGATTTATTTAGCAGAGAACGTTGTAAACATTCATATACAAATGAGGCTTCAACATATACAGTTTTTAAACAATTGTATATATAATATTAAAATAGTTGTAATATTATATTTTATATTTTTATAAATTCTATAATATAAATTAATATTAAATCTCCGTTTTCACATTATAGTAATAATAATTCGTTTTTTGTTTTGTTTTATAAATGCACTGCATTAAATATGCATAAATATGCTAAGATATAATAATATATTCATATTAAAAATGATACATTATATGTTGTATTGATTTTATTTTTTTTTATATTATCAAATATGATATTTAGTCATATTGCCATTATGAGTCCTTTATAATAACACTGTAGTCATAATGATGAGGATCATATTGTATTTTTGAGATCATGCATTGGCCATAGCTATTATGGATGGGGTTAAGTATTCCCTATATATCAGAAATGTATGTTTATACATTTAACAAACGTATAAACAATATCAATAAATATATTGTTTTATGCACTTTCTTGTGCCTGAAGTGGAAACCTAACCGCATGTGCAGTCCTTGTTGTGTTGTAATTGGTGGATGGCATATGGTGGATGTTCATTGGTTGAATTGCCCCATTTTGTGTTTGAAATGTTTCTTTTAGCCCTGAACGCCCTCCCCGTCTGCTGAAACACATTCTCCTAATCCTCCATCAGCAAGTGTTCTCCCCTTAATGATTGACAGGAGATGGAGAAAGTGACAGTTTGCAATTTGCGTGCCATATGACTTGTCACAGTAAGCTATTAAATTGGAGGAGCGGTCCCAGCACACGTACACACAGCGCTCTTCAAACATCCCACATGCGGTTGGAGTTAGTGTGTCCAGGTTAGCATGTCTGACCTCAATCAGATCAGTTACACTTCACGTCTTGCAAAGCTGAAATGTTCCGAGGCAGCAATGCAATAACCATGCATAGACGTCCCAACACGACCAAAATGACCAAGGGAAAGAATGATTTTGAGAGAGGCAATGAAAGAGTGAGAGGCCCAGGACAGCAGAGGAACACTGTG
The DNA here is from genome assembly GCA_018155175.1 of Sinocyclocheilus anophthalmus. NCBI lineage: Eukaryota > Metazoa > Chordata > Actinopteri > Cypriniformes > Cyprinidae > Sinocyclocheilus > Sinocyclocheilus anophthalmus. The sequence continues at coordinate 148,522 of JADLZN010003555.1, forward strand.
GCTATTGTCCACTTGACCTGATTTACTGTCTGCAAACTGTCTCTTTCTCCATCTCCTGTCAATCATTAAGGGGAGAACACTTGCTGATGGAGGATTAGGAGAATGTGTTTCAGCAGACGGGGATGAAGTTCAAGGCTAAAAGAACACACATGAAGACAAACTTTTCAAACACATAATGGGGCAATTCAACCAATGAACATCCACCATATATGCCATCCACCAATTATAACACAACAAGGACTGCGCATGCAGTTAGGTTTCCACCTCAGGCACAAGAAAGTGCATAAAACAATATATTTATTGATATTGTTTATACGTTTGTTAAATGTAAGCTAATTATAAAAGCACAGGGAAACCACTTTGATTATGTGTTATGCAGTTATTTTTGGTAGGGGCCGTCATGAGTGATTTTTACTTCCAAAATATTGTTGCACTCTATTTTGTGCATACCTAAATTATTATTGATTTGTAAATTGTTTTGAATAAAATGTTTGTTAATGTAAATGCAAATTATCTCACACATTATATATAGGGAATACTTAACCCCATCCATAATAGCTATGGCCAATGCATGATATCAAAAATACAATATGATTTTTATCATTATGACTACAGTGTTATTATAAAGGACTTATAATGGCAATATGGCAATATGACTAAATATCATATTTGATAATATATATAAAAAAAGAAAATCAATACAACATATAATGTATCATTTTTAATATGAATATTATTTATGCATCTTAGCATAAATTATCCCTCCGTTTACATGCTGTCTGAGTAGTTCCCTTTCAGTCGGTCACTCTCGACGTCACGTTGGAGGACCGACGAAATTGGGATCTCGCTTAGAGGGACCAATCTACTTCGAGTGTAAACTAAACGAGCCAATGCACATTGGCATGCGATTATTGCATCCAGCTGCTGCTGATCACACCGTGAGGGTTATTTTTTTAAAAGTAGGCAGCAGGTGCAGCGCATATTCAGCTTTTCGCTTCGGAGCCGAGCGATCACATCGTTCTGCTCCTGACTACTCTACAGAGAGAAAAGACTGAACGAGTTCAGCGCGCTCTTGGAGAGCTCTTCGTGTTGGTGGACGGCGCTTCAGCGGTGGTGGTTTCCCGTGTCGAGTGGGTTGCACACATCAGGCTGCACTACCCCCTGTTGGTGTTGCAAATGATCATCTCCCCTGTGAGCCTCAGCACGCTAAAAGAGCTTTTTCCCTAAAAGATCAATTTCGGGTGCGTCTTTTTAAAGACGATGTTGCTTGGCAAACTTGACGTTACGTCTTTATAAAGACGATGTGGGTCTTGCTACAGACAACGTATCACCCGGGCATTCTGGATGCGGTCGTTACCTGGCGCTGGGTGATGGTCACGATCGCTGCCTCTCGTGCCTGGGCATGAAGCACGCTGAGGTGGCTTTCGTGGATGGCTCATGCTCCCATTGTGGGGGTATGACCATCTCGGAGTTGCGGACCGGACTCCGTTACCTGCAAGGGGGCGGAGTGCCCGTGCCACTACCCAGATCTAGGGTTCCCTCTAGTGGCAACCGGGGGCGTCCTTTTTCTGGCGGTGAGCAGGCTGGTCTTACGGTCACGGTGAGGAATTCCCCTAAGAGGGAAAGGGGATGCCCAAGCCCGCCGGCACCTCGAAACCAGCGGAGCTCTCAAAAAGAGCAGGCTGGACCCTCTCGGGGGGGGTACCACCCGTTTCTTCGAGGCTCCCCCGACGATCAGATGTCGGTTGCAGCATCGGAGGGAGACAGAGCTTTCTGGAGAGGAAGATTCGGCTGCGCTGCTCTCCTCCGGGACCGTAGCAATGCCTGGATCGGATCCAGAAATAATGGCTATGCTTTCACAGGCCGCCGTAGGGGTAGGGCTCGAGTGAAGACTTTCACCGTGTCCCGAGCCCTCAAGGTTGCACGATTGGTTCTCGGGGTGGTCCGCGCTGGTTCTCAGCGCCCCGCCTCGGTGCCTTTCTTCCCGGAGGTGCATGAGGAGCCCAACAGGTCGTGGACGGCACCTTTTTACTGCCGGAAACTGATTTGCTGGATCCTCCTCCCTCACCACCCTCGATGGTGGGGCAGCTAGGGGGTTACAAGGGTCCCCCGGTGGAGCGGTCGGTTGCGATGCAGTTGTGTCCTAATACCGCCTCCAACCGGCAGGGAGAACCGTGCCTCCCCTCCCGGGTCTGTAGGTACTCGACTGGCCAGCGATGCCTATACGACCGGTGGAGAAGCTGCCTCCGCCTTACACGCTACGGCGTAATTGCAAGTGCACCAGGCCAAGGCACTGAGGGACTTGCACGAGGGTGGTCACGACCCAGAAGTTCAGAGAGAACTCCGCACCGCGGTGGACCTCGCGCCACGAGCGACGAAGGTTACGGCGCGGTCTCTGGGTCGTGCGATGTCCACTATGGTGGTCCGGGAGCGCCAATTCTGGCTGTGACTGGCTGACATGCGCGAGACGGACAAGACACGATTCTTGAACGCCCCCGTGTCCCAAGCCGGCCTGTCGGCGACACGGTGGAGAACTTGCCCAGCGGTTCTCCGCTGACCAAAGCAGACTGAGGCCATCAGGTACATCCTGCCGGCGTGCAGCTGCTGCCGTCGCCGAGGGCGGCCCCCCCTGCCACCGCCAAAACAAGAGCAGAGCTCCTGCGGCCTCCAGCAAAGCTGTGCCGTGGAGCCGGTCGCAGGGCAGCCGCCCCGCCCGTCCAGGCCCCCGCCAAACCTGGTGGCAAGCGAGAGAGCAAGAGGCCCGGAGACGGGCGACCCAGGGGTGGAGGGACGTGCTCTTCAGGAGATGGTAAGCACACCACTCCCTCCCCCGGAGGAGGGCCGGGCGGAGAATCTTTTTCCACCAATGACCTCTCGGTCGGTGGTACCCAAATTCTCGACAAAGAGCAATTCCTCTATTTCTGGGTCCCCAGAGGGGACGGGGGGTTGTGGACGATCCAGAGCCGTATCACACTCACCATCCTCTCTCACCAGCGAGCAGCAGTGGGCGGATCGGGAGGACGAACCAACGGACTACCCACGCACCCTCTGCTCGAACGCAGGTCAGTGTTACACACACCAGACCCCGCCTCGGACCGGCTACAAGACGCCCGGGCCGGGTCCCTGCGTTTTTCCGCGCTGCCCCACTACGCCTGTAGTTCCGTTGATGCCACTAGCGCGGTGTCTGGGAGCCTGGCTTGAGCTACCCAGCCCGTCTCGATGGCTCCTTCGAACCGTCAGGCTCGGCTATGCGATTCAGTCGACCGGCGTCGAGGAGCAGGTCCTGCTGTGTGGCCGATGGCCTACCCGGACCTGGTTCCCTGAACTGATGCTCCTCGCGACAGCCCCTCTTTGGCTGATTCCTCTGAGGAAGGATCTACTGACTTAGAGACGGGGCACTCTTTGGCACCCACGTCCAGACCTCTGAAAACTTCATGTCCACTCCCTGGACGGGACGCAGAGGTTCTGAATGGCCTACCCCAAGAGGTAGTTGACAACATCACTTCAGCGAGAGCGCCTACGCTTTGAAGTGGAACCTGTTCACTGAGTGGTGTTCTTCTCGCCGAGAAGACCCCCGAGATGCCCGATCGGAGTTGTGCTCTCCTTCTTGCAGCAAGGGTTGGAGTGAAGGCTGTCTCCCTCCCCCCTTAAGTTTGTTGTTGCAATCACTGCTAACTCACTCAACTAGAGGTGTTGCATCCTCCTGGGCGCTGGCTCGTGGCGCCTCGCTGACAGATATTTGTAGGGCTGCGGGCTGGGCGACCCCTAACACATTCGCTAGATTCTATAGCCTTCGTGTGGAGCCGGTATCCTCCTGTGTTCTCACCTCAAACGGGTAGAAGCACTGAGAGGCCCCGGTTTCGGGTCGGCTTGCAAAACCACTCCAGAGAGTCCATACAGTAGACCCTGTTGAGTTCCTCCATCCCCTTGGCAGCCAGACGTGGCGGAGCGTCCGGCGCCGGGCCTTCACTCGCTGAATCCTCGAGAAACAGTAGAAGACTGGGTTCCATATGTAAGACCCAAGTAGATCTCATATGTGTAAAGTCCACGGTACAGCCTCAGAGCCCGTGTTTCCCCGGCAAACTTCTGCCATCCTAAGAGGGTTACAATCACCTCCATTCTACCATATGCACCTAAGGGATGTCCATATGTGTATTGCTCCGAAACCTCCTTTGGGAAGGTTCGAGCTTCCGTAACGCCCTGTTCCAAGTAGAACGGGTACGTTTTCCCAGTGTTATCCAATCTTACTCAGTGGGTAGTGCCATAGCAGCAGTAGCTGGTCCTCTTGTGAAGCCCTGGCCTACGCCAAAAATTAGGGGTGCAGGTGGCTTCCACAGGACACTGGAAGGGGCAGTAGCGTGGCCTTTTGGTAGGATCCCAATTCGTCGGTCCTCCGACGTGACGTCGAGAGTGACCGACTGAAAGGGAACGTCTCGGTTACGTATGTAACCCTCGTTCCCTGAAGGAGGGAACGGAGACGTCACGTCCCGTCGCCACAGCTCCTGTACCACCGCTGAGCGGCCGGGTCACCGGCTCGGCTCCTCAGCGAAAACCTGAATATGCGCTGCACCTGCTGCCTACTTATACTCACGCTGTGATCAGCAGCAGCTGGATGCAATAATCGCATGCCAATGTGCATTGGCTCGTTTAGTTTACACTCGAAGTAGATTGGTCCCTCTAAGCGAGATCCCAATTCGTCAGTCATCCGACGTGAAGTCTCCGTTCCCTCCTTCAGGGAACGAGGGTTACATACGTAAACCGAGACGTTTATGGTGTGTTCACCTGCAACTGTATCTATGGCGACATTTCACCCCAAAAATGATATAAATGAAATTCAAATCAATAAATAAGTAAATAAATACATAATAGACTAACGGTCAAAAGTTGGGATCAGAAAGTCTCTTATGCTTATCAAGGATGCATTTATTTGATCAAAAAGACAGTAAAAAAACTGTAATATTGTAAAATATTTTGATGTAAACTTAACGTGTTTCTATTTTAAAATTTAATTTACTCCTGTGATGCAAAGCTGAATTTTCCGAATCATTACTCCAGTCTTCAGTGTCACATGATTCTTCAAATCATTCAATGGAAACTGTTGTGCTGATTAAATTTTTTCGGAAACCGTGATATATGTTTTCAGGATTCTTTGATGAATAAAAAAGTAAAAAAGAAGAGCATTTATTTAAAACAGAAATATTTTCTAGCAGTATACAGTACCGTTCAAAAGTGTGGGGTAAGTCAATTTTTTATTATTTCTTTTTTTGAAAGAAAATAAAACTTTTATCAACGTGATAGCAAAGATTTGTATTGTTAGAAAATATTTATATTTTGAATAAATGCTGTTTTTTTATGTTCATGAAAGAATCCTGAAAAAAGTATTGCAGTTTCAAAAAACACATTTGGCAGCACAACTGTTGCCAACAATGATAATTCTAATAATAAATCAGCATATTAGAATGATCTTTGAAGGATCATGTGCCTTTGACTGGAGTAAGGGCTGATGAAAATTCAGTTTTGCATCACAGAAATAAATTATATTTAAAGGATATTAAAATAAAAACCATTATTTTGTATTGTAATAACATTTTGCAAGATATTGTTTTTACTTTATTTTTGATCAATTAAATGCAGCCTCGTTGAGCATAAGAGATTTCTTTAAAAAAACATTACAAGTCTTACTGATCCCAAACTTGAGCGGTAGTGTCAGACATAGTACCATCATATTACTTATGTACAACCATCATAAAACATCAAACATTGAAATATTATTGTATTATTATTAGTATATTAGTTTATATATTATTATTACAGTAGTAGTCGTAGTTAAAAAAATTACTACCATTCATTATTATTTATACGTTGCAATTAAAGGATATTTAAATATATAACCTTTTCACATATGCGCATGATGATGAGGTTTTTTGGCTTTACAATAAGCAGTCAAATAAAATACGGCCAAGATTGTAACAATTTATTGTTATAAATTAACATTCTTAAATTAATTGAATATTTCTAAATTATATATGTTAAGAAGTATTTATTTATTATATTATATATATATATATAATTATATATTATATATATAATTTTTTTTTTGTTTTTTGTTGTTGTGAGAATGAGATTTTAAGTTAAATGTGTTTCATTCAAAATTGTTTTTTTTTCGTGGGAAGATACCCGGACATGTTCGGACTAGTTTCGTGAGATTCACTCATCTACACTTGTTAAGGCACATTTATGCAGCTTTTTTTTAACCCCTGATCTGTTTAATTTTTCACTCTCTCTCCCTGGTTTCACCTGTTGTCAGAGATCAGGCTCAGTCGGGAGCATGTGAGGTCAGACTCTTCACAGCATTCAGGGATCAAAGCCCTCCTGCAGCCATCTCTCCCCTGGGCACAGTGCCCTCCTGACACCTCCCTCCTTCTGCTGTCCAACGTGGGAGGAAGACAGCTGCTGGGAAACTCTGAGCGCTGGCAGGGGATCGTACTGCTCTAGAGCTACCTATCAAAACCAGCAGGTCAAGGTTTGATTGCTTTTCATGGACACTTAGACTTTGCTGGTACAGTAGATGTCACCTTTACTGTATGAGGGTTTGGGTGCTTCCAGGGGTCCTGTGCCAACCAGGCAGCTGTCATTGAGAATGCAAAAAGATACCTTTCTCCAGGTATAACAGACATTCAAAAACAAAGAGATACCAACAGACATTTATATGCACTTCCATTCAAAAAACAAATAACAATAATAATAATAATAATAAATACGTGTATATACAGTGGGGCACAAAAGTATTTAGTCAGCCACCAATTGGGCAAGTCCTCCCACTTAAAAAGATGAGAGAGGCATGTAATTTTCATCATAGGAATACCTCAACTATGAGAGACAAAATGAGAAAAAAAATCCAGATAATCACATTGTAGGATTTTTAAAGAACTAATTGGTAAATTCCTCGGTAAAATAAGTATTTGGTCACCTACAAACAAGCTAGATTTCTGGCTCTCACAGACCTGTATCTTCTTCTTTAAGAGGCTCCTCTGTCTTCCACTGGTTACCTGTATTAATGGCATTCGTTTGAACTCGTTATCAGTATAAAAGACACCGGTCCACAACCTCAAACAGTCACACTCAAACTCCACCATGGCCAAGACCAAAGATCTGTCAAAGGACACCAGAAACAAAATTGTAGACCTGCAGCAGGCTGTGAAGACTGAATCTGCAATAGGTTAGCAGCTGGTGTGAAGAAATCAACTGTGGGAGCAATTATGAGAAAATGGAAGACATACAAGACCACTGATAACCTCCCTCGATCTGGGGCTCCACGCAAGATCTCACCCAGTGGGGTCAAAATGATCACAAGAACTAAGCAAAAATCCCAGAACCACACGGGGGGACCCTAGTGAATGACCTGCAGAGAGCTGGACCAAAGTAACAAAGGCTACCATCAGGAACACACTACAGGGACTCAAATCCTGCAGTGCCAGAAGTCTCCCCCTGCTTAAGCTAGTACATGTCCAGACCCGTCTGAAGTATGCTAGAGAGCATTTGGATGATCCAGAAAAGGATTGGGAGAATGTCATATGGTCAGATGAAACCAAAATATAATTTTTGGTAAAAACTCAACTTGTCGCTTTTGGAGGAGAAAGAATGCTGAGTTGCATCCAAAGAACAACATACCTACTGTGAAGCATGGGGGTGAAACATCATGCTTTGGGGCTGTTTTTCTGCAAAGGGACCAGGACGAATGATCCGTGTAAACGAAAGAATGAATAGGGCCATGTATCGTGAGATTTTGAGTGAAAACCCTTCCATCAGCAAGGGCATTGAAGATGAAACGTGGCTGGGTCTTACAGCATGACAATGATCCCAAACACACAACGAAGGAGTGGCTTCGTAAGAAGAATTTCAAGGACCTGGAGGGGCCTAGCCAGTCTCCAGATCTCAACACCATAGAAAATCTTTGGAGGGAGTTGAAAAATCCGTGTTGCCCAGCGACAGCCCCAAAACATTACTGGTCTAGAGGAGATCTGCATGGAGGAATGGGCCAAAAAAACCAGCAACAGTGTGTGAAAACCTTGTGAAGACTTACAGAAAACGTTTGACCTCGTCATTGCCAACAAAGGGTATATAACAAAGTATGGAGATGAAATTTTGTTATTGACCAAATACTTATTTCCACCATAATTTGCAAATAAATTATTTAAAAATCCTTCAATGTGATTTTCTGGATTTTTTTTCATTTTGTCTCTCATAGTTGAGGTATCCCTATGATGAAAATTACAGGCCTCTCTCATCTTTTAAGTGGGAGAACTTGCACAATTGGTGGGTGACTAAATACTTTTTTCCCCCACTGTACATATATATAGTATATGGTGACACTTTACAATAAGGTTCATTAGTTAAACATTGGTTAATGTATAAACTAACATGAACTAAACATGAGCAATACATTTGTTACTGTATTACTAATCTTCACTAACGTTAGTTAATAAAAATACAGATGTTCATTGTTAGTTCATGTTAGTTCACAGTGCATTTACTAATGTTAACAAGATTTTAAATGTGTTAGTAAATGTTGAAATTAAAATGAACAAAGATTAATAAATGCTGTAATCAGTGCAGTTCAGTATTAGTTCATGTTAACTATGTAGGTAACTAAGGAACCTTATTGTAAAGTTTAACGGTAAATATAATATATTATAATATTATATTAAAACATTTTTGAACAAAGCCTCTTATGCTCCCCAAGACTGCATTTATTTAATAAAAAATACAGCAAGAACAGAAGAAGAATTCAATTCAAACAGTAAAGGTTACACTTTATTTTAAGGTGTTCTTGTTACACATGTTACATGTATTTACTATTGTAATAACAATAAATTATGCATAACTACATACAACTAACCCTAAACTAAACCTCATCCTAACCATAACCATATAGTAAGTACACGTAGTTAATTAATAATACTCAGTACTTAAATGCATAATTACACTTTAACAAGGACACCTTAAAAGTGTAACCCCCAGAATAGTGTGAAAAATATTACAATGTAAAATAGCTCTTGTTATTTGTACAAGTTAATTACAATGTTTCATCATCATTACTCCAGTCTTCAGTGCCACATGATTCTTCAAAAATCTTTCTAATATGCTGATTTTCTGCTCAAGACACATGTATTATTATTATTATTATTATTATCAATTGTGAAAATAGTGTGCTGTTTAATATTTCTGTAGAACTTTGATAATTTTTTAAGGATTCGTTGATGAATAAAATGTTTAAAAGAAAACAGCATGTATCTGAAATCTTTTGTGACTTTATAAATGTCTTTACTGTCGTTTCTGTCATTTGCTGTCAAAAAAAAAAAAATGTTTCATGGTGATGTATACAAAGTTTGCCATTAGCACATTTTACTATGTGAAATGTATGGAGTGCAGTGCTGTGCTATTGATAACCTCACAGCTCAAACAGACTCATGACTCCTTAATACTCTGTGTGAACTTTGACCGTGTCTGTTACACATATTTCACTGTCACACTCTCCATACACACAGCCAAACCCTAAGATGCACTTTCAGGACTGCAAGAGCAATGGAGAATTACCCATAGCCCTGCTGTTCTTAGTTAATGGAGGTCTCAACTATGAATATATTTGGCTGTTTTGACTGACTATTGATGGTTATAAGTTATAAGATTGTTCTGATCTCTTTTGAAAGTAATGTTACGATGCATTAAATGTCTTGGGGTTGTTTATCAGGAGAAACATCTGAGAAGCACAAGTGGCCATTTGCTCTTTTTTAAATGTATTTCCCTTAGTCTCTCTTTCTCTTTTTTTTTTCTCGGTGTAGATTTGGCCCACAGACACCTGATCCAGTATCAGCAATTAAATTGTTGAGGGTGATGTGGTCATTTGTCTCCCTTTGCACAAACCTCTGAACGCTTCCACTGTGAAATTAGAGCCTACCAATTGCTAACCATATCCTTCCAGCGCCACCAATCACAGCTCCCGTTTGGGTGTCTGCTAAAGTTTCTCATTTTCTCCCGCAGCCTGTATTTAGTGTTCGTGGGAACTCAGGGTCAGTCACCGTGGTGTCTTTTCTGCACTCAAGGTCAATACAGATGTAGCCGTAAAGACAAAATGTGCAAACCTGTATTTTGGACAAGCTGTGAAATATACATTCAGCTGATACTAGTTGAAATACTTGCACAGTACGCCTGAAATCTGAGATCATAGAGCTGATGTCATGATTTGTCGGCCAAGCTGGAAGGCTAGTTTACCATGGGCTCCCTCAAGAGGTTTGAATGGGTTTTTCAAATAATTGTTTTTGATTTGTTAGTTAATTAAAGTTTATTATTTCAAGAGACTTTGCCATTTTGAAACTGACATTGTAACTGACACAGTACTATATAGCAAATCACTGCAGAATGTAAACTGAATTGTCGTTGTTATAATTGTATCATTGTTAAATGTGACTATAAGAACATAACATATGAGCTATGAACATATTAAGATATAAACATTAACATCAAGATGTACTGTAAACCTGCGTTGAACTGTCTTATACAATTACTAGACTAGACTTAACAGCTTCATCACAAAAGTTGTATGTTATATAAATGTCTATTAGGGCTGCAAAGCATTGCAATCAGAGATGCAGAGTCATAGGTATGCATGTTTAAACCAAAGTAAAACTTGAAAACTAGAGTAATGTGTGGCTTTGAGGTCAGTATGTGTGGTCTTTCTTTAGATCGTGCCTAACTTGCATGGTGTCCTGTTTGTGTCGACGACGTGCCTGGTATATAAACAACATGTTAAATCAGTAAGGTGCCTTGTGATTGTACAGCATAGCTCTGCATAGTGACAGACGTTTCTCTTGTAAACTACGATCTGAAGTGACTGGAAAACATCCCAAAGCCACAAACACTCCATTACAGGCCTGGCAGCACCACAAGCAGGAGGTACCCCTTTAAATTTTGGGCAATCTTTTTTTCCAAAAGCCATGAACTTAGAGGTGTGTTTGTGTATGTGTGTGTTGCTGTTCTCAAGACTAATAACAGTATTTAAGCCTCTGTGATCAGAGGTCTTCAAGGTACTGTCCTCAACTGTATCTCAAACAGCCTGAGATGAACTTTGACTAGGCATGAAAAACAACTTCTCGTATTCCAGCAGGCCTGGTGTCTCCTCTGACCAAAAAAGAGGAACCCCAGCATAAAGAGGTCGACAAATAAAGAAAGATGTCTTCACTTGTAATCCAGTCCTTTTTAATTATGATAATTACAAGACATTACGCTCTGCATCCCACTCTTTTCCGTACGCTGAAAACAAGTCCATGCGCCCAAGGTGCCGAGAGAGAAACCCAGAGATCTTAAGAGGGTGTGCTTGAATTAAGCGTATAAGCGTGTGTTTGTGGTAGTCTCTGGAGGGAATTTCCAGCACACTCTCAATGTGGGATATGTTCCCAGAAGTTGGGAGAGTGTCAGGACTGTGTACGGTAATCCATGCTGCGCTGCTGGTGTTTAAAATGCAAAATAGTCAGCAGCTGTCTGTGGTAAGCTGTCAAAAACTGACATTTATGCAATATGTTTATGCCTCCACTTCACTTAAAGGAATCGTTTACTCACCCTCATGTTTCAAACCTTACTTTCTTTCTTTGAGCACAGAATGTGTGAATGCAAATTTCCACCATAATTGTGACTTTATACCTCACTTTACATCTCGTATTCATGACTTCTTTCACAAGCTCTTTCATATAATTGCCACTTGCACACAAATATCACACAATTGCTAATTTTTATCGGTTACACTTTATTTCGATAGTCCACTTTAGACATTCTACTAGGCTATAAGTAACTTTGTAACTACATGTCAACTACATGTCAACTAATTATCATTCATTTGCAACTACATGTCTACTAACTCTCAGAGAGACTGTTAGGGTAGGTTTAGGGTTAAAAGAATAAGTTGACAAAGAAAGTGTTAGAAAATATTAAGCAGACAGTCTACTAATAATCTACTAACTGCTAGTTGACATGTAGTTGCAAAGTTACTTACTATTAATAGAATGTCTAAAGTGGACTATCGAAATGAAGTGTTACCTTTTTATCTTACAATCCCACACACCATTAATTAATTAATTAATTTGTTCGTTCGTTCGTTCATTCATTCATTTATCCTGGTCAACATAGATTTTAAATGTATACTAAATATTTTTCAAGAAGTGAAGCTGAATTCAATATATTTTTGAAACATGTTGCAGACACCTGACATATGTCATAGACACCAAATATAACTATTCTTTAAATGTGACATATGTAATGCATTTTCTTGGATTTAAATATATGAAGGCCAACATATAATTTAAATGCAGTTCAATCATGACAACTCTCGGAACATTTTAGCATGGTGATGGATATGACAATGTTAATGTATTTGGTCTTGGCGGAACAGATCTGCTACGCTGCTGCTGAATTGCTGCTGCTGTTGGTTATTGCTGTAGTTGTAGATTATTGCTGCTGCTGCTGCAAGCAAGTACAGGAACTTGCTACTGCCAATGCATACGGCGATACGCTGCCATGAGTATTTAAGACATACTGCTGCTGCACAAATAGCATATAAAATAACCCCGTAGCAGATCTATACAGGTGGAGCTGGGGAAGGTGAAGGATTTCGGAGAACTCTGAAAGCACGCTGCAGGAATCTCTAGTGAATGCTAGCCAGCCATATGAATGCACGGCAGTAAGCTCATTGGCTGCATATGCAGCATGAACCAATCAGCTTGTGCCAAGTCGTTTAACTCTCTGAATATCATCAGTTACGTTAACACCCCGTCAGAATGCGGCATCTAGAGTTTCATGACTGAACTATATATTTAAAAATATATTTATAAAAAAAAGTTCAAAAATGTACAAAAAAGGCCTTTTTTTAAAGCAAATATATATTTTTGGCCACATATGCTCCCAAGCAATTGAATCATCATACAAGTACTGAAATCAGACTGAATATTTTCATTGAAATGCAATGTAAACTTCAGTGTTTTTCACACAAATCTAATGTATGGCTTCAGAAGGCATTTCAGAAGACACGTCTAACATTTTGTTGTCAGAAAATCATGCTCACGTTGCTTGACAGACAACTGCTTGAAAGCTTGATATTCACTATATTGGACTTTCTACTAAACATATATTGCATGAAATGGAACAAATATGTATTTAAAGACCTGAATTGAGTAAATGATGAAGAATTTTAATTTCAAGTGACTGCACCTTTAACAATTAAGATTATAGAAGCAGCACCATCTGAATCCTCACAGATTCTCACTGTGGTTTCAAAACATTTGGTGGGTTACCATGTACGTCTTTGGAGCCTTATTTGTTGTTCAAGGGCGTTTATTGTTGTACAACCAGTAACAGACTGCAAGTCCTAACAATTATGAGATTGGATTGTTTGCAAAAGGGAAAAATTGTGTTACGAGGAAGAGGCTCCCCTATCCGAACTCCTAAAATGATCTCTCTTGATCTTATCAACATAACTGAAACCAGCGGATGTTTTCACATACTTAAATAATCCTGCTCTCTCAGAATAACCCGAGCTTTGTTATCATATGATATCAGTTTTCAGGGTGATGGCATGATCTTTACTTCCTTCTCTTTTAGAGTTTATTTTTTCTGTTGTTAATTTGGGTTTTGTCAGCATGACATTTAACAAATATGAGCACATTTTAGTTCCCAAAACACATTTACAGAAGAGGTGTCAATGTCGGTCATTATCTGAAAAGATTTATGTTTGGTGACATCACAGTCACATGCTCACATGAGTCATTTTATTTAGCTTTCTTTGAACTTTGTTCTTTTCATACATGGGTAATTGACATGTATGGCAGCCTGTTTGCAACCTGTAATTGTGAGGTAAAGTTTAAACGAAGAAATTCAGTCATACTGAAATACTGTAAAGTCACAATTACAAGAACTGAAGTCAAGATATAAAGTGCATGATTTAAAGACAAAATTGAGAATCCTTTGTGGGATTGAGAAGTGTGCTTAATTATATTGAATGTGCACTTGTAAAATACTTTAAATCTTAAAAGTATATATAACACTTTATTGAATATAATATAAATATTATGAATAAAAGGCACTTTAGACTTAAAGTCTTAACGTGAGTTAACTTTCTTGACAATGTAACCACTTAAGTGTCACTTGTATAATTACAAAATTAGACGTTTTACTTAAAGTAATTTAAAATAATCCTGTTTGGTACCACTTTAGGAGGGGGGACCAATTCTCACTATTAACTATTTGTTTATTAGCATGCATATTACTAGCTTATTTTTTGTTTATTAGTACTTATAGTGCACATATTAATACCTTATTCTTCATGATACCTAAACTTAACAACTACTTTACTAAATATTAATAAGCAGCAAATTAAGAAGTTATTGAGGCAAAGTCATAGTTAATGGTTTGTTAATAGGGAGAATTTCCCCCATAGACTAAAATGGACTGTCCTGTCTGTCTGCCTGCCTGCCTGTCTGTCTGTCTGTCTGTCTGTCTGTCTGTCTGTCTGTCTGTCTGTCTCTCTATTATCTATCTATCAAACTATCGACCTATCCATCCATCCATCCATCCATCCATCCATCCATCCATCCATCCATCCATCCATCCATCCATCCATCCATCCATCCATCTATCTATCTATCTCTCTATCTATCTATCTATCTATCTATCTATCTATCTATCTATCTATCTATCTATCTATCTATCTATCATTAGTTAATTTGAAAAAGTCCTGGGGTGTGATAAATAGATTTTTAAAAGTATAAATATTCCTATCTCAGTTATTATGAGCTCTTAAAAACTCTATGCATAATAATTAGAGAAGAATTGGGGAAACAATGTTTAAAACAGCTTTCAAGAATTGCTGAAAGTGCTTGAAATTTCATGTCAACTACTCACATAGCAACAGCTTTTGCAAATTAAATAGAGGTACTTAGCATACTTAGCATGTGTCTTAACATTTATCCAAGTCCTGACCGACAGGAAAAGACTTTGTAAACAAGGCATGTGCAAGCCGGAGTACATATCTGTACAAATATCGATACCATCAATGATACATCAGCCCGTGACAGAAACTTCTGTAAACATAATTAGTCATAAAGTCTCTGACCTACTTCTTCCTTTACATAACACACAACCACACCCACAAAGCTTTAGTATGCATATTGTAGTCTATTTTAGAGCCCTGCTCTCTCTAGATTAAATTCTAACCCACAGCAGGTCAGAGCTTATCTACTGCCCTGCTCTTTGATGTCCTCATCTTTCTCTCTCCTGGCCCGCTGTTATTTTATGGCTGAATCATATCGCTGTCTGCTTGAAATCTACTCCTGATTTATGCCGGCCCCCTCTGTTAACAAAGCACTCTGGACCGGGTAACAGTGATAGAGTCATCACATTCGGCACGTAGCCGTGCAACGAAAGGACAAAGGCCTGCTAAACTTACTCTAGACGACATAAACGCTGCTAATGACAAAAGGTACAGCTAAATATAGGCCACCAGTGATGTATCACATCCCTGCTGTATCACTGCCATATGTAGAAAGATCATGCGAGAAGGGTCTGGTGTCTGATCTTATCACAGCATCATTTTGAATAAATAAAGACTATACTGAGGAGGAGCCTAATGTGCTTTACTTGAACAACATTATGTCATGTTAATATAGATGTTGTACAACCCCATAGGAAAGAAAACTTTTAAAGAGATCTCTTTGTTTGTCTTAGACAGTAATGAGAATAACTGGAAAGCAAATGGAGACTTTAGCTTATCTCCTGCTTCTCGTGTTTATTTCCCTTATTATGAAGAGTCGCAAAATGAATAAATGTAAACAATTGAAATACCACGTTTTTTTGACAATTACTATGATATACCTTAGTATTCTTTTAAGTACCTTGACATACCATGTAAATACCATGGTAATACCCGATATCTGGCACCATCTCTGTAGCATTATACAACCACAGCAGAATGAGTGAAGAATGAATTAATTAATTAATTAGTTTCTTCTTCGGGTCTTTCATGGTGCCTGATATGAAACCAGTAGAACCGAACAATGAAGAAATCCAAAAGACAAACTACTGACAAACAGGGACACAAGAGTAAAAATGGTATTGTTGATTGCAGTCACAAGAAAAAGTCAAACTGCATAAACATTTCAATAACCCTGAGCAAACGGATGCATTTCATTGAAAGTTTTGAAAGGGTAAGAGATTTCATTCTAAGGGCGAGCACAACAAGACTCTAAATTAGGAAAGCCTTCACACCAAAAAGCGATCATTATTTGCCAGGAGTATATTACATACAAGTCAATGCCAAGACCTCTATATAGCGCTAATTCGCACTCGGGCGACACGTTTGCCGCGAACGCACGTTATTCGCCTCAATCGCGTCTTCCGCGCAAGTTGAAATTTTTCAATTTGAGCAGAAATTGGCATGATGTGTTGTCGTGCAGGCCAATCGGAGAAGAGCTTGTTGACACATCCGGTTGTATCAGAAAATGTTTTTATTGTTTTTTTAAATGTTTTTATTCATGCGAGTGACGTGAACCACATCTGAGTAATCTAGAGCGAGTAATGCGATGCAAATATTTGAGTCCAACCAGATCATCCAATACTGTTGTGTAAAACCATGATGCACTTAAAACAGCAAAAGTCTGCTACAGAACAGTGGGAAAGAGGAATGAGAGTCTTCACAAAAAGGATATGCTCGAGGAATAGGGTCACTGTGATTTGCGGGTGCCGTTTGTGTTTAGTGTGGTTAGTTGCAGGCGGTCAGGCAGCAGATCACCCAGGCTGGTGGAGCACTTCAGTCATTTTGTGGTCAGAAGAGCATTTACTTATCTCACTGAGAGAAAAATGTGTGTGTGTTTAAACGCATGTGGTCATGGCCTGGTTTGAATTGTCCTGATTAATCATTGTGTCACAGCAGTAGAGTGCACGGAACCTGCATGCGGGTCTAGATCAGAAATTATGTAATGAAACAATGCAGCTTTATTAGTACAAGAAAATATATACTTAACAAAAAGAAGAAAATATCTGTCGTCCTTTACAAGCCCTCATGTTACTCCAGAACCTGAACAACATCCTAGACATTTTCAATACAATGAAACTGAATGAGGACTGGAGTTGTCACGTTTTACCAAAAATCACCATGCAATTGTAATAAAAAGTTGTCCATACAAGTCATGCACAAGTCTTCTGAAGCCATGCAATAGCTTTGTATAAAAACATTTAAGTTTAGAACTGAAATTTAAGCTGTTATTCACAAAAAAATAAAAATCTTTCAGTTTGTGAATTCATAATTGTTTTAGAGTCAGATACAGTATTTCAATGAATTATACTATTCTGGTTCTCGAGTTGAAACCCATTTACTCAATTATCCAGTTGCAATGGTTACGTTACCAGTGATTAATGACAAACTATCATATGACTTGCAATGTATATAGTACAAGATTCATATGGAACACTTTCATTATGCTTTTATGCTGCTTTAGCATACTTTTTGTCATATATTATACAAGTTTTATGAGTACATTATGACAGAATTTTCATTTCTGATAAACGGACTGTTCAATGGTTTAGGTCGTCAAATTATTTTAACTTTTGTTTCAAAGATGATCTTGGTTCCACCAAGACTGCATTTATTTTATTTAAAAATACAGTAAAAACAGTAATGGTTGTGAAATATTATCACATTTTAAAATACAATTTAAAATCCTTTGTAATATATTTGAAAATGTAATTTATCATGGATGTAAAGTCGAATTTTTCAGCATCGTTACTCCGTCCTTCAGTGTTGAAAACAGTTTGCTGTTTGCTATTTTTTTTTCCACAAACTGGTGAACATTATGTGGGATTATTTTCATGAAATTGAAAACATGTTAAATGGGTCATATGATGTTGCTAAAAATAAACATAAGTTTGTGTATTTGTGTAATGAAATGTGTTTATGCGTTTAAAGTTCAAAAAACACATTATTTCCACATACTGTACATTATTGTTTCTCGTCTATGCCCCGCCTTTTTGAAACGCGTCGATTTTTACAAAGCTCATCGTTCTGAAAAGCGAGGTGTGCTGTGATTGGCCAGCTATCCAATGCGTTGTGATTGGCCGAATACCTCAAGCGTGAGACGGAAATGTTACGCCCCGCACCATACTGTGATGCCCTGTCCGGCCGTAGCGATGAGACAAAAACATTAAAACCCTTTATAAATGAGGCATTTGTTGCATCCAGGGGGACATAATTACTGATTATAATGACTTATACTGTCTTTTACACGTTGCGTTGCAGTGCATCGCGCGCGTAAACATAAAACTCTGTCTGCAATTGTAATCAGAGAAATGACAAACAACAAACGCTACCCTACACTGCCCAAAACTCGCGCTTGAATCATCAGTGACAAATCCTTTAAATGAAAACATACTTATGTGAGTCAAAACAGCCGGCATTTTAGTGTAACGTTACTCTCCCATGATCAGTAAACAGTCCTCCATAAAATATGCTGCACACATCTGAATATTTGGTTTGAACTGTTCTGGAACGGTGTTGTAATACAACTTAACCACTGATTGCTAGTCATGTCCTCTTTTCGAAGGCCAAACAAAGTAGTTTCGCTTCTCACAACGAAAAAACACAGCAGCCTAGCATGAGGGGAAGCCCCGGCTTAGCGTGCGCTGAGGCCGGGATAGAGTGAGCTGAGGCAGCGGGGTCAGGGAACGGGCCCACCTGCGGATGCGACGAATGAGCGGCAACCACATGTGACGGACCCCGGCTGGATTCCGCTTCGTCCACGGTGAAAGTTTATGTATTCCCTCAGCGACCAGCACAGATAAGCTCTAGGGTGACTGAGCGATATCGTCCTCTTTGGAATAAAAGACAAATAAGTATTTCACCCCCGCTTTCACAACGAAGCACACAGTCTCTTCAGGACATGGCTGCAGCGTCAACAATACTACAGTGAGAGTAAAAGTTACGCCTTCTTTCTTTGCGTGAACATTTGGTTGGCATTATGCAAATCTTCCCACATCGTGACGTAGACATGTGGGGGCGTGTTAGAACGAGCCGTTTTAGGTAGGTGTGGCTGACTCTGAAATTTTATAAATAGTATCTCTTTGGATTTGAGACTTTAGTCTTTGCAACTTTACAGATCTTCTTTATGCACCAAGAGCTTGTAACACTCCAAAGAGAAAGGAAAAATTGAAATCGATCATATGACCCCTTTAAGAAACATATTTTATCCATACGCTATATTTATCCGCTTTATTCAGTGTGCGATAGTGTGTGTGTGGATTAAATGTGTTGTAATATGTTGAAACTTGGCTTGTCCGCAAGCAATTCATTGTTATGGTGTCCAGAAACTCTTGTCATCAACTTGTACAAACAAAAGTAGCGTTGCTGCTCAGTTCAAGTTGTATCAGTTAACCAAGCACTCTATGAAGAAAAAAGCTGCGACAGCACACATCTCCAGCACATGCATTAGGACCATGCCATGGGAACATACTGAGGAAAGTGAGAGAACTGAGAGAAAGAAATAGAAGAGATGAAAGAAGCCATCTTGGTCTTGATGATCCTCTCCATCCATCACAATCAGCACCGGGTTCAGCCCCAATTACACTGCAGGCCATGTGCTGATTGTTAACACTGTGAAAAATGGAGGGTGAGGTGGAGGGGTGATGATAGAGAGATGGAGAAAGAGTTGAAGGGGGACGGGTGGAAAAGACTAGGCCATCTCTCGGATATGAGACATTTGGCCTGCACCTTACACGCAATCACCCATTTATGTATTACATTATGATTACATTTAAAAAATCTCATGTATCTTCTAAAAAAAAAGACCAAAAAGGACTGGTTGTCCTGCTTTTAGAGAACCACAAATAACTTTTTTTCAGCTCTTTAGAAAGCATCTATCCATCTATGCACTGGTGCCATAAAGTAAACAAAACACAGTTCAAAACCCATTTTATTTCTGTTATCTGATGTACTTCTGAGTGAAACAGGATATTCAATGAGAATGATGACAGAACTTTATTTTATACAACGAAAACTGGAGACAAAATTGAGCCCAGCCTGGAGCGTAAGAATTTAACAATGTATAATGTCAGTCATTTACAGTAAAGCCTTCTACAAACTGCACAATTTTAGCAATCCTATAAGATCATTGCAGATCACACTATGCAACATGGATCTAATAAACTTGGGTACAACATGCATGTAGACTGTACGATGATGACCTATTGACTTGTACGCTACGATGCAAGTTACTATTGAAGAATAAAACGTCATCAGCATGCGCTAGTTGTACACAAAAAAAACATGAGATCACACGGTAGCCGCAACTCAACTTTTGTGATTACATGCTGCAGTTCTGACTACTGTCAACAGACGTCTTTAACCTCACAGTGCCAGTCTTTCATCTGGGACAGCCGAAAATCATGCAGTGCATTTTGGGCTTAAGAGGCAGAGCAAGTTATTTAATAAAGGGAAGGAATTGAGATTTTTTCTATTATTAACAGTGGATTTAACCCAGCTGTCAGTTTTCTTCCATTTAATGGCTATATGCTTGAACTGCATTTCTGTGTGATAGCGAAAATTCACCCAAAAATGAACATTCTGCTTTCATTTACTCACTCTTCTGTCTTTCCAAACTCTAAACGAAGATATTTTCATAAAACCTGAGATGCCATTTAAAGTTCCACACTACCAAAACTTTGCTTCAAAAAGTTCATAAAGACATCATAAAGGTTCCCAACCCTGGTCCTTGAGGCACCCCAGCACTGCACGTTTTGCATGTCTCCTTAAATTTTTTTAATATTTCCTTCATTTTATTAAAAACAATTTTTTTCCGATCTGATATTTGATGGGGAAAAAGAGAACAAAAAGTTTGACAAAAGGTGAATTCTAACTCGAGTCAATCACGTCAAAAGAAGCCGCATGAGCTTCACGCCCTACGCCACTGAGCTATTTATACAACATCCGTCTTTTGTATTGTTTTCTACGCCAAACAGTCATTGATGTGTTAACAAGGTGGGCTATTTGCTCTTAGAGTTTTCTTGCAGTCTTAATCATGATTATTCTTTAAAATCCAGTCAAATAATCAACTAATCATAACTCACATTAGGTTCTTTGTTGAAGATAACGTGCTGCAAAGAACCAATAAAAAACTAGATTTCTCTCTTAGTTATCTTCTCTCTTATCCATCATTCCTAACCGTCCTCAAGTTCAGAGATTGTTTGTTGAACCTGTGAACTTCAGTTCAATAGAAAAAAAAATTGAAACACAAGCAAGAAAAGCAATTTTGTCAGGTTGGATATCACCCCACGGCTTTTCAAAGAACCTGTTTTTGCAATAAGAAGTTGCACAGGTCGGACAGGCCCAGCCGAGTGCAGATTTCTTATTCCACTGTAATCTGTCATCTCAAAGTGAATCCAGCAGTCCGATCACAACCTCATGCTGCGTTCGGCAGCATTTTTCGGCCTGTTTAAGTGTTATTTATTGATTATTTGTATTGTTTTCATGTATTTCGCATTCTTGCATTTCTTATACAGCAAATTGAAAACTTACGCTTTGCTTTTATTTGCCTCTCTGGTTTGAATTTTTCTATTTTGCTCTTCATGTGCCCAAGTTTAATGAAAGCCGCCTGTTCCCACCAGCTCTGGTAATGTAATCTCACTTCATTGAGTTTAATAAATAAAACCAACTGACTTTCTGCAGTCTTACATGTGAGTGTGCGTTTATGTGTGCGTGCACAGGCACACATGCGTGTGTTTCATAATATCGGTGAATTAGGACTGACTGTTGCAGCTATATTTAGCCTGTCTTGCACCCCACGTGGAGGTTTTCTCCTCTTCATTCTCTCTCCTGGCTCTGTTTGTGTGGGTCAGGCCCGGAACTGTGAGGGGAAACTCAAACAGTCCTCTGTGTTTCTCTAACCCCACTCTCAATTGCTCTGACTTAAAAGGCTGTTGTTTAGAATATGCAATGACAGCCATGGTGGCTCTGCTGGAATGTGATGGTTGAGAAAATTGCTTTTGAATGGAGCCTTGGGGTCATGCAATGATCCATGCAAGTGTCCATCTCCTGTACAATACACCCGGGTCCCTAGAACGGGCCCAGTGCCCCTATTCCCAGACAATGGGACAGTCAGGCTCCAGCTATTATGAACTGTGTAATTGATTTTGTAAGTTTGTATGTCTGTGTCAGTTATGCATATGTTAACTACTTTGAATTAGCTTTTAAATTGTAAAAAAGACAATTCTACCATAATTTACCCACCCTAATTTCATTCAAAGCTTGTGTGACTTTCTTCTGGTGTGTAACTGTTTTTGACTATACAATGAAAGTCAGTGGGGTCCAAATTGTGGAAGCCTGTTTCTGCCACAGAAAGAAAGAAAGAAATATAAGGTAATTGCGATTTATTTTTTATTTTTGCCAACAATTCAGACTTTTCACAGTTCTGACTTTTCTCTTCAGAATTGCTAGTTTACATCTCAGATTTATTTTTTCCCCACTATGAAATAAAAAAGTAACTCTGACTTCTTATCTCACAATTTGACTTTTTTTCCTGAAATTGCAACTGTGACTTCGTTCATACCTTAAAATTCGGACTTTGTTTCTCACAATTCCAAGTTTACATCTCAGACTTTCTTTCTCGCATTTCTGATTTTTATCATCAGAATCGCTAGTTTACATCTCACATTTCTTTTCTTTTTGCACTATGGAATAAAAAATAGTAACTGTGACTTCTGACTTTTTTCCTAAACAATTCCAAGTGTACGTCGACTTTTCTTGCACTTGCAAGTTTCTG
Organism: Sinocyclocheilus anophthalmus; assembly: GCA_018155175.1. Taxonomy (NCBI): domain Eukaryota; kingdom Metazoa; phylum Chordata; class Actinopteri; order Cypriniformes; family Cyprinidae; genus Sinocyclocheilus; species Sinocyclocheilus anophthalmus. The sequence continues at coordinate 171,369 of JADLZN010003555.1, forward strand.
TCTTACAATTCTGAGTTATATCTTGCAATTCTGAATTTATATCTCACAATTCAGATTTTATAATTTTATATCTTGTAATTCTGAGTTTATGTCTCATAATTCAGACTTTTTTTCTCAGAATTGCAAGAAACAAAGTCAACATTTTGAAGAAACAGAAAAATGTTGAATTGTGATAAAAACTGTGAGATAAAAAAGTCGCAATTACCTTTAGATAGATATATATATATATATAGATATATTATAAATACACTGTATATATATTATGTGGCAGGAGGTGTTTCCTTACAAAATAACATTGGACTATTTTTCAAAATATGTTTCTTCATGATAGTAAATAAACATAATTTTTTTTTGCTAAACTATTTATTTAAGCTACAGTTTCCAAGTAGCTTCACCAACACTGTTCTTGGCATACTGCCCACCATTTACACCGGATAACAAAATACACAGGCTCACGTTGGTGTCCCATCAAGTATGTTATGGGACAACAGCGGTTTATAAAGACACAAGCCTTGGGAATAGGGGTGGATTGCAGGGTCAGGCACAAGTATGGGGGGCCTCTACAGTGCGGATGGCCACGCATTCTTTCTTATTTGGGGGCTCAGGATGAGGAAACACTACATCCTGTCAGCTGTGGGCCTTGCTTTTCCGCTCCGTCAGTTGTGAATTGACTACACATGATTTAGTCTGTACAGAACTGGTATGCATGCATGCATGCATGTCTGCACTCGTCTACCATTATGCAATGTTTAACTTGCACAGAATTACTCACATAGAATTAGGCAATCTCACATCACACAAACTGCAAGCTGAGTCACTGTGCTTTTCTTTTGATTTATAACATGGTCTCAGTGCACGCTTTCACACAGACAGGGAAAAAAATTAAGTCTCTTATGTTCATTAATTCATATTTATGCTCATGTAGGCTGAATTTGTTTGATTTAAAAATACAGCAATTTTTTATATTGTAGTTGTAAAAATATTACAATTTAAATGATCTGTTTTTAATAAAGTAAATTGTATAAAGTAATTTATTACTGTAAAAAGTATTTATTATTATCCTGTGATGCAAAGCTGAATTTTCAGCATCATTACTCCAGTCTTAAGTGTCATATGATACTTCAGAATTCATCTAATATGATGATTTGCTGTAACATTTTGTATTATAAATGTTGAAAAGTTTTTTTATGTTTGCGAAAACCAGTTTTTATAAATGATTTGCTAAGTCGAATGCTCAAAATATTAGCATTTAATTGAAATAGAAAATGGTACAACAATGTAAAAGTCTTTACTGTCACATTTAATCACCTGAATGTATCCTTGCTAAACAAAAGTATTAATTTATTTAAAAGAATACGTACTGTGGAGAGTGACAAATTTTTTAAGAAATGACCTAGCAAAAGAAATCAGTGTAAGCTGTTGCCTGTACACGTGTTTTCTATATTATGTTGATTGACATAGTTAATTGTACATTAGTAAATTATTATAACATTCAAACTTGCCCATACACGTTTGGTTACATTAGCCAATGAATGAGCTAAACCTTAAGGGCTTAATTTACTCAAATGTTTTGTGATTGATTGACACTTTAATCTCTTGGTTTAAGGATTAGTAAATGCTGCAATCTTTGTAAAATCTGCTGTTAGGGCCTGTGGCTCTGCTGCTGTATGGCTCTGCTATTAAAAAGAACTTGACTTTGCTTCAGGCACCAATCCATACAGTATTCTGTCCTCACTCGATGTTTGCAACCACTCTCAGTAACAGAGGAGCAGTTATCCTGTACAGGCTTGAGTAAATAACTGCTTTGCTGGTAAGATAATAGATTGTGACTAATGTGTAAAGTAAGGCATGGAAAATCAATGGTTGATGTTTGCTGTATCATTATTAATCCATGATGTGCTTTCCAGATGTTTTGCATAAAATAATATTTACCAACGCATGCAGCAAACCTCTGCATTGACTACTTGTTTCTTTGCCGCCCTTTGACATTTGTCCTCTGACCCCAGTCTTGTTTCTGTTGGGCGGCCTGCTCTATCTGTCTCTTCCTTGGATGTGTTTTAAAACTCATCCATCATTTTACTTCACTTCACCCCATGAGAGCAATGCTCAGGGGTTAAAATAGGATTTTGGGATGCCTAAACATCTAGGATAAACTAATACCCTTTTGTGGTAATATTAGTTTGTTAGAAAACAAAGAAACAAGCAAAATAGATTATATGTGACCCTGGACCACAAAAAAACAGTCATAATGTAGCTAATTCCAAAATTATCAAAATTATCGATTTTTCATTTTATGACAAAAATCGTTAGGATATTAATTAAAGATCATGTTTCATGAAGATATTTGGTAAATTTCCTACAATAAATATATTAAAACTTAATTTTTGAATAGTAATATGCATAGCTAAGGACTTTATTTGGACAACTGTATCAGGTGTCCTTTCTCAATATGTTCGATTGTTCTGCAACCCCAGATTCTCAGATTTTCAATAGGTTCTGTATACTCCCCAAATGTGTCCTACCTAACAACCCAATACATCAATGGAAAAAAATTAGTTACCCGCTTTCAGATGGTATAAATCTCAATTTCACAAATTGACTGTTATGACTGTATTGTGGGTCCTTTGCACATACGGTCACACTTAGTTTGGGGACAGTTCTTTTCAGTCGTAAACATGCTTAACAAAACTTTTTTCTATCTTAGTTTCTTCTTTTTTTTGTCAGTTGCCTACAGACAATAGATTAAGAATCCGAAAATGCGCATTGTGTGTGTGTTTGTGTGTGTGTGTGTGGTGTGTTTGTGTGTGTGTGTGTGGTAGGTGGTGCTTTTTTTGTGACAAATGAGGACCTACATTTGTATAATGACAAAGGTATGACAGGTATTACAAGGACTTTTCAGGACATTACCCCATGTCCCCCCTTTTCAGATGCTTAAACCCCACACAGAATGGCGTGTAGTGAAAATCTGAAATAGCCCTAAATTTTCCTGTAAGGGGTAGGTTTAGGTGTAGTGTTGGTGTAGGGCAATAGAATATACGTCTGTACAGTATAAAAACCATTACGCCTAGGGAATGTCACCACTTTTTACAAAAACCAACCTGTTGTGTGTGTGTGTGTGTGTTTGGTGTTGTTGTGTTTGTGCGTGCGTGCGTAGCGTGCATGTGTGTGTGTTTTTGTGTGTGTGTGTTTTTGTTGTGTGTGCAGAAGAGAGAGCGAGAGAAGAGCGAGTGAGAGAGAGAGACGAGAGAGGCGAGTGTAGAAGAGAGGTGAAACGAGTTGAGGCAAAATAAGGTCAAGTGCTCGTGTCCTACGTTGAGATGCCAACTTTTTTACTACCTGTGGTCCGATCCACCAAGCAAACATTCTCTTGGCACAGAAAATGTCTGTAAGGACCAAAGTTGGTCTTTTCTCTAAAAAAAACGACGCAATAATCCGATCTCTTTCCTTTCATCCCCTATTTGAATCGCTATCCATTTTTCTTCCGTGCGAAAGTCCCCACCCCAAACAAATGACACATGCATGCCAGCTCAATCAATGCTAAACGATTCCAGACCATGATAATGATTTCTGGAAATGTTTTATATAAGGTTATGGTATGACTACTCAATAGATAACACAGCAGAGGCCACTGAAGTGACCTCACACATACAGTGATTTTATCACTGGAGGTCTCTGAGTGGCTGTATTGCTTGATATTGATGGACTGCATACTTTAGCATACATAAAAGAGTACGTATTATGGAAATAATATACTTGAGAATATTTGATTTCTTAAGTGTGAACTGAATGTAATTGTTTCATGTTATTTATAATTCACTGAATATGTATACTTAATTTATATTAAATGCAATTAGCTAAACTTTAGTGTGTTTTGACAACAAGTGAAGAACAGCCGTTGCGGAATGTAATTTCATAATTCTGTTGTTTTTGAAATATGGTTAAAGTGTACTTCTGAATGTACTGACAATCATTGAGATAAACTATATACTTAATTCAGTCTATTGAAACTATATGTGATGTATTATACTATTTTTAATTAACACTGTTGTATATGAATTTGCAATTAGTAAAATAATTAACTTGTATATGGAGATGTTAAGTATATAAAATAGCACATGTCACAGTTGAAATTATAATTAAGTACTTTACATGTGCTTTAGTTTGTTAGTCAGCACATTTAATTAAGTGTAATCCTTTAAAGCACAACCAAATTGTTCTATAAACATTTAAATATGTTGAAATGTTCTAAAAACATTGCAAATGCACTTTACAGTAAAAATTTTCTTGCTACTAAAAATGTACATTCTAAATGATAGCGTTTGTAATAAATCATTTCAATCACTCAAAATGGCACTCTGTCACGAATCCGGTTCATGGACTTCCGTCCAAGTAAACCAAAAAACCAGAAGGGTCCCTCTTCCTTTTTTTATGACTCCTCAGCACTACACTATGTCCTTTCCCATGTGAACCCCGACTACCGCTTCCACAGCAGGCTCTATTCACTAATCACACGTTCACCGCTGAACATCACACCCACTCGATAACCACACTCAGATCCTTTTCCAAAAAACTCCGAGTATTGTTAAGCATTTATGCTGTTTGCGTAGCTTACTTTACGGACCCGTTCCTCTGTCTTTTTAAGTTTCTATTCTGTGTTTCCTTAGCCTAGTCAAAGTTTTGCCTTGCCTGTTTTCTGATCTTCATTGTGTATCTTGGATTAACCCTTTGCCTTGCTGTTTCGACTGTGTTTGCACCTCACCTGGGCTATTGCTCATTTTATTGGATTACCCCTCTTGTCAAACCCTTTGGATTATGTTCAACGTTGATTAACCTATGCCTGTTTATCGGATTACTCTTCTGTCTTGCCCTCTAAATACCTGTTTGCCATTGTCCGACCCTTACCTGTTTTGACCATTCTAAGACTAAGCTTATGCCAATGCGAATCCGCAACTTCTCTCAGTCCTGTCGCCCATTACACATCCTAATTTTCTGGAATTGTGCCTAGCTATTGGCAGACTACATACTTAGATAAATTGCACAGTGCTAATTCACTAGGAATTTTTACAGCATTTATTGGCCGTTGCCCTTCATTCTATAACATTTCAAAATAACATATTTTGAAGAATGTTTCAACTGGCAACACAAGAAAATAGGGCTCACAACATAATTGTTTTTCATTATATTGACAAGAAAAAAAAGTTTTCAACTTTGTCACGTCCCTGGACACCTCCACATCTTATCAGTAATATTATGGTCACTGCTGTCGCCAGAAATTGCCAATTTTTATTCACAACAAATAACTTCCAGCCTGTTTGTTTCTGCAAATTAGTGTATGTGTGAATGTTCCTTCAGGCAAAACGTCAAACAGTTTTTTTTTTCTTCTTCCTCCTGAAAGTCTGTTATACACAATCGTGGTTATCATAAATCTTCAGGTCAATTATCCCATCACGGCCAGGTGCAGCATTCATCCAGTCAACCTGAGTTTCACCCTGCTGCTCTCTTTGATGCTAGTCAGCTTAGCCAGTCATGCTAAATCACTGGTCAAAAGTCACAAAGCTCCTCCCTCATTCCAAATAAATTTCATTAATTAAGCTCGGCCACTAATACAACACCCTACAACAGCGGCATCTGTTCTTCATTTCGATTTGGCATTCTCAGTAGCTCTAAAAGCACTCTTCCGCTAGTTCGCCAAAAGGCTAACAGAGAAGATGATTAGCCAAACGGGGTCCATGTGAACACTTCATTTACTTAATAAGCTTGATTAAAGTCCAATTAGAAGGGCAGTCCTTTAAAACTGACCCATGACATTTAAACTTTGACCTTCAGGTTCTAGAAGCCTCTATAAAAGAGGCCCTGTTAGATCCACATTCAGACATCCCGCGGAGACCAGACGTTATGTCGCACAAAGGTGGAAATGAAGAGAACAAGAGAAAGAGATATCTCCGCTCGTAAATGTTCGCTGTTGACACAATGCAGTGCAAGTCTTCTCACTGTTTTATCAGCTAACCTGAGTGTTTTATTGGCTCGCTGATGTTGAAAGTATTACTAATAGTCAGCACACACACACCTTTTTATATGTTGGCAATAAGAATCTTCTGATATGTTTTGAAAGTTTTATGAGTTAAAGTAAATAAGACAGCAGTGGAAGATGTTATCTATGTGGGGTGGTAAACACATATCTTTCAGTTTCATGTAGTTAAACGGTTGCTACCAGCAATAAACGTTCAATACATTACTCAATATGGACCTCATTCACCCTCAGCATGTCCAACCTTCGAGAAAAAGAAATAATATAGTGGTCACACTTTATTTTAAGGTCCAATTCTTGCAATTAACAAACCATTAACTAATACTTTTGCCTCAATAAACTCCTAGTTTGCTGCTTATTAATAGTTAGTAAGGTAGTTGTTAAATTTAGGTATTAGGTAGGATTAGGGATGTAGAATATGGTCATGCAGAACATGTGCTTTATAAGTACTAATAAACAGCCAATATGTTATTAATAGGCATGCTAATAAGCAACTAGTTAATAGTGAGAATTGAAATTTGTATATCATGTATTTAAATATATTTGTAATAACACATTTATAATGGTTGCAGTTTAGTATATTTAAAATATTACTTTATATATGATATTAAATGACACACTTCTTTTAAAATTATAACCTAGTACTTTATAATCTTCAACGTAACTTATTAAGAGGTAAAACTTTTATTTGACGTAAGTTGCACTTAAGTGTGGTAAAACGCATAGTCCATGAATTGACGCTATTATTATATTTATTGAAATATACAGAACAGTTTATTGCACGGTTTTCCTTATTACTATTAACTCAGTAATTACTTTAAATATGTCTACTAGCTATTTATATGTATAGTCGTTTAATTACACTGTAACAATGACACATTAAAGTGCAGTTTAACCAAATACACTTTCAAGATTTGAAGGATACTATGTCTTCGTGTAGTACACTACATTTTTCATACACTATGCATGTAAAATAAAAAAATTAAAAATAATAAAATATTAATAATTAATTCTGCACCAAAACAAGTGTGTATACAAGATGAGAGAGTGCGCCTGTTAATAACCGGGTTGAATACACTACATGTACCATATTTTTCAAGGTACCTCAAAGGACACCGTGGTACCATAGTATTGCCATGGTACGTTTTTGGCTTATGCATGTGAGTGTCTAATAGATAACTAGTTAACCTAAATTAAATGCTATTTTAACTACACAGCTGTTTGTCATGGGTTACTATTGTTTAGTTGGTCTTTGTGTATGTGTGTGCTCGCGTGTTTGGGTCTCTCCATAGCTAAAGATCTAAAGGAGAGAATGAGAGCAGAGAGAATAGAGTGTTAGATATCTGTGAAATCTGTGAGGTCAGCCCAGCGTTCAGAGAAAAGCTCCACCTGGACCTGAGCAGGCCTGCCACCGTCTACTTTATGGTCTGTGAAATGCTGGACAGGAGAACAGGTCACTAGAGAGAGAGAGAGAGATGACAGAGCCCAGGGACTGAGATAAGAGGGTCAGGGGTGTAGAGGTCAAAGTTCAGGGGGCGTCAAAAACACATGGAGGGGATAAAGAGAGTCTGCTTTCTATAAACCACGAGGAAGAGTGCTGTAATTTACAAGCCTCCAGAAAACCAGCCTGAACCCTTGATTCCCTCCTTACCACTCCCTCAGAGAGGATGCTGGGAAATCAGATGGTGTCAAAGTACAATGTTGTGCTGGTGTGTGTGTGCATTTAAAGGTGTATTGAATATATTGAATATACAAAAAATAAATAAAAATGAATATAATAAATAGTGCTGTTGGAAAATCTGTTTAAAGGATGCATTATAGTATATGAGAATGCAGTCATATCAGTGGGCTAAAAAAAACTAAAATATTATTATTGTATATGCTTTCAAATGATTAATCGCAATTAATAGCATCCAAAATAAAAGTGTTATAATATGTGTATGTACTGTGCATATTTATTATGTATACATAAATACACACACATGCATGCATATATTTAAGAAAAATATGTTACATTTATACATTAAATATATTTATATATAATATAAAAAATCCTTAACTATTTTCAAAATATATACTGCCTTTGTGTTCATTTATAGTATACGTAATAAAATATTACACAGTACACACCAGATATTATGTAAACAAAACTTTATTTGATGGCGATAATCGCGATTAATCATTTGGCAGTACTCAATCTATAAAGTGCCGCAATTATTATTCCATATACTAATCATTAATGCAATTACAATAAACAACAAATAATTAAATCTGTTAATATTACTAATTATATTTATGTAATACATAAAACAAACAACAATAATATAATAATAATAATGATGATGATGATGATGATGATGGTAATAATAATAATTATTATTATTATTGATGATTATATTAAAATAAATAGTTTTATTCATGATTTATTATGGTCATAAACATGTTTGTTTGTTTATTTATTTATAAACAACTATATAAAAAATCTGTTAAAATTCATTTTAGAAAGTAAAAACAATAGAATCATACTGACTGTCTAATTATTGCACTTTTTCTTCTGTAATTTTCAATATCCCAGATCCATCTGTTATACCAGAATAAACAAGTTAGAATCAAACAACAAAATTGGTCTCATCTTTTTGATCTGAAACTTGAGAGCCCCAACATCAACTCTATTAAAACCATCTCAGCCGAGCATATTACAAAACCAAAACATGTCATGTGTAAATTTCCCGTTTGTAAAACTGACACTAAAATAATAGCAGGCTGAGTCAGTCTGTTGCTCATAATGTCTTTATACAGTCATGTCTGAGTTTAATCAGCCCAATAAAACCTCTTAAGGAAACAGTTCATCCAAACAAACTCATATGATTTTCTTCCTCCTGTTTGTTGCTTGTCACCTAGAAACCCATCCCAGATAAACAACGGCAGTCCTGCAGAGGTCATCACCACAGCCAGACAAGTGAGGTGTTGAGACGCTTCGGTCTTCTGTCCATTTCCCTCAGGTGCTTATCAACACAATGGACCCCAAGCACATACTGTTTGCATCTCTCTCATCGTCTCGTTCATTCGTCTTTCTCTAATCTCTCTTATCTCTGCGGTACTCAGGAAGAGAGGAAAGCCCACTGCCTTATCTCTGTTTTTCTGTGTCTGTGGGGGACGAGACTGTTTCTCTAGTGTCTCTCTTCACTCTTTCCTTTCAAAGTGTGTGCTCACATCAGGCCCACATTTACTCTTCAAGATTTCCACCAGTTGTGCAATGTTTGAATGTTCAGCCATGGAATGGTTATTATTCCTCTCTTCTTCAAAGCATGCTGGCCTGTTGTTGATGTAACTCCCTCCGGAACAAGGGCTGAGAGGACAGCAGGAGGATGTTGTCGTTTTTGGAGGAGATCAGGGGGGGATAGCTTTTCAAGGGAAAGTGAGACGGAGTCGGCAGCTGTGTGTCGGGCAGGGTGAATGTTGGGATACGTTTAGAAATAGTTAAACATCTGAACTTCCTTATGAACTGATATATCATATCTGCTGTACATATGCATACGCACAAACACAAATGCTTTATTTAGACTTTCAAGGAAAATGTGGATGTGTTTAAAGATGTTATACAGAGAGAGCTTATTATGGCTCAAAGTAACAGCGTCTTTTTCCGTATGGAAGGTTGTTTTGTTGTTTAGCACTTCTCTTTCCCTCCCTCACACATACTAGAGTTCAACTGAATGGAATTAAATAGTGTTGAACTGAAGTGAATATACCTGGAGTGAACTACCGAACTGAACAGTATTTAAACTGAACCAAACTGACCTTAACTGAACTTAGTGAAACTGAATTGAACTAAACTATTAAACTGAGCTGGGCTGAACTGTATTGAACTGAATTGAACTACTGAACTGAACTGTATTGAACAGAACTGTATTGAACAGAACTGATCTGAACTGACTTGAAATGTATTGAACTGGACTAAACTACTTAACTGAACAAAACTACAGAACTGAACTGAATTCAACTAAAATATTAGTCAGTAATGAACAGAAATGTATTGAACTGAACTGAATTAAACTGTATTGAACTGAACCAAATTGAACTGAACTGAGCTGAACTGTTTTGAACTGAATTGCATTGGACTGAACTGAGCCGAACTGTTTTGAACTGAGTTAAACTATTCAGCTGAACTGAACTGTATTGAACAGAACTGATCTGAACTGACTTGAAATGTATTGAACTAAACTACTGAACAAGACTATTGAACTGAACTGAATTGGCCTGAACTGAACTGAACTGAATTCAACTAAAATATTAAACTGTACTGAACAGAACTGTATTGAACTGAGCTGAGCTTAACTGTATTGAACCAAACTCCACCAAACCGAATTAAACTGTATGAACTGAACCAAACTGAACTGAACTGCATTTAACTGAGATGAGCCGAACTGTTTTGAGCTTAAATGAGCTGAATAGTTTTAAAATGAAAAGAGCTGAACTGTTTTGAACTGAACTGCATTGTACATAACTGAGATGAATTGTTTTGAATTTAACAGTTTTGAACTGAATTGAGTTGAATAGTTTTGAACTGAGCTGGACTGTAATAAAATGGTTTTAACTGAATTTAATGAACTGCTGAGCTGAGCTTTAGTTAGATTAACTGAGCAGAACCAAATTTAACTGACATTAGTCTGATTTGAAAAATGTGAATGTGACAAGAAACATACAAATGTGACCGTGTAACTCTTGTCTTTTACTTGAAGATGTCTGTGTATAAAGGTCAATCAATCAATCAGTTTGATCTAATATACTGTAAATGCAAAATGAAGCCTCACACACACACACACACACACACACACACACACACACACACACACAGTGTGCTCGTGTGCCATATAAAAGCTCTTCTTGTTACATGTGAGACTGTCTCGATTCATCATGGGGTGCCAAACACCCCGTCCCCAAAATCAAGGGGCTGGAGAGTGTGTGCATGTTGAAAGGGTCACTTTGCATTTTCATTAGATTAATGCTGATTAGCCCTGCTGCACAGAGATTTGCATTGACAATGACTTTAAGAAATGTTTAAATATCATTAGTATGCATGAGCCAGCATGCCACACTCTCACTAGAGGCCAAGGCCACTGGCTGGTGTCTCCACAGTAAGAGAGACGTTTCTCCTGCTTTCCTCTCATTAAAACAGCTCTTGTGGCCCATGACTTGGAGAACAATGCCGAAAGAGAAGTTATTTTAAAATAAGACTAAAATAATGGGAATACTCCCTGCTTAAAATACCAGGTTAGAGCCCTGCATAAACAAATAGTAACTTACAGATATGAAACCTTAAATAATACATCACAAGAATAGATATGAGTCACTTTTCTGAAAAATGCATGACAAATCTAAAAAACACAGTGACGAAGCTTCAATAATATCTGTCAAAAGGGTTTTTATGAGGCCAGGGGAATGCTTTTAAAAGAAGCCAAAAGCAAAGTAAGAGGTTAATTTCAAAATCACTATTATTATTATTTTTAAACGTGAATAATTGGGGTCGCTGGTAAATCACAGCAGAACAAGATGGTTAATAAGCATGCTGGGGTTACAATATATCCTGGTCTTTTCAGCAGGGACGTTCTTCTTAAGTCAAGTATCTGAATTATGTGAATATGCGGTTTGTATTTCACTAGGCAAGTTAAGAAAAGAGACTCTAGAGCAGACAGAGAGATGGTGTGTGCGTTTATGTGTGTGTGTGTGTGTGTGTGAAGGAAAGCACAAGAGGAAACACTTTAGTGGCATATGCTGCTGTCCGTCTCTTCTTTAATCCCTGCATTTTTCCTCTTCTCTTTCCCACGTCTTGAGTGTTAATTGATAAAAACAGGGAGGGAATCCGACCCTGTGACTAATCGCCTCCAGCTCACCACTGCATGTGCGTCCCAATGCTGGACAGAATTGTTAAGTCTGCTCTGCATCCTCTCGAGTCGGGCCATGATGTGTCATGAGGTGAGGACATGAGAGGTTTACATAACCCATCACTAAGAGCCAACAAACCTTCAAAAATATCAAGGACAGAAATGACTATAGCAGAACTTCACAAAACATAAAAAAACACAAGTCATATGACACACAACTGCTCTCCAAACATGCAAATAGTCTACAGTGTGGTCATGTAACTCTAACTTAAACAGACACACATACACAGAAACACCAACCTAAATCTCTGTTTTACTAGGTGGCCATTTTTTACGAATTTGAACGATGCGAATCATGCTGAAATGTGTGTACCTTCTTCAAAAATTCAGCTTTTGGATTTTACTGAAAAATAACAGCATGTGGTTTTGGAATGATTTACATATATTTACCGTACTTTTATGTAACTGTCATCTATTATAGTCAAATAGCGATTTACATCTACTGACCTGAAGTCTTCCAGGAAACAGAACCACAACAAAAACATAGATGCTATTGAAACATAAAATTGCTTGGATGAATTGGGTTAGACCTTTTGCAGATGGACAGACACAGTAAGCCTGCTGGTGTGGGGTTGGGGGCAACCAGTAAAACCACTAATTGGTGCAATCATAGAATAAGTGCACTAAATCCAAGTCATTATGCCTGCAAAGACAGGAAATGGAGTCTTAGGTTTACAGCTGAAATCACACACAAACACACAAGCACACATACATATTCAGGGATGTTTTTCAACTTCTTGTCTCAAGGGTTGATATTCTAGATTAAAAATAATAGATTAGTTTTATATTGTATTATATGAAGATTGCATTAAAACTTTTTTTTTTTTGCTACTTTTCAAATGCATTTCATCTTTGATTGCTAAGATTGTTTTAGTCTTGTTCCAGATGCAGGCTTTTAATTCACCATGCAAATGCAAAATATTACATTTTAATTACATTTATTACATTATTATTACATTATTACATTTTTGCATTCAATATTTTAAACATTATGGCCAGTTGTAGTAAACAAAACTGCTTTAAAAAACATAAAATTCTATATATATGGTGACACTTTAGTTCAGGGACCAATTTTCACTACTAACTAGTTGCTTATTACCATGCATATTACTAGAGAATTGGCAGTTTATTACAAAGGAGTTGTACATTTTATTATATGACATCTTAAATGTAATTTCCACCACAGAACACACAATACTAGATGGTGGAAATGACATTGTGGTGAAAATCCATAAAAAAACAACAACTGAAAGTTGTTTTTTTGAAAGTGCCCATCTGAGAAACACCCTTAAATGAAATCACAAAGACTCATTTATTCGTGAACACACTCACACACAATTATGAAAGTATGTCTTCTTCAGTTTCCTCAATAGCTCTATCCAATCTTCTACTATTCCGAATACTTCACTAGTAGATTTTCAAAACGAACTGAAAATTACGAGAGCAAATGGACAAATGAGACTTTCGCATGGTTGTAAAGGAGTTTCCCCATATCATATAAATCACAAGGGTCAAGTTTCTCTCCTATGGATATCCACGACTACATGGAGAGCGTGGAACTTCCACTGATATGGTAATCTTTTCATGTCATTCCAGCACAGTGGGGAGTTACAGGAATTCCCCCTGTCTCTGGCTGTGTGGGGGACTCATTCATACTCAATAGGGCTTTTGTTGCCCCTTGCCTCTACAGCCCCTGCTCCACCATTAGCCCCCCTCTTTGACAGGGAGAGAGGCCATCCTGCCTGGACTCATCCTTAGTGGTCCTTAGCCCTCGTCTCTTGCTTTTCATATGTTAAAGCCCCCCAAATGGCTTTACCACTCTACTCCTTCTCCTCTGCCCTCGATTAGTAATCTGTCTGCCCCTGGCAACCGCTGCTGCCCCGGCAACCGCTTCTGCCCCACTAAACCTGCCCCAGCAACTGCTTTTGACTCCCAATCAGTTCAGGTTCAAATGTGGGCGCTGTACAGAGGAGGTCGGAACACGACAGGGATGAGACGAGGGGGGTGCGGAAAGGCAGTCCACATATGCTCAGTCACACAGTCACACCATTAAAAACAAACTTTATCTTTTTGCCCAAAAACATATAATAACAAGCTCAATTCTTGCCTATTTTATGTTTTAATCTGCATTTGGCGCATTATGTAGACGTGCACATCTCTGTCACACAGAGAACCGGCTAAATTAAGATTGTCTTTTACTCAGACTTGTATTTGCATGTGAATCCATTTGGTAGGCGCTTCCATTGCTGCCAGTAAGCTCTGCAGAGCTCCTCAATGCGAGCGACAAGCCTCGCCAAGCTCTTTCAGCCTTGAACAGGGCCCTGCGGCCATGAATATGCATGAGCCGCAGGGAGCAGAGTTTTCTCACAGTTAAGCAGAGGAAACTGGACTCGGGCAGAGACGCAGCATTTGAAAATCACTTCAGGTGGAAACTCTTTTCAGTTCTTTTCAGTGGGATCCTACTTTAGAAACTACTCACCTACATCACAGACAGACATTAATTATGAATTTAGATACACAGAACAGCGTTTGTACTCATATTCAAGTGCCTGAATATATGACTGTGCATGGCACAGCTGTAAGATTGACTCTGAACCTAAAGAAATGGTCTCTGAAATAATTCACCATCTTCCAGATGATATGAGATATAACTAAAAAAATTATGTTTTTCAAAACAGACATTGATAGACTTTACAAATCTTGTCTGAAAGTTTAAAAATCTTTGAAAAAAATTAGATGATAGAAGGACAAACAGACAGACAGATGGATGGATGGGAAATGGGAAAGTACTTTCAATGGTTGACAGACAGACAATTATTAGTTAAAAACACAAAGAATAATCTGTTATGAATCTGATGGAATAATATGAGTAATCCTGGTTTAAATCTATTGGATTAGAGAGGGTGCATTCAGGTTAAAATAATGTTTAGTGGAGCAGTCGCCTAAAGTGTTCCAGAAGTTCCATCTGCACTTCCTGAAGCGTCCTTAGATTGATGGACTGAGGGCAGAGTAGAAGAGAATGTGAGCTATTTATCAGGTGCTCTTCACTGCCAGATTATTCAGACCTGAGTCACGCCAAGCACTGCAGCAAGAAATCTGCCTTAATATTAAATACAAACATGCCTTAGTCATCTTTCCTCTGATTCATGTACATAATCAAATGTTTTCAAGAACTACACCTCCAAACACACGTCCATACTTTATACATTAGCTGTTCGCTTTCTTTTACTGATTCACATGCCTTTAGCTAATTCAAAGGAACATTTATTACAAAACAGATTGTTCCAACTCTAAATTCTGATGGCATGAGTTGCATTCAAAGCTTATAAAATGCTCAAAAATGAAGATCTGTGACCGCACATTCAATTTTAACACAATAAGTTGCAATGAAACACTGCTTATTGATCATTAAAAAAATAATAAACACTGCAATGTACTGCCTCTCGTGCCGTTTTGCTTTAAAATAATAGTTTCCTTCTGACTGATTCGGCTCTCCCAGAATACATGCACATTCTCATACATATGCTACATATAAAAATATGTCACCACATCACACACATGTGAACATGCAAACATATATATGCATGCAGTGGGAGTGTCTCATTAAAAAGTCAGTTATCTGTGCATGGTTTGTTCTTAGGAATGCAGTGAAACAAGAGCTCATGGCTCTGATCGGAATAGTTGGAAAGGGATTTGTGTGTGTGTGTGCATCTAAGTATGAGGGAAAGAGTGATTTGCTCCACATCAGGAGATGAACTTTTAGGGTGGAGTTCACTAAGAATGGATTGCTTTTCTCGAATTTTCATAGTTTCATTTGACTAATTACTCCTGCTATGATCACTAAAAATGTAAACAAACATTATTTGTTGTGTCCTGAATAAATGGGTCTTGACTGGGATTAACTCTCTCTCTCTCTCTCTCTCTCTCTCTCTCCTCTTCCCCTCTCCTCTCTCTCTCTCGTCCTCTCATACTCTCTCTCTATTCTCCTCTCTCTCTCTCTCTCTCTCTCTCTCTCTCTCTCTCTCTCTCTCTCTCTCTCTCTCCCTACATACTGCCTTCTACTATCATATAATTACCCTGATAGCTTATAAAATCTCATATTACTTTTATGTGATTTAATCATGTTCAATGGTTCCACATTAATTAGTTAAGGGTTTTTATATATTTTTGTTGCATCAAGATTGTGCGAGTAGGAGCATTTAATCCTTGGCATTTAGCATATATGTGTTATTACTCACTAACAGTTTGTTAACTAGTAATAGCACATATTAGTTTGCTACTGTAAATGCCAAGTATAAAATGCTCCTTGAGTAAATCTGCCAAAGTAACCCAGTTGGAACCCCAGTGTAATTGAAAAATGCCCAAATTAAAATATAAAAGCATTATAAACTTCAAACTCTTGATTATTAATAGCTAAAGAAGCAAATAAATAAAGTTTAGAAGAGAACCACAATGTTGTTGTGTCTTTATTTTCCTTTGTTTTGTTTTTTGTAGTGACGTACAAATACTAAAATACAAAAGTATGCAGTTTCACTATGTGCCTTGAGGCACAAGCCACTTGCCCGCTTCTTCCAGTTGTTTTGGTGGTGCTGTGGCTTCCTGTATGCCTCATCCCACTGTGGCTCTGTACCGGGATGCTCCATTGGCATGGCAACAACCATGCACCCACACTGACTACCGCACTCTCTGTCCATCGGTTGGTCATTCTGGTTGGCAGGGGAAGAGAGCGGTTGGAGATTGTTTAGCCGAGTGAAGTGGTTTGGGTTGAAACGAGACCCCATATCCTTGCCCACCCCCTCGCCCCTCTACCCCTGCACCCTAATGACTATATGTGGTGGATTGACCCGGTTCTGGCTTGGGGCTAGCGGGCCGCAGTGAGACGCGCTAACCACTTTCCCATGGCCCGGCAAACACAGCCCCGTCATTATGCTTTAATATCCCATAATATATCCCCTCTGCACGCCCTCAAAGGGGCTGAGACAGAGGGATTCTGTCCCTGCCACTAATAACAGAGGATACCTAATATCCCCCTCCCTTAATGTACGCTCAGACCAGCACATAGCTGCCTAACTACTCACATCAACTCCCCTCCGCCCGCTAAATACGGGCTTGCGTGAAATTTCATCGAAAATCAGCCGTGCGAGGAGCTGCCACTGCATTCTCCGTAACAAGGCCCAAATGATTGCAGTTTAGTTTTACAGCTCTCTCCATGGGCTAATAAAGTTGTGCTGGGCTTTTTGGGGTAACTGGAATGTGAGTTATGTCATAGTTGTGAGGTTTTGTTTATATAGACAGCCAGGCGGCATTGCCATGGAAAAGAATCATGATGGTTTGTTTTGATGTATCAGGAGCAGCAGCATTGAAGTCAGCTTTTGTTTACCAGCATGTATAGTGGTGTTTGCACATGTGTTTGTGTGCGACTATGAATGTTTACTTATGCGAAGACAAATGTGCATGATTATGCATTCATCAAGTGCTGGTAATGATGTGATATATCAAACGTGAATTATTATGTAGTATAAGAATAATTCACATTTTGTGACCACACAGCTTAAAAACAATGTGAATTGACTTTCGCGACTCATTTTTACCAGTGTCCGGGGTAACGCATTACAAGTAATGTTATGTAATCAGATTACTTTTTTCAAGTACAGTCAGGTATGCATGACGTTATAACCTTACAACAAAATATCTGAATTACAATTTCAAATAAGTTTTTTTGTTTTTTGTTTTTTTTTTTTTCAAAACAAGCCCAGCTCAAGAAACAAAAAGCAATGCAAAAGTAACGTAATGCATTACTTTACAAAAAGTAACAAAGTAATGCAATTAGTAATGCAACTTTTTATTTGCAAAAAAAATCATAAGTACGAGTAACAAACATTTATATTAACATTAATACTTACATCTTACTTTATAAGAAAAACTTTATGAAATTATTAATTGTATTTTTACTAGCATATTTTTTTATTGTTTTAAGTATATACAAGTTAAAAACAAGCAATTATATATGAAGACATAGTATTCTCTACCAATACTCATGGCAGTGTTTTGCTCCATAAATCTTTGTATTGATCAATTTGCTTGTAACAAGTCATCAAGTTCTGAAAATCTAATGTGGATCTGCTACAACAATGACTAAATTCTACGTACTAGGTTTAATGTTATAAGATCCAGTTTTATCCTAGAACCTTGTGGTCTAAGTAAAGTCATCGGAAAAGCAAAGTTGTTTTAGAGGAATCTCCATTTATTACATTTTGATTTAAAGATTACAAAAACAAACTTGTTTCCTTTAGAATAACATGAACTGATGAATCACTCACAATAAGACCAGACATCTGCATTAAGTAAATAGAGTTCAGTCTGACTTTCAAACTAACTTTGAGTATTATTATCCATTTAAGTGTGTTCCCAGGATAATTCATGGGGGTCTTCGGCAATTTCAGTAATGCAATGCTCTTCATTGCACATGTATGACAGAAGTATGTGTGTGTAGCAGCAGCTAAGATGCTTCAGTGTATCGGGTATCGTGGAGTCTGGCCACATTGAAGAGCTCCATTCAAACAGTACAGCTGATAAGAGCCCATCTGATGAATTCAGTCTCTGTGTGTGGAGTAAAAAAAGAGTGGGATTCTCTATCCAGCCTCTGTTCTGTGTGAGAAACCAGTGGGCGAACAGATTGGGCAGGGGGGCTCGGTTTTTCTGTCACCCTGAAGGCCAACACATTTTAATTAGACGGATTAGCTTAAAGGAGGGATACAGCGAGAGGGAGATCAGAGAGTTCCCAGTGCTTTCAACATTCACGATAAAACAATCATCTGTTGATTCACGTTTCTTCTAGATTGTTTGATGTGCCATCATTGAGACTCATTTAGCTAACACCGAAAGGTCCAAGAAACTTCAGTAAGGAGTATCAGCTCATAAGAGATCTAAAGTCCCAGCCTGGCAGACAGCAGAAACCCACATAATAAATGTATTACTCCCCACGAAAGCTATTCAGATAAATTAGCAGTTGTCTCAGACGATTTGTGAACTGTATGGGAATCAGAGGAGCTCCTCAGAACTTTTCTCTTTTTGTCCACAGAACAGATTATTAACAAGAAGCAAGCGACATCTGGAACATTTTTGCGTCATTATTAATAGAGGGAGAGACTAATCCTGTTAGAACAAACAAGTGTCGAATATATCACATTGTTCTGGTTATTTAGTAATACTCAGAGTTGCATTTTGATTATAACAGGTGTAAGAGTTTATCAAAGGACCCTAGGTGCATCACGCAAGTCTTTCAGGCTGATGTTCAAAGGATGCTTTCACAAGGAACAGATGCTAACGTCCTGATTACCACATGGTCAGATCTTACACAACGTACCCAAGGGTCCACAAGAAGATCAATGAGAACCAATCAGAATCAGAATAAACATGTCACTGCGCTCAGGGCAGGGTCCTGAAGACTGCATCACTGCAAGTGGAATGAAATTAGATGAAGTTGACGAAACTGAGTTGACTTCATCCCATTCCACAAAACACTCAAAACTATAACCTACTCAAACCAGGACCCCTCAGTAGCTCTCTTGCCCCTCACTGACATTATTTTGCTTTCTAATGGGCTTCCTTTGGTCATTCTCGGTCTTTTTTAACATCTCATTTCTGGCTCCAAATGCAACACCCTTGGGAACAAGAACATCCACGTTCAGCGAAACTTCTAGTTACTGACAGAGTGTGTCTGTTAGTGCTGTCAGATGTCAAGAGGATGACATCACTGCAAATGCACCCCATTCCTCTAAATAAAGCAGTTCTCTTGGCACCCTCCGGAGGTCCCTGGGGTGTGCTCCACTGCGGACAAAGAGCGAAAAATTTCCAGCTCATCTTTTTCACATTGACCTAAAGTTCCATGACTTCACTTTTTGAGTCTTGATCTAGCTTCCGCACCCTTCAAATGAGGATTTAAAAACAGGCACAGAAAGTTCTGGATCTTGAAAGATTGATGATGCAAGCCACCATTCAGTGCAATATGAAGTCACTGGTGGTAACATGAATCAGATGATGCTTTTGTACTATCAGCCTCTGGTTTTAAGGATTTACCTAAACTAACAGTTTCTAAACTATAAGTCTTGTCTGTGAACTTTATTCTCTTGGACAGCTGTAGTAAGCGCCCATATAACAACAACACAGAGACATTGAAATCTGCACAAGATGTGGATTGATACGTAGAAAAATCAGCTGGAACAAAGTTGCTTTGGAACTGAATTGCCTCAATGGTCAGGAATCTTCTCCCGGTGTTGGTATCTATTGTACCCATCTTCCCTTTTTGACCCTCAAATGTCAACTGTTGGGGTCACAGTGTTCTCTGGCTCTCTTTCTCTTCACTATCTCATGGCTTGAAGATGAAGCGGCTCACTGTTCGTGCTTGAATGGTATGTAGCATTCCCCAGTGTGAAAATACTAGGGTTCTGTGTCCAGTTGCAAAAAAATGGGGACAGAGATTCCAGCAATTAATAGACAGTTAGTCATTGTTTGGCTATTGAACAATCACATTCCACATATGCATTCTTAAAAGTACCATATGATCTTTAGGTACTGGAACCACCAAGTTCACACATTCCTTCTTTTCTTCCATTGTAAAGGCCTTCTAAAATGAGTAAAATGCAATATAACGTGGTAGCAGAATAAAACAGACCAAATCACGGTGAACAAAATATAGAAAACATAATTATATTATGACATTATTTTCAAATTTTGCAGAAATGTAGCAGGTATTTAAAGGTTGAGAACAATATTTTGGCATAACGTGTTAAAAACGTATACTACTGTAAAAATATTGAAGATATGTTGGAATCAGTATGATCAGTCAAATCAAATCAGTCTCTCAAAATGACTCAAAAACAAAATAAAAAAACCCCTGTAAAAACAATAATATAGTCAAATATAAGAATAAATTCAAACACGTAAATTTATACCTGAATTTTAAGCAGCCATTACTCCAGTCTTCTTGGTCACACGATCCTTCAGAAATCAGATTTTTATTTATGTTGAAAACACTTGTGCTGCTTTACATTTTGTGGAAACTGTCATACTTTTTTTCAGGATTCTTTTATGAATAAAAATTTATAAGAACAGCTTTTTTTTCTGAAATAGAAAAGTTTTTTGTAACATCGTAAATGTATTTACTGTAACACTTTTGATCTTTGAAACTGATTTTTTTAAGTTGCTGACCCCAAACTGTTGAATAGTATATTCATTTTATATATTTTTTTATATAATTCACATTCTTTGCAAATCATTGATTCTTTTCTGTTATGTACTTTCTGTTACTGGGATTATATAAAGATGTATAGCCATAAGTAAGACAATTCTCAGACATTTGTCCTCTGCATGACTGATATTGAGTAAATCTTTCACTGAACCCCAAAGGAAATCTACAAGCTCAGTGTAGAGTAAACAAAGGTATGCTGTATTGTCTTGTGAGCCTCAACCTGAAAGGCCTACATTGTATGAACAGGCTGGTGCAGAAGTGAAGGAGCTGTTGCTGCTAGTTTTAGCTTTAGTGAAAGTTTAAGATTAGCTAACATGAACAAGTCTATGGACAAAGCAATGACTGCCAGCTGCCGCCCACCTTCTCTCTCTCTCTCTCAACATAATCAGAGTTTTGTGAGCATGTTCTGGCATGGAAGCCAACGTCAGGGATGAGAACAGGGCCCTGCTAGCGATTGCAGGGTATTAGCATGTATCCAGTCATGCTATATTTAAACATGCCTGCATATTTTAGGTAGTGAAGTGGATGGCTTTGTTTACCCATAAATGTGTATTCAGAGTGCAGGGAAAACAGGATTAACATGGAGAGTCATATAGCGCATGTCTAGACAGCATCAACTGCCACAGTCAGTGTAGAGCAAGCCATTAGCAAACATTGCTTTCCTGTGCCACAGGTGATTTTAATCAGCAGATTTTTTCATATTTTCTGTTCTGATTTGGATGGAAAATCTGTGGAATAGATTCAAACATGTTAACATATGCAAAAGCCTTAAATATATTTATCAAATGATCTCACTAAATTACACTTGGACAGTAACATTTCTCAAATTTCTCTCTCCAAAGAAAGTACTTTAAAATCCTACACTTTTATTGTAGTATTATTAATATTCTATTACGGTAATTATACCGTAATATAAGGGAAGTCATGGCCTAATGTTTAGAGAGTCGGACTTGTAACCTAAAGGTTGCGGGTTCGAGTCTCGTACCGGCAGGGATTGTAGGTGTGGGGAGTGAATGTACAGTGCTCTCTCCTACCTTCAATACCACGACTGAGGTGCCCTTGAGCAAGGCACCGAACCCCCAACTGCTCCCCGGGTGCCGCAGCAAAAAAATGGCTGCCCACTGCTCCGTGTGTGGTTGTGTGTGTGTGGGGGTGTGTGTGGTGGTGTTTAGTGTGGTGTGTGTGTGTTGGTGTCGTGTGGTGTGTGTTCACTGGTGATGTGTGCGCACTTTGGATGGGTTACAACGCAGCGCACTACTTCCAAGTATGGTGTCACCATACTTGGCCACTGTTCAGGTCACTTTTTTTTTTATTAATATTTTGAATTGCTTTTATTTTGTTTTTTTAGTAATTGTATGTGCTTTTGTCATTTTATTATGTTTCTGTTGTAATATTTCTATATATCTTAAGTAATTTTTACTTCAGGTTTAGAAATGTGGTTTACATCCGCCCTAACTGATTTTATCATTTCAGTTAACCCGACGACTATGTCTATTTGGATTACATTTTTTAAGTAAGTTTTCATCTAATATTTATATTTATTTCAGCTATATTTTAAGCACCAATTTTTTTAAATTTTATGGATTTTATTTATTATGTTACTATTTTAACACTTTAATACTTCCTTTCCCCTTTTCTTAACTTTTAAACAACGATAGCACTCTTTACCTAAGGAATAACATTTCATATTTCAGATATATTGAAATATTTCCATTTATTGCAACCTCTCATAAAATATGCAGGTGCTGATTTACATTTTGCGTAGGTACGTGCGATTGGATCAAACTGAAGATGTGTTGGAATGAAGGTTAACATGCAGCTATAAAAATATCCAGATATTGTCAGGATACGAAAAGCATGTTAGCTCCAGGTGTAAAAGGGAAAGCGGAACAGAGTGGCACTTTATTCTATTGCTAACATCTACAGTCTTAGAGACATAGGACTAACTTTCTCAAACATAATGCTCCTTGCGTAAACGCAGAAAGAGAACTTGTCGTTTTCTTGTTCTGCTTTTTGACGAACATTCAGATCAATGAGATTGTAGCGTGTTTGATCGTTAGAAATGAATGTGCTCTCGTTACAAAAGTGAGTGTGAAAAGTTGCTATCTGTTACTATCAGTTGCTTCAAACACAAACACATTCTCACACAGTCCACCCTAAATCCCCATGCCGCCCCACTCTGGAGCACAAACACTGACCCTCTCACTCATTAAGCCATGGGTCAACCTCAGAGCCAGGGGTCAGAGGTCAGGGCAGCGCCAGTGACCGGACAATAAGTAAACAGGCACCTGGAGTAAATCAGGGTCTCCTCTCGTCAATCGCCTGTGACACAGACCATTACAGGGGCTAAATAAACAGGCCAACAAGAACAGCAAGGGCTTGTGGGTAGCTCTGGGACACACACAAGCCCTTCAGTGACCAAAAGAGTCACAATTCACTCCGGCCGGGCATGTTTTTTTGCATGTGGGGGTGATTAATGAAGAAGTGGGGGGCAGGGACCAGGCTAAGGGGCGACTCGTGAAGGGAAACCTTTGTTTTTATACTCGTGTTTCACGGGTCAGACTCCTTGTTTGTTGGTACAGACCACTCTGGCAGTGCTGATCTGCAGCAGGAGTTTAGGTGGAAAATCTCTTTTTTAAAACTTCTTTGACAGGCTTTTTGGAGAAACGATAGGGCAGGAATATTGAAATGGTGTTTTGGATAATGAGGCCTTCTTAGCCACACCACACTGACTAAGCCTAAAATAAACGTTTTGGTGATGGAAATGTCTGGTCGGTCGGTTGGGTTAATACAGTATATTTGAGTTTTCAGGTATCTAAGACACAGAAAGCGTTCATTTGTGCATGTCTATATCCAGTCATGCCTTTTTGCATGAGAATTCACATGCATGCAGGAAGATGTGGGTATTTCTGTGCATGCAGAAAGAGTAGGGGAACTATTGACACACCGCATAGAGGGGCTTCATGACCACTTTTGGTCACTCCAGTCCAAGGATCCTAGAACTGAACCACCCTGTTATTACAGTGATAGTCAGGTCCTGTTAAACCCCAATCGCCCATGATAATAACAGTTTTAATAACCCCGGCACACAGTCATATTTCACCAATGTTTTGATGAGTATGCCACTAGAGAATTGTGACCGTGGAAAGAAAGAGTCAGTAGTTGAACTCTGTTCAGAGCCCCTATGTATTTATTTCAACCACACTGAAGAAATGTGTTTTGGTGATATATTTGTGCTCGCCGCCTGCCCGGTTTTGGCTCCCACGAAGCCTGTAGTAAAACCAGCCTGTTTCGAAGAGCCCGGATACTTGCCGTTGTATTACTGTGAGAAAACGGAGATGGCACTGCAGGATTGTTTTGATTTTTTATACACACGGTTTGGCATGAACTTGAACTTCTAAACAACCTTTAAGAATGAATCCTGTTGGTTATGATAATGTCATGTGAGATGTGCATGGTTTAAACATAAACCTCAAAATGAAAATAGTATTTATGGTTTCAGCCATTAGTCACTTTTATACCTTTTATATGGGGCAACAGAATGAAGACCCAAAGAAACTCAGGCCGATCTAAGGTTTGGAAGGTTTCAGTTAGCCTTGAACAGGTTTCATTATACATGAACTTTACAAACTTTTACTTCAGTCAGACTAAAAAAAAAAGAAGTATGACTGTGTGCAAAGCAAAACTGAACAAAACCAACAGTGCTATAGATAAGGTGATTGTACAGTAGCTCTGCTTTGAACAGCATGTATAAAGGAACTATTATTGGCTTCAACGTTGTGTACTTGCTCTAAAATAAATACATAATGTGTTTTTAATCCTTCATATACACATTGTCTTATCTATACATGGACAATCATAGTGAAGGTGTGAAGGTCAACTATGCAAAAAAAAAACATTCTAGCTCACTTATAAATGTACTTGTAAACATACTGAGTCCATTGAGAGAGAAAATGAATTCAGAATACAAATAGCCAACAAACAACATGTGACATGAAACCGGAAATGTCCCAACTAACAGGGAATGCTCTCAGAACGTTCTGGCAAGGATTGCTCGAAGTTAGGAACAAACAATCTTTAATAGAACAGTCATAATAACATTCTCAAAACATTAGCACAAAAACATTATTTAAACATTGTTTATGGGACTTTCTTCTGAAACCTTTTAGTTGAACATTCGTCCAAGATGGTATAAAGAACATTCAAAAGTGCATTCCCATAAGGTTTACAAAATAATAAAATGAAACTTACCCCTTAATGTTCACATAACCAAGAAAAAAAATTATGAACAATATAAAAAATTTACATTTTTAACATTCAGAGAACATTCAGAAATACCATTTTCACAGCTTCTTGGGGACGTTAGAAAAAACATTCTTGGAACATAAGCTTGTTAGCTGGGGTAGCATTTTGTCACACTAAACCCCTATGTAAAAAAATAAATACACTTTAACATACCTTTAGTACTTATTATGGCTATAATATACTTTAAAAATAATACGCTTAAAGGGTTAGTTCAAATGAAAATGTTGTCATTAATTACTCATTTGCGCACAAAAAGTATTCTTGTAGCTTCATAACATTACAGTTGAACCACTAATGCCACATGGACTATTTTATCGACGTCGTTAATACGTTTCTGGGCCATAAAGCATTTCAGTTTCTGTCTATGCAGGGTCAGAAAGCAATCGGATTTCAACAAAAAGATCTTAATTTTTTTTACGGAATTGAACGAAGGTCTTACGGGTTTGGAACGACATGAGGGTCAGTAATTAACGACAGAATTTACATTTTTGGGTGAACTATCCCTTTAAAGTACGAACTGATTGTAAAATATTAGCATGGATACTTGCAATTTCCAAATAGTGCACAGAGGAACTGAATGCGTGCTGGCCTTTCACACCCTGCCAGACATTGTGGGTAGATTATTTCTAAATAGAAGCGAGCTGATCTCAGCCGGAGGCCAGGAATTCAGTAGCACCTGAAGAACCCACAAACACTGAATATGATGATGATGATGAATGGAGCTGTGGGACAAACAGCAAACTAATGCTTTGCTACTCAGTCCATAAAGTGATTGGACATTGAGCATGAGCCTTGGCTATGATCAATTCTTAATTTGGCTCAATATGGGAAGCTGTCATCTCATTAACTAATACCTAAACAGGCCAAACCATGTTCCACTCCTTAACCAAATAACCCTCTAAAAGAACAGTTCTTTGCTTCAGTCATTGTGTAACCGTAAGGATTAATAATAAATCCAGTGTTTTCGTTCTCAAAGGACATAAATCTGAGATGACTGCCAGTCTACGCCCATTTGAAAATCTCAGCCATCGAGCTTCAAACCAATCTAAAAAAAGTATTCTCAGGGAACATTCATTTTAGGCCCGGATCCGATATTGCCAAAAGCAGGCCTCCTCGAAGTCTTGATGCATCAGTAAAATTATTTTTGTGCCACACACTAAAAGGCAAGACAAAACTTGGAGAACTACAAAAGACCCCATTCATAAAACTCAAGCAGAGCAAATTGTAAACCAACTGTAAATCCAATCTTGCATAAATTGCTGCATTCAATTTAGCGCAATACTTTTGGTAGGAATTCATTTACAAACAATTTACAGAGAAATTTGTTCTGCTCATGTTTCATGAATTAGGCTCACAGTTTTTCATTGGGGTGGGCTTCAGTATCGTATAACAGATTCGGTTTTGATGATGACTATTTGGTTTGATGATGACATTTGTTGATCTTTCTCTGTTGATGAGACCGGACATGGCTAACTAGTTCAATTCTGGATGCACAGACACATACTGGGACATTAGAAAGATGCTGTAGATGTTGAGACAAGCACCCAAGGCACTGACTGGCTTTAGTAAAGATCAGATCTCCTTATTGACTGGGGAGTATCAGATACACACTCACATGCATCTCCCACACACTAGAACCACTGTTCATGATAGTGAGACTTGTACAAATGCTGCTTGGAGAGTGTAATTATGGGATTTTTTTTCTTTTAAATCAAGCACCCTGTCAACAATCTGGACCAACTTACTGGATATACTTCAACTGAGTCAGGCTTTGGATGGATTGTGCTGCTGACCTTTAAAAGGTGTTCTTTCTTTCTCTCTCATTTGTTTTTATTGTATAGCCCTTTTGTTCTGCAGTACTCCACAAATGTGGTGAATTCAACGTGTTCTCATTTTGATTAAATTGGAAAGGTTTAATGGGAAACTGATTCAAACTCAAACTGATAATGTGACTTTGATGTTTCAGACTGGTTGCAAAGAGACCAATCAGAGAGTCATTTATTCTCAAAATGGACATGTTGTTCCGATTCTTAACAGCTGAAAGAAAATGCACACACAAGTCTTCATTCCTTAAATTCATCAAGAAAATGTAACATGGTAGTATTTCGCAACCTTCACTATTTAATGAAAAAACTCTGCTACTGAAAAGCCACATTAGAAAACAGTAACTCTACCCCCTTGCTACAGTGAAATTTAGTAGCCTTCACTACTTTTAATAAAGGTTAATGCCCATGACTATTTAATGCAATCAACTAGCTTAGAGCACTTTTAATGCAATATAATCAGTTAGCCAACTACCTGTTTAGTCATGCTTATTAGCAATAAGTGTTAGCTATACAATCTATAAGGAAATAATGAACTACTACATTTATTTATTTATTTAGAAGGCATTTTTACCAAAAGCAACACAGAAATGAAGAACGCAGCATTATAGCAATTCATCTTGTTACAGATGCATGCAAACAATATTCGGCAAACAATAAAAGATAAACAAAAACTGGTGTGTCTTGAATGCTAGTTTGCTGATGTCCCCACCGGGAGTATAAACTTTTTAACTCAACCTGCAGTGTTTTAGTCTTCCTAAATGTGTTCAGTGTTTTTCAAGTCTGGGTTTTGAAGGCCTGTTAAGTTCTTTTACACCAGACTCAGTAAATCATGTCTTGGACATTGCTTTGTGCACAGGGACACCCCAAACTGTTGCAACAAAATTGGAAGAGCAAAATTAGTTTTCACTGGAATTACGGGAATAGTGAAGTAGAAGGGGGTTTCCACAGAGTGTTTTCATTCGTATATGAGAGATGTGGATTTGTAGTTGGGTAACAAATGTTTTATGTGAGCATATTCTGTAGGTGGACTATAACTTTCTTTTCTGGGAGTATGACACCCGTTAGACACAAACTCACTGTCCCCCCAAACCATGGCATTATTCAGCGCAGAGACGGGAAAATGGGTCAACACAAACCACATGGAAACACCTGAGACAAGTCAATCTGGAAGCACTCCCCATTCCTCAGGGAGAGATTTGTTTTTCAGGCCGCTGTTGGTCTCAGTGCTTTTCACATTCATCATGCCAAATGATTGAGTGTGCTTTTGCGTTTGGTTTCATAAAGAGCCCCCTCCTATTTCAAACAGTCCCACATCAACTCCTAGGAACACTTACACAAACCACATACAGTTGTGCTCATGAGTTTACATACCCCTTTTCTCATAAGTTTACAGAGATAATTGCAGAACATGTTTTGCATTCTAGAGAGCTCCTATAAATCATGTCGTTTTTTTTTTTTTTAGTTTGCATGAAATTAAACTATATTCCACAAGACAAAATAATAAGTGAAACTGTACAAAATGATCCTGTTCAAAACTGTAAGAGTTCACCCAAAAATGGAAATTCTTCTTGCTGTTCGATTCATTTTGTTATAACGTCGTATGAGATTTCAACATAGGCTCATTACAAAAAACAGCTGCTACTGACATTTTAGCAAAACTCAAAAAAAAAATATAATAATAATAATAAATTGTACATGCAAAATTGCTGCAGTTCCAGTTGAAATGAACACTAGAGGCAGTAAAACTCTTGACAATTTTTATTTCTTTTCACACAAATTATGATCACAGGGTAATCAGCTCCATATATATGGATTTTCTAATGTAAACTTGCTCATTAGCTCACCTGGTACAATATTGCACTTGCAGTGCAGATCATTAGGTGTATGAGTCCCATGAAACGAGTAAACACTTGATAAAGATACGTCTCGGTTACGTAGTAACCCTCGTCCCCCTGAAGGAGGGAACGGAGATGTCACGTCGGTGACCGACGAATTGGGATCTCACTTAGATAGACCAATCCACTTCGAGTGTAAACTTATTGAGCCAATGCACATTGGCATGCGATTCTTGCATCCAGCTGCTGCTGATCACAGCGTGAGTATAAGTATGCAGCAGATGCAGCGCATATTCAGGTTTTTTGCT
The DNA here is from genome assembly GCA_018155175.1 of Sinocyclocheilus anophthalmus. NCBI lineage: Eukaryota > Metazoa > Chordata > Actinopteri > Cypriniformes > Cyprinidae > Sinocyclocheilus > Sinocyclocheilus anophthalmus. Next base: position 200,863 of record JADLZN010003555.1, read on the forward strand.
GAGGAGCCGAGCCGGTGACCTGGCTGCTCAGTGGTGGTACAGCAGCTGTGGCGACGGGACTTGATGTCTCCGTTCCCTCCTTCAGGGATTGAGGGTTACCATACGTAACCGAGACGGTCCCTTTCAGTCGGTCACTCTCGACGTCACGTCGGATGACCGACGAAATTGGGATCCTACCAAAGGGCCACAGCTACTGCCCCTTCCAGTGTCCTGTTGAAGCCACCTGCGCCCCTATTTTTTGGCGTAGGCCAGGGCTTCTTCACAAGAGGACCAGCTACTGCTGCAATGGCACTACCCAATGAGTAAGACTGGATAACACTAGGAAAACGTACCCGTTCTACTTGGAACAGGGGCGTTACGGAAGCTCGAACCTTCCCGAAGGAGTTTTCGGAAGCAATACACATATGGACATCCCTTGGTGCATATGGAAGAATGGAGGTGATTGACCCCTCTTGGAATGGCAGAAGTCTGCCAAGGAAACACGGGCTCAAGGCTATACCGTGGACTTTACACATATAAGATCCACTTGGGTCTTACATATGGAACCCAGCCTTCTACCGGTTCTCGAGGATTCAGCGAGTGAAGGCCTGGCGCCGGACGCTCCGCCACGTCTGGCTGCCGAAGGGACGGAGGAACTCAACAGGGTCTACTGTATTGACTCTCTGGAGTGATTTTGCAAGCCGACCCGAAACCGGGGCCTCTCAGTGCTTCTACCTGTTTGAGGTGAGAACACAGGAGGATACCGGCTACACACGAAGGCTATAGAATCTAGCGATGTGTTTGGGCTCTGCCCCCCACAGCCCTACAATCTCTGTCATCGAGGCGCCACTAGCCAGCGCCCAGGAGGATGCAACACTTCTAGTTGAGTGGGCTCGCAACCTGAGCGGGCAGGGCACAACCTGTGCCTGATAAGCCAGAGTGATGTCATCCACTATTCAGTGGGCCATCCTCTGCTTTGAGACGGCATTCCCCTTCTGCCGGCCTCCGTGACAGACAAAGAGCTGGTCTGAGGTCCTGAAGCTTTGCGTCCGGTCTACGTAGCACCTTAAGGCTCGGACGGGACCGAGCAAATCTAGGGCTGGGTCTGCCTCCTCCGAGGGCAGCGCGTGGAGGTTCACCACCTGATCCCTGAAGGGAGTAGCGGGAACCTTGGGCACGTAGCCGTGCCGGGGCCTCAGTGTTACCTGGGAGTCAGCTGGCCCGAACTCTAGGCACGAATCGTTGACCGAAAATGCGTGCAGGTCCCCTACCCTCTTGATAGAGGCCAATGCCAGCAGGAGCAAAGTCTTCATTGAGAGGAACTTCAGCTCCACTGCCTGTAAAGGCTCAAACGGGGCCTGCTGTAGTGCCGTGAGCACCAGACTCAGGTCCCAAGAGGGTATAGAAGGCGGCCGTGGAGGATTTAACCTTCTCTCCCCCCTAAGGAACCTGATGACCATGTCATGCTTCCCCACCGACTTCCCTTCTACGGGGTCGTGGGGTGGGGGGGGGGGTTTTGTAAAAGCAGCGATTGCAGCGACATAAACTTTGAGGTTGGAGGGAGACAGCCTTCGCTCCAACCCTTGCTGCAAAAAGGACAGCACAACTCTGATCGGGCATATTCGGGGGTCTTCTTGGTGAGAAGGACACCACTCGATGAACAGGTTTCACTTCAAAGCGTAGGCGTGTCTCGTAGACGGGGCTCTCGCTGAAGTGATGGTGTCAACTACCCCTTGGGGTAGGCCACCTAGAACCTCCGCGTCCCGTCCAGGGACCAGACTTGAAGTTTCCAGAGGTCTGGACGCGGTGCCAAAGGGTGCCCCGTCTCTGAGTCAGTAAATCCTTTCTCAGAGGAATCGGCCAGGGAGGGGCTGTCGCGAGGAGCATTAGTTCCGTGAACCAGGTCCGGGTAGGCCAATAGGGTGCCACCAGCAGGACCTGCTCCTCGTCCTCCCTGACTTTGCACAGGAACTGTGCCAGAAGGCTCACTGGGGGAAACGCATACTTGCGAAGGCCCCGCGGCCAGCTGTGTGCCAGAGCGTCCGTGCCGAGTGTTCCGTCGGTCAGGGCGAAGAACAACTGGCAGTGAGAGGTTTCTGGAGAGGCAAACATGTCCACCTGAGCGGCTCCAAAACGTCCCCAAACCAGCTGGAACGTCTGGGGATGGAGTCGCCATTCTCACGGGCGCACAGCTCGGGACAGCTCGTCGGCTGCCCGGTTGAGCAGCCCAGGAATGTGAACAGCACGAAGCGACCTCAGATGCTTCTGACTGCAGAGGAGGAGGTGGCGGGTGAGTTGTGACATGTGACGGGAGTGCAGACCACCTTGTCGGCTGATGTACGCAACGGCCGCTGTATTGTCCGTGCGGACCAGTACATGCTTGCCTCGTAAGCGCCCTTTGAGACGGCTCAGGGCAAGGTGCACTGCCAGCAACTCGAGGCAGTTGATGTGCCAGTGCAGTCGGGGCCCCGTCCAAACCCCTGACACTGCAAGCCCGTTGTACGTGGCCCCCAGCCGGTGGTTGAGGCATCTGTGCAAACCACAGAATGCCTAGAGACCTAATCCAAGGGCACTCCTGCCCGGAGGAACACAAAGTCTGACCACGGGGTGAAGGTTTAGCGGCAGGCCGGTGTCACTTGGACCCAGAAGGTGCCGCGTTGCCACACCTACCTCGGGACTCGGCCATGAAGCCAGAGCTGGAGCGGTCTCATATGAAGCAGCCCCAGTGGCGTGACTGCCGCCGTGGCCGCCATATGCCCCAGGAGCCTCTGAAACAATTTCAGTGGGACCGCCATCCTGCTCTTGAATGTATTCAAGCAGTTCAACACCGACTGAGCATGTTCCTGCGTGAGGCGTGCTGTCTTTTCGATCGAGTCCAACTCCATACCGAAAAAAAAGAGATCCTCTGCGTCGGGGAGAATTTGCTCTTTTCCCAGTTGACCCAAAAGCCCAACAGGCTGAGGTGTGAAAGCACCAAGTCCCTGTGTTCGCACAACTGATCTTGAGACTGAGCTAGTATGAGCCAGTTGTCGAGGTAGTTGAGAATGCGAATGTCCTGTTCTCTCATGGGAACAAAGGCTGCCTCCGTAACTTTCGTAAAGACACGGGGCGACAGGGACAGCCCGAAGGGCAGGACCTTGTACTGGTATGCCCGCCCCTCGAACGCAAACCGCAGGAATGGCCTGTGGCGCGGAAGGATCGAAACATGGAAGTACGTGTCCTTCAGGTCGATCTCTGCGAACCAGTCTTGGGGACGGATACACCTGAAATGCATTTCTGCGTGAGCATCTTGAACGGGAGCCGGTGAAGGGCCCTGTTCACGACGCGCAGGTCCAAGATAGGTCTCAACCCACAGCCTTTCTGGGTACAATAAGTACGGGCTGTAAAACCCCGTCTTAATATCGGCTGGAGGGACCGGCTCTATCGCGTCCTTCGCCAGTAGGATTGCGATCTCTGCACGCAAGACAGGGCATCTGCTGCTTTCACTGAAGTAAAGTAGACGCCCCTGAACTTGGGAGGGCGCCAGGCAAACTGAATCGCATAGCCGAGCCTGACGGTTTTAAGGAGCCATCGGGACGGGCTGGGTAGCTCTAGCCAGGCTCCCAGACGCCGCGCAAGTGGCATCAATGGAACTACAGGCGTAACCGCAGTGGGGCAGCGTAAAGGAACGCATGGACCCGGCCCGGGCGTCTCTTTGCCTGTCCGAGGCGGGGTCTGAGTGTGTGCAACACTAACCTGCGTTTGAAGGCAGAGGGTGCGTGGTAGTCCGTTGGTTCGTCCTCCCGATCCGCCCACTGGTGCTCACTGGCGAGAGAGGAGGGTGAGTGTGATATGCACTGGATCGTCCACAACCTCCCGTCCCCTCTGGGGACCCAGAAATTGAGGAATTGCTCTTTGTCGAGAATTTTGGTACCACCGACCGAGAGGTCATTGGTGGATAAAGATTCTCCGCCCGGCCCTCCTCCGTGGGAGGGAGTGGTGTGCTTACCATCTACTGAAGAGCACGTCCCTCCACCTCTGGATCACCCGTCTCCGGGCCTCTTGCTCTCTCACTTGCCACCAGGTTTGGCTGGGGCCTGGACGGGCGGGGTGGCTGCCCTGCGACCAGCTCCATGGCACAGCTTTGCTGGAGGCCACAGGAGCACTGCTCTTGTCTCGGCGGTGGCAGGGGCCGCCCTCGGCGAAGGCAGCAGCTGCACGACGGCAGGATGTACCTGATGGCCTCAGCCTGCTTTGGTCAGCGGAGAACCGCTGGGCACATTCTCCACCGTGTCGCGACAGGCCGGCCTGGGACACGGGGGCGTTTAAGAATCTTGTCTTGTCCGTCTCGCGTATGTCGGCCAGACACAGCCAGAGATGGCCCTCCTGGACCACCATAGTGGACATGGCACGACCCAGAGACCGCGCCGGAACCTTCGTCGCTCGTGGCGCGAGGTCCGCCGCGTGCGGAGTTCTCTCTGAACTTCTGGGTTGTGACCACCCTCGTGCAAGTCCCTCATTGCCTTGGCCTGGTGCACTTGCAATCAAGCAATAGCGTATAAGGCGGAGGCAGCTTCTCCAATGGTCGTATAGGCATCGCTGGCCAGTCGAGTACCTACAAACCCGGGAGGGGAGGCACGGTTCTCCCTGCCGGTTGGAGGCGGTATTAGGATACAACTGCATCGCAACCGACCGCTCCACCGGGGGGACCCTTGTAACCCCCTAGCTGCCCCACCATCGAGGGTGGTGAGGGAGGAGGATCCAGCAAATCAGTTTCCGGCAGTAAAAAGGTGCCGTCCACGACCTGTTGAGCTCCTCATGCACCTCCGGGAAGAAAGGCACCGAGGCGGGGCGCTGAGAACCAGCGCGGACCACTCCGAGAACCAATCGTGCAACCTTGATGGCTCGGGACACGGTGAAAGTCTTCACTCTAGCCCTACCCCTACGGTGGCCCGGGAACGCATAGCCATTATTTCTGGATCCGATCCAGGCATTGCTACGGTCCCGGAGGAGAGCAGCGCAGCCGAATCTTCCTCTCCAGAAAGCTCTGGCTCACCCTCCGATGCTGCAATCGACATCCGATCGTCGGGGAGAGCACCGAAAGATACAAGTGGTACCCCCGGGAGGGTCCAGCCTGCTCTTTTTTGAGAGCTCCGCTGGTTTCGAAGTGCCGGCGGGCTTGGGCTTCCCCTTTCTCTCTTAGGGGAATTCCTTACCGTGACCGTAAGACCAGTCCGCTCACTGCCAGAAAAAGGGCGCCCCCTGGCTGCCACCAGAGGGATCCCCAGATCTAGGCGGTGGCACGGGCTCTCTGCCCCCTTGCAGGTAACGGAGTCCGTCCGCAACTCCGAGATGGTCATACCCCCGGCATGGGGGTGGGAAAAAAAGCCATGACCATCCACGAAAGCCACCTCAGCGTGCTTCATGCCCAGGCACGAGAGGCAGCGATCGTGACCATCACCCAGCGCCAGGTAACGACCGCATCCAGAACGCCCGGATGATACGTTGTCTATAGCAAGACCCACATCGTTTTTACAAAGACGTAATGTCAAGTTTGCCACACAACGTCGTCTTTTTAAAGACGCACCCGAAATTGCTCTTTTTGGGGAAAAAGCTCTTTTAGTGTGCTGGGCGCACAGGGGAGATGATCATTTGCCACACGAACAGGGGGTAGTGCAGCCTGATGTGTGCAACCCACTCGACACGGGAAACCACCACCGCTGAAGCGCCGTCCGCCAACACGAAGAGCTCTCCAAGAGCGTGCTGAACTCGTTCAGTCTCCTCTCCGTAGAGTAGTCAGGAGCAGAATGATGTGATCGCTCGGCTCCGAAGCGAAAAGCTGAATATGCGCTGCACCTGCGGCCTACTTATACTCACGCTGTGATCAACAGCAGCAGGATGCAATAATCGCATGCCAATGTGAATTGCCTCATTTAGTTTACACTCAAAGTAGACTGGCCTTTCTGGCAAGATTCCCAATTTGTCGGTCACTGACGTGACTCAGAGTGACCGACTGAAAGGGAACCCAAACACTTGTCTAATCAAGTTCAATGGCATGGTTGCTTCAGGAAATGTATTTTTCTTAACTGTGTTGGTTAGGCTCAGCATGTAGTACATTATCTTTAAACGTTTTAGCGCAACTCACATTTCATTTCTGAACTGCTGAGTTGCATACAACAATCAACATCACTAAACCACTGTGGTTGAGAACTTAAATGTGCAGAGCATGCTGGGAAACCAAATACCTTAAAGGACTTGGAGGTTTTTATTTCAACTGAGCTATTAGTTTTTGACGAGGCACTACACAATATTAAGAACCAAGAAGATATACATTTTTGAACAGTCAAAGCCAGTGAAGTCACCTTTATTTATATAGTGCTTTATATTATACAGATGTTTTCAAAGCAGCTTCGTAGTAATAAATAGGAAAATAACAAAATCAGTAATGCAAACTTCAACTATGAAACACATTCAAATTCTGCTGTAAAGCAACTCTAAAAAGTTGTCATTATTGTGTCATTATGCAATTAAAATCAGTTCAGTGTTGGCTCAGTTAAATTCAATAACTGTATAAAGTTCATCAGTTATGAAATAGGTTCAATTCAGATAAGCAGCGCTACAGAAGGCAATAGTATCTTATTAATCTCAAGCCAGTTCATTGTTGATTCAAATCAGTTCAATAGCCGTGTCAATGTTGCAAAATTCATCAATAATGAAAAGAATTTGATTAGGACAATAGATTCACCATCCAGCTCAATTCACTTCCAATCATGTTCTCATCTGATAGTGTCAGTGCAGTTAAATTGATAATATTATTTAAAGGGGTCATATGATGCGATTTCAATTTTTCCTTTCTCTTTGGAGTGTTACAAGCTCTTGGTGCATAAAGAAGATCTGAAAAGTTGCAAAGACTAAAGTCTCAAATCCAAGGAATATTCTTTATAAAAGTTTAGAGTCAACCACACCTACCTAAAACGACTCATTCTAACACGCCCCCACATATCTACGTCACGATGTGGGAAGATTTACATAACGCCGCCCAAATGTTCACGCAAAGAAAGAAGGTGTAACTTTTATTCTAGCTGTAGTATTGCTGTTGCCCGCCGCCGCCATGTCGTGAAGACGCTGTGTGCTTCGTTTGTGAAAGCGAAACTACTTTGTTTTTGTCCTTCCAAAAGAGGACGATATCCACTTCTTCATGCCCTAGAGCTGTTCCGTGCTGGTCGCTGAGGAAATACAATCAACGTTGCGTGCTGGGGATCGCCGGATCGGCTTTCACCGTGGACGAAGCGGAGTCCAGCCCAGGGTCATCACATGTGATTGCCGCAATCCCGCCGGCCTCCGCTCATTCAACTGACGCTGTGTTTCGTTGTGAAGCGAAACTACTTTGTTTGGTCTTCCTTAAAGAGGACACAACTAGAAATCAGTTGTTAAGTTTTATTTACAATACTGTTCCAGAACAGTACAACCCAAAATATTCAGATGTTTGCAGTGCATTTTATGGAGGACTGTTCCTGATCCTGGTAGAGTAGACTACAAAGTAGACTACTGTTCTGACTCACAGACTGTAAGTTTTTTACATTTAAAGAATTTGCCAATGACGATTCAAACACGAGTTTTGAGCAGTGTAGAGTAGAGTTTGTAGTTTGTCATTTCTCCGATCACAAACGCAGACATGGTTTTAAGGGGCGTAACATTTCTGTCACACGCTTGAGGTATTCGGCAAATCACAATGCTCGTTTTAGCTGGCCAATCAGAGCACACCTTGTTTTTCAGACTGATTAGCTTTGTAAAAATCGACGCGTTCAGAAAGGCGGGGCATAGATGAGAACTATAATGTACAGTATGTGGAAAATGTGTTTTTTTAACCTTAAACCGCATAAACACATTTCATTACACCAAATACACAAAATAATGTTCTTTTTAGCAACATCATATGACCCCTTTAATAGTACGTGTCTTTTAACAGGACCATTTATGTAGATTCAGTAATTTTGTGTTTTGGTAAATTTGTTTAAATATCTGACAAACAGCCTAAAAGTATATATCATAGATGTCTTCTAGTTGCATTTATGGATATTCATGGCACTTTGAAATGTCCCACTGCATCAGAATGGATATGACACACAAACACACAGCATTTAGACACACACAAAAGATTTTCAGAACTCTCTGGAGCTGAAAAGGCTCCTCTACCCCTCCCACCCAAGGGTGAATTAGTGTGTCGCTCTGCTCACTTTGTCTTTTCCATAGCTGCCTGCACCCTGCCTGTAGGAATGTGGCAGTCATTAATTCCATGGCTCAAACCTCCCAAAACAGGCAGCAGTGGGAAGCATACCCATCTCATTAGCAGTCAGCGCCTGTGTCTGTTTGCTAGCACTAACATCGCACGCACTCATTTGCATTGGGCTGTGGATTTGGTCCTGCCATGTATTAAAGGGTCAGGCAGGAGAGAGGACGCTTCGCTTTTGTCCTGCGCTTTTAAAATGCAAAGTTTTATACAACAGAAATCCTCCTTTAACACTACAAGTCCAACAGCTCTTCCCTGATGCATGAACTGGACAGTGCTATAAAACCCATTATACGAGCAAGTGTGCCCACCCCAGCGCCATGCTAAATCCAGCCTTGTCACCTCAGCTCAGGTTTACCACGTTTAAATCCATTTCATTGAGTTTTTCCAATAAATCACAGCTGAAAATGTGGGAAAAAGCATATTCTTCCAAACATATACTGTTTGGGCCTACTTATAAGGACTGGTCTTGGTGAATTCCAAACTAAAGCCAGATTTGTGCCTTTTCACTAACACTACGGCCTTTAGACTGTCTGTGATGTCTGATATATTTTGTCTGTTTGAGTTCTCGGTTTGTTTGAAGTCTCACCCAAACTCCATCTGTTCCACATCCGCACTTGCAGGATTGAATTCTCACTTGTTTTCTGTAAGACTGTGAACTCATTTACTGCTTAAACGTGATTTCAATTATCAGCATTAGTGTGGGAGATGTTTGGTTGCAACATTTATTGCATGAAAACTAAGTCATGGTGTTATTTTTTTCTGAGAGAGGGAGAAAGACAGGAAGAAAGACAAGTCCCAAAGAAACCTCCCAACGCACTTTCACATAGCTTTCCATCCCAGACTGCACCTCTGCAAGTCAACTGGGCGATTTCCTCAACCTCCAGGTCATGAATGATAATAAAACACTGTGTTATGTAAATATTATTTTGTAATTAAATTTAATAACCTGCCAATGACGCAGTTAGTCATATCATAAATCACCTCATGTTATTAAAATAGCTGCGTGAGAATCATTCAGTATTTCACACCTCCCCTACAGTGTGACCTTATGACACGACATCGACAGACACAACACACACTGAATAGTGGCTTGAATTCAGGCATGTACGGCTTACAGTTGACACAAAAGATGCAGAATCGAACCAAAAATCACAGATAAAGGGATCTTCCTTGATCTGACCCGAGTGATTTGTTAAGATCCCAGAAGAAATATTTAGTTCGAATTAAAAAGACTAGTGTTTGTTTTTCTAGTGTTTGAAATGTTCCCATATGTTTGTTATACTCACTGGACATTACTCTGACCATTTGGGCCATCACCATTTGTTTCACATTTCACAAAAATGTAACCACCTGTTCAGAATGCAATGCTAACTTGCTACTGTACTTACTGATTACTGCACTGTACACACTATATGTTACAGACTTTTTTTTTTATAGTAAAACTGTCTGCATTAATCTATAATAAACGACATTTTTGTCACATCACCTCATCACATCAGTTCCTGGTTGCTACTTGAAAGTAACAACAAACATTTAGTAAAAATTTATTTAGCAATTCAATGTAGTGTAAACATTTGTGTAAAAAATCTAAAAAACTTTTGGCATTTTAATAACGCGATGAGTCTAGAAAATCAAAATCACAGTTAGCATTTTAGTTAATTTATCGCAGTGTAAATAGATGGACAAGTCAAGTGCATGGTGGGATATGGTATTAGTTACAGTAACTTAAATATAATACTGTTGCTATATATAGATATATATCTAATTATATATAATATATATTATATATATTGTATTCTCATGAGTAGTAAAAATTTATTACATCTATTAAAGGTGTGTTAAATTGATCAAACATTGCAGTAAAAACATAACGTGACAAAAGCTTTCTATTTCAAATAAGTGCTGTTCTTTCTATTAAAAATCACAGTTTTCCAGAAAAATATTGACCTGGGGCCTGTTTCATAAAGCAAGTTTACCAAATAAGCCAGATAGTCTGAGTTATTGTCAGTTGACTTGGTTCAAAATAAGTCAGACTAACTGAAATAAGCCTGGTTTATTTTGTAAACTTGTTTTATGAAACAGGCCCCAGCACTGTTTTCAATATTTATAATAATGAGAAATATTTCTTGAACAGCAAATCAGCATATTAGAATGATTTCTGAAGGATCATGTGACCCCGAAGGCTGGAGTAATGATGCTGAAAATTCACAGGAATAAATTATATTTTAAAATGTATGTGAATAGAAAACAGTTCAATTGAATGGTAATAATATTTCACTTTTTTATATCAAATAAATGCAACCTTGGTTTAGCATCAGAAACTTAATTAAAAAACCATCAACATTTTACCAACCACAAACTTTTCAAAGGTATATGAAGTGCACATGTACACCTCCCAATATTCAACCAATATGGTTTTTTCAATGGTCTTTAATTATTACATTAGGTCCCCCTAATCCTGAATCAATGGTTACATCCGTGATTAGAATTATTGGAATTCAAAAGTGGCTTTGCCACATGAATAATGCATTAATTCCTCATTATATCACTGTGCCCTCTGGTGCCTCTTTTCTCTTTGTCCTTTAAAAGATGTTTTGTCCATGAGAGCACCAAGCTGACATAACTGCCCTGAGTCCTACCCTGCGGAGCAGCACTTACATGCCAGGGGTGAAGAGCCCTTCCCCTGCACCCCCCTACAATTCACCACCAAGTGGGAATGGGGGGCAGGGGAGGGGGGCATCTCAATCAGTGATGTAAACCAGAGCATTGTCATGCTGACAGAGTGACCTGATTAATGCATTGGCCTGTTGGCCGCAGAGATGAAAGGAAAGAGGTGGAAGATGAGAGAGAGAGGCAATGGATAGCACAAAGAACCAGGCCGAGGAAAAGCAGGCCATGCTCAGTTACGAGACCTGTTCTCTGCTCTCCAGCGCGAATCCGAGGCTGAAAATATTTCACAACTGATGAGCTGTTGAAGGCTCAGAGGGAAAAGGGAGGGAATGAGGGCCACACTGATGGCCAGACCAGGGAGAGAGGTGGAAATAAGTTATGTAACAAACTCTCAGAGGGAAAGGACGGCCAACACCAGAATTAGAGAAAGAGGGAGAAAGAAAGCAAGGGAAAAATGAGGGAAAGAAAAGTTTCCTGCAATCAAGCAGGGATTTTCCCCTGTCTATGTCTCTTTTTGTTTCTCTTTCTCTTTTTTAATGTGTATGTTTACAGCACATGTATTTCACTTTATGCGACACACTTGCATGCTTGCAAAGCAGATAAGTGTTCGCAATGGGTCACATACACACACAACAGTGTGACACTACAAACTACATCACATTAATATCAACAAAGCTGTCTATACTACACAATAACGAGCAAAAAAAGTGCACTTTGTAATAATGTCAAATTCAAAGTTTTACATTTAAGCACATTTTAAAGGAGGAACACTTTTTTAATAATCTTTTTTCATGTTTTAAACATGCACTTATCTTATGTATACCTGAAAGCACATGGAAATACTTGATACTAATTCTAAATTTAGTGTACTAAATTCAGTATTACATTTAAAGTAAGGGTGCGTCTCAATCAGCTCCCTAGCTTGATCTATACAGGTATAGTCTCAAATATACTTTATAATCAAACTATCATAACAGTGAAATTTGTGAAATTAAATCTGTTAACATGATGCCGTTGAATTGCAGAGTTGGTGCAAATAGCCACATCGCTATTGATCAGCTGCTTTCTTAACTACTGTTTTCTCACCACTCTCATTTTTGTTTTGTGTTTATTTTGTTATTAAGAGGAAAATATGCATCATATATTTACATAGTCAACAAAACGTCACTCTCATTAGAGTGGACGGGAGTATGTATTTTTGTTAACAGTTTATAGCTGCAAAGGTATTTCTAGTTTCTCTTCACTTCTCAGCCAACCTTTAGGAAAATTAACCATGATTTTATTATAGTAAAAGTGTTATAACCATGTTTTTTGTTGTTGTATCAATTACCATTTGTATAACCAAAGTGTATACCATGGTTAAATTATGGTTCCCACTATAGTAATCATGTTTTTGTTTTGTTTTTTTGAAAAATAATTTTCGTAAGGGAAGAATGAAAAAGGACTTCGGCATGTGTCGGGGACCTGAATCACTTTCAGTCTCTTGTAAGCATCATTATGAATTATTGACTCATAATTTAGATCAGTGTTTCTCAACCCTGGTCCTGAGTGCCCCCCAACACTGCACATTTTGTATGTCTCCCCTTATCTGACACCCATTTCAGGTCCTGGAGTTTCTTTTAATGAGCTAATGAGTTGAATCAGGTGTGTTTGATAAGGGAGACACACAAAATGTGCAGTGCTGGGTGGCGCCCAGGACCAGGGTTGAGAAACACTGCTTTAGATAGAAGCATCAGTTTAAAGTTACCACCTTAGTGATAAATTAGTTTCTTACAAACATGCAATTTTTCACTTCACAAGATGTTATTGATGTACTGGAGTGGTGTGGATTACTTGTGGATTATTGTTATGTTTTTATCAGCTGTTTGGACTTTCATTCTGACGGCACCCATTCACTGCAGAGGATCCATTGCTGAGCAAGTGATGTAACAATAAATTTATCCAAATCTGTTCCCATGAAGAACAGATTCATCACCCTTGGTTGGCCTGAGAGTGAGTAAATGTTAATTTTTGGGTGAACTTGACACAAAACTGCATTGCTGCTTTTTGTTTAACATTTTTACTACGAGGTGTTGAATCCAAATCCAGAAGTAGCGAACACGGAAGCACTTCATTTACATATTTTCATAATATATCTGGTTCCATCAAAAGTACCACTGCGATAAACTTTCACTCAACTTTATCTCTGTCATTCAGATTCTTCACTATGTTAAAATGAAATGAATATATGCTAGACTGCTTTCCCATGGTTTTATTATGCCAGTGAACTGTTCAGAGGATTTGCGCTAAAAACGCTGTATGTTATTTGTAATGTACGTCAGATTTTGGAGAGAGATTGTTTTGTCTGAATTTAAACCGCTGTTGCATTTCACGGGCCGAGTAAAATGTTTTTTATGCTGCGCCTGTTAAAATCAAGAGGCGAATTGCCAGGCAAATTTAGTCACATTTCTGTCCTGCATTATTTCCAGATCCCAAGCTGTTTATTCATGACTTATCACAGTATCAGGCCTCCTATTGTGTTTTGTGTGAGTTGTTCAGTGAATATGCCCATATAAACAGAATACATCTGAAAATATTTACTTTAAGAATGGAGAATTCCATTAGAGACTCGTATGTGCGAGTGACCTGAGTGCGATTCCGGCTTGGGCCACTTCCCGATCCCACCCTCCTCATCATTTCCTATCACTTCACTACTTTGCTAGCTGATTAAAAGCAAAAAACTCATAAAAAGATTGGAAAAGACTTTAATGATGTCCATCATCCTTGTTTGTGTCTTTGTTTGGGTGTAGAGGGGTTCTGAAGTGTGAAGATTCTGGCTAGTGGTCAGACTGGCGAGAGAGAGAGAGAGAGAGAGAGAGAGAGAGAGAGAATTCATTTCGAAGTCAGAGACATGTTCTCCGGCCCATAATTAATGGCTCTGATGAAGATTCTGGACAATGAGGCCCTTTCAACGGCTCCTCGGGCCACATTGTTGCCCCCTCCATAACTCCTGACAGCTGGGTAAGCGAGGGAAACTCTGCCCTGCGGGGGCAAGAGACCCCACGGCCTAAAAACCGCCCTGCGCCTACCAAATTGGATTAGAAGAGCTCAAAAAGAATGGCAGAGAAAAAGAGGAGAGAAAGTGAGAGTGAGAGGGAGGAGAAGGAGGAGAAGGGGGAGGGGGTAAACTGAATAAAACTCATCAAGCTAGCGGCCGTAGCCACAAAGTTAGCTGGACTCACAGTAGGACCCCTCTCATTTCCTCTGAGAGCGAAGGAACAGGGACGGTTGAGGAGAGGTTGCTGGGAAGCTGTGATTGTTATTGATTTGAAGAGTTTTTAGAGGGACGGACTTGTCTTTTGATGTCACTGAGGCAAATTCAAAGTTAATGAGCAAGATGAGCTATTGATATTTAGGTTTCATTCGATTCATACGGCCAAACCCCATGCTAGTGATTTGTACTTTCTGAGAGCATGTTTTTGGTTGTAAGATTAATGCAACAGACAAAAAAACGGAGACAAAAGGGGGAAAGCAGACAGGCGGATAGACAAAAAGATGAAAAGAGATAGTTAGAGAGAAAGAAAGAGAGCAGAGTGAATAATCTTGACAGAGTTGAGTTGAGTTTCAGCCACACCAGGCTGCCTGCCCAGTGTGTGTGTGTGTGTGTGTGTGTGTCTGTCTGTCTGTCTGTCTGTCTCGAGGGGGCTGCTTTTTCAAATGGCCCAGTGGGCCGACAGTAATCTTTGCGACAGCACCTCCTGCCAAGCCAGTATCCCGTCATTGACCGCTGAGGGAGGACGCCATTCAGAGAGTTTATTCACAAACGTTGCTATTTCCTTACACTAACTCTATTGTACTGAACTATACTATGTTTTCCAATAGTCCCTTTATCAAAGGACTTTGAAGTTTTTAAACATAACAGGACATTGATTTTAGTAGAAGAAAAGAATACCCTTATTTGAAAATATTCCTTACACACTCAGAATATATATTATATATATATATATATAATAAATATACAATATATATATTATATATATAATATATATATATATATGTGTATCTATATATATATATATCTATATATATATATATATAATATTATATATATATACATGATTGCGGCTCAAGGAACATTGCTTATTATCATTGTTGAAAATATTTGTGCATTATTCTTCAATATAATCATATATTATTTTTCAGGATTATTTGAATAGAAGGTATAAAAGAACAGCGTTTGTTTGAAATAGGAATCTGTTGTAACATTATAAATATCTTTAGTGTCACTTTTGATCAATTTAATGTATCCTTGCTACATTAAAGTATTTTAGAATAAAGGTAAAAGTATTCATTTATCTTAAATCTTGCTGACCTTAAACTTTTGAATGGTGGCTTAGTAGGAAAAAAAATAGCATAGCTCAGTTAATTTGGTTTTCTGAGAAGAAAAAAACAAAAAAAAAACTGCGTTCAAATTTAGGTTAATCTAAACACATATTGAGACGTAGAGATGAAATTGTAGAGGAGACACCTGGTCTTTTTCTGAGAAGAAAAATATAAGCAAGAGAATTTTCTCTCTATTTAATCTCAGTGCTGTCTAGGAAAAACAACAGAGATATTGAAGAGATCCTGATTTGTTGAATAACCCGTAGCATGTGTGGCTTTTCTGTCACTAGGGGGCGCTGCGGTCATCTGTGTGTGAAAGTGGGCCATGGAAATTCTGTCACATAATTCTACTCTCTCTGTCCTTCTTCCTTTCATTCACTCTATCTTATCTGTCTATCTATATCTTTTATAGTCAGACCAATGCACTGTTTGGTGTGGTTCAGGCTTTTGTATTCGCAAAGTAACAGAGACAGTTTTTCTTGTGATGCATCTGTTTTACTTGGAAAGCTTTTCTTGGCACACACAGCACGAGGTTTAACACAAACACACTGTCTTCGCTCCTCGTTTCTTCACCGAAGAAAAGTAAACCAGCGCAAATTCTGACCTTTACGGACTCTTTGTTGAGACCATGGAAACAGGATGGCATCTCTCTGCTAATAGCGTTTTGGTTAGGGTAATGTGTGTGCGTGTGTAACTATGGCCTTGGCCACGCTGTTTGTCCACACAACAGATTCCTTGAGTGTCTGTATACTAGCCTAGCTAGGTGAGAGCAGACATCACAAACACACATCCATGCACACTGTTTCTGTTTTTAGACATCAGGGCAGATGGACAGGTGTTGAAACAGCAGACAGCATAGACTCACAGTGAGTCAGCCTACCAGACAACCTAGGGGTCACACACACACATACACACACGCAGTCATAACTAGGGTCATGGCAATAGTCACTGAAGCCACATAGACCAGTAGGCCTGTTTTAGAGCGACGGAGGCAAAAATAGACCCTGAGGAATGACATAGAAGCCACACACACTCACAGCACCTCAGCTCTGCTGATGTATCCAAACGCTGTCTTTAGTCTCAGCCACTCAGCAAAAAAAAACAGATATTCTGCATATTCTTTTAGAATCTTCTTCGTTTTTTTCTGAACAAATGTAACAAACTTGATCCCGAACCGCATTCATAGGTGGTTTAAAATCGAAATATAATTTGATTCGTGTAAATCCTCTGATTGTCTCATGCAACTCAAGTTCAAGACAGCGATGTGGCACGATGAGCATGAGCGAAGGCAAAGTTTCCAGATTTCCATCAAAACTCTCGGTTACTTTCAGACAACAATTCACTTTGCTTTTTGTTAAGATGTAAAAAAAAAAAAACTTTTATTCAGCAAGGTTCTGATTGATCAGGTGGCAGTATAATGTCTTCTATACATCAAAGAATAAAATATATAATGGATTCAACAACAACATTAAGCAGCACAACTTTTTTCAACATTGATAATAATCAAAAATGTCTTGAGCAGCAAATCAACATATTAGAATGATTTCTGAAGGATCACGTGACACTGAAGACTGGAGTAATGATGCTGAAAATTCAGCTTTGCATCAGAGGAACAAATGACATTTAAAAATATATTAAAATATAAAACAGAGATTTTAAAATGTATCATTTTACATTGGTAATCGTTCTGTTTTGTTCAAATAAATGCAGCATTGATGAGCAAGCAATATTAACTACACACTATATTGTCTGAACAAATGGATCAGATTTCAATCAACTGAATTCATCAATCCTATAGACCAGTTTTGAACACACACAAAAACTGATTTTCTGTGTATATGGGTGGACAAACTGAATATGGATTGGTTTTCTTTCTCAATTGGTCACAGGAAGCAGAATGTGAAGGTATAAGATGGCCTGTTGGGGGAGGTAAAGTCAACTGCACAAATATACTTTAGATTTCCTCCTCTCATCTTGAGGCCCAGACAGAATGTGTCAAATATTCTGAATTGGCTGAGTTGATTTTAGGAGGAAAATCTGCTGATGTCTGTGGAATGGATTTAAGCATGCGAAAATGTGTCAGTTTGAAGAAATGTCTTACAGGTAGCTGAAAGCATAATTAAATTAGCCAAAATATTTCATAGAATAGAACTTTGCAAATGATCAGTGTTCCGTTTCTGGAATTCTGCAGAGCTTTTTCTGGAGTTCTGCAGACACTTTACATGTTCTGCAGACACTTTACACATCATTTCCATTGGTTCATTTGTAGATAATGCCAATTTACTCCTGCCACACCTTATAAAATCCCCCAGTCTGCAAATAGTTGTACAGCACCTATTTAAACATACTGTGTGTGTGTGTGTGTGTGTGTGTGTGTAATGGAGTTCATAGCAGGCTACAGCATGTTTTGTTACCATAAGAATTAAGTGTTCCATAAGGGGTTTGACTGTGGACACCGGGGGTGAGATTGTTGCGTGGGACGGATGCAGGTCCACAGTCCTGTCAAGGATGGAGGGGGGGGGGGGAAAGCGAGGGAATGAGAGAGACGGATGGATTATGGATTGGATGACTGGTGCCTCCAGACGAAGCTTGGGTTTCTGTGTCTGCAGCTGTGGCTCTGATCCTCGAGGTCGACCAGCACCCTGTCCACACACACACATACAGTACATGCTTATACTACATGTACATGCACATCAGTACAAAACAGCTTGCATACAAACACACACTCATGCATAAGATCATGGGATTGTCACTTGAGACAAGATGTGCTATTACAACTGACTTGGCATACTGTTATGTGGTGCTATAGGACAGTTTGCATTCATGTGTGTATGTCTGTCACTTAAAAACCCATTTTACTTCCATCGTCTCATGCATCTCAAAGTAAAACAGGAAGAAAAAAAAACAAAACATGGAATTTTGTCTATTGTTAATTGATGGATCATAAAATGTGGGTGTGGCATACCTGAATGGACCAGGTGATTGGAAAAAAGGCATTGGGTGATATTATGATTGATGTTGATGTTATGATTTGTAATGTACAGTAAGCAAGAAAATAAATCTGAAAAATAGTAGCAGTTACAGATCATGACCACCCTTGACCTGGGATAAATTGCAAAAGAGACAACTTAAGGGATAGCTCACACAAAAATTTTAATTCTGTCATCATTTACTCACCCTGTTGCGAAATATAGCTTAAGAAACATTTCTTATTGTGAATGTTGAAAACAGTTTTTTTGCTTCATATTTTTTGTGGAAACCATTAGAATCTTTTTCCAGAATTCTTTGATAAATACAAAGTTTATCAGATTTTTTTAAGTCTGAAGTTTAGATTTTTAGTCTGAACTTTTGATCAGTTTAATGCATCCTTGCTGAATAAAGTATTAATGTATATCAAAAACAAACAAATGAATAAATACATAAAAAATCTCTTACTGACCCCAAACTTCTGAATGGTACAAGTATACATTAAAGCTGCAATAATGTGTTCAGAAGCCACTGATAGTGCTGATTAGGCACAAGAAACAGTTAGCATGTCTTTTCTTAATGTGGCAGTCAATGACACATTTTGAAGCTCTGTTTGTCTATCTATTTTTTGTCTATTTAGATTTTACACCTGTAGCGGCTTGTTTCCAGGTGTCTGGCCCCCTTTGGCCCTCTTAGCTGGAGGCCTTTTCACATTTAACACTTAATGTTTCCTTAGCATGTCTTCAGGCTTGTTTTTTGTATATTCTCCAATACTTCCATTGAACTGAACCTCTGTTAGACTCATCTCTATAGTGTGTGTATGGTACCATCTATAAGCGTCAGTCAGCCGTGTCGGGGAAAGTTGAATCAGAGATGTCTGTCAATGCTGTATTAAGGATGTTGGGCCCCTCCTTCTGTTTCTAACACGGTCCAGCCACTAATGGGATCATCGGGCCACTATAGCGTTAACGGAGAGCAGATCGAGCCGAAGTACTGCCAACTCTGGTTAAGCGCAACAGCATTTCCCTTTCTGTGGGACAGGTGCATTCTCATGCCAGCATTACCCCCACCCCCTCCAAAACCACTGCTGAAGCCCCCCGCCCGCTCTGAGTGTCTGGGGTTTCGGAGTTCAGATGCTGGGCCATAAGGTCACGGAAAGATGATTTTCATTTTAAGTGTGTGCAATTTTGCGGAATAAACAGTAAATAAATATACATTGATTCATTTATCAAAGTTTTTAATCAAAGTGATGGAATGTGGATGAAAAATGAATGCATATGAAGTGTTTTTTTTTTATTTATGCTAGGCTACATAACCAAATCATCAATTGATAGATTACTAAAAGGTGCAATATTTTCTGTTAAAATACGTTCTCCCATCCGAGCTTAATATGCACAGACAACTATAAATAAGCTATTCATAAACTGATCTCTTTTAAAAGTGTAAACACTGTGGTTCTGTGGTGCTAGAAAAACATTACTCTGTTTATTTAAGTCAAGCGTTCAAGGATTGGCTGGCTAGCTTTGACCTGTTAGCAATGATATTGGTATAGATATTAATATTGATATTGATATAGATATTAGAACTACATACACAGTATAACCGGTTCTGCTCGGTGCGCTGTTAAATGCGATTCCTGTAAATGGAAACTATTTTTTCTCATGCACTGTTAGAGAAAACTAAATCACAACTGTTCACCAAAACCACAGTAACTTTGTCACACGTTCATCTTTTAAACCATCATGTCGGTTCATCAATATAGAGCTGACGTTAATTATGACATTAACATCATAAGCGTCATGCAGGTCGTGGAGTGATAACTTCTGCTAATCAATCCATTTGAGATTGAAATAATGTCATATTATTATAAATAATGAACATGACATATGAGGATCACTTTTATTTTGCTTTATTTCCAGATGTTTGATTCAATTACGGGTTCCCTCTTACGTCATAAGACTACTAGAGCACAATTTGCACTACTCAAAAATTGCGCTTTCATCCTCTTAACAGACCCGTAAGACCTTCATTCATCTTCGGAACTCAAATTAAGATATTTTTGATGAAACTCGAGAGCTTTCTGAGCTGAGCTGAGCCTGCATAGACAACAACGAAACCTCCACGTTCAAGGCCCAGAAAGGTAGTAAGGACATCATTAAAATAGTCCATGTGACATCAGTGGTTCAACCGTAATTTTATGAAGCTACAAAAAAACTTTTTGTGCGCAAAGAAAACAGCAATAACAACTTTATTCAACAATTTATTCTCTTCCCTGTCAGGAATGCACTCAATTTTTTCTTTGCACACAAAAAGTTTTCTCGAATTTCATAAAATTATGGTTGAACCACTGATGTCACATTACTACCTTTCTGGTCGTTAAATATGGTAGTTGCGTTGCTGTCTATGTAAGCTCAGAAAGCTCTCGGATTTCAGCAAAAAAAAAACGTAATTTGTGTTCCAAAGATGAACGAAAGTGTTATGGGTTTGGAACGACATGAGGGTGAGTAATTAAGGACAGGATTTTCATTTTTGGGTGAACTAACCCTGTCCACATGTCATAATAAGAAACTATGCTTCTATGCTGTAGCTGCAACCATACAACTTTGTGAAGGTTCATTGTAACTATGGTTTCAGGAAATGCAACTAATTTAACTATATACATACTGACGTGACAATAGTTGGCTGAAGTAGTTCCCGAAGTGCCCTTAACGGGTGCAAAAATGCGAAATCGCATACTTCCCATCTATATCACATAAGGAAAACAATGTATTTTGTCGGAATACACAGTATTCATAATACAGTATGCAAAAAGTCCCTGGATGACTTATACTCTGAAGTGCAAGAAGAGCAAGTTTGTGGAATATGTCAGAAATAGAATGGGGCATTATTTTGAGTTTACTGCCGCTGTCTCAATGCAGCGCAGTACAGTGAAGTCAGTATCGATCATTATAACGGTTCCTCTTGATTTTTTTTTAAATTATCAATTAATTTATTTATTTTGCATCATGCAGCTCACATCCAGAGTAAACAGCTAGTGTGACAAAACTTTGATTTTGACTTTATATCACAGAATTGCAACTTTATTTTTCAAAAATGTGATGGGGCTTTTTTCAACTTTATCTGCCCCAACAAAATGAATGAATGAATTATATTTTATATTATTATTATTTTTTTTTTGCAAGTAAACAAATTATGCCTGCATAACTTGGAACTTGTTCCATGAGCTTGGTAATACAATGCTGCATACTTATACAAACAAAGTGTGTGCATGCATAAACAAATACTTACTGCCTGAGGTACGTTTGCCACGTACAGTACATGTACTTCCTTTCTGAACCAATTGTATGCCAGCATATGCAGTCATTCAGAACATGATGTTCTAGAAGCAACTTCTGCATCTCGCTTTTAATTTTGGACATTGGTAATGCTCAACGCTTCCTTGCTGCACTTCAGAGAGACCTATGAGTACAGGAAGTTCATACGCACTAAACCTTTCGTCTCCAGCCACTGCAAAAAGCGTACACACCCACAGAATGTGTTGTTGTGTGTGTGCAGCTGGTAGTTAATCTGTATTCTCATCTGTACACACCAGTTAAGTTTTTAGTGCACCTGATATAAATTACGCACATTGAGGTTTCTCGGCTCAGCAACACACGTGGCGACATAGCAACTCACTTTATCTTACCGCACTGACTTCCTTTTGTGAAAAAACACATGTATGCCAGCGAATACTCACTTTAGCATGCAGACATGTGCAGGCTAGTGCATTTATACGTGAATAAAAACCTGACCATAAATTTATCTCAAAATTTCACTCACTTGGACACTAAAAAAAACACATTTTACAGTTTAGTCTTCTTAAAGCATTAGCAGTTTTATTGTTGGTGCTGTCAATTGTATGATTAAAGTTACCAAAAAGTGTGTGTGTGTGTGTGTGTGTTTGATATATTTTCTACCTCGCTCTCTGCTCTGTTTGCACAATGTGATGTCTTGGATGGTGCACTTGACAAGTTAGTACACAGACCTGTTTTGTGCTATCTGCTGGCCTATATTTCAGGGTCAAGGGTTAACCTCACACACGTAAGTGGGGCTGCCGGTTTCATCGTAGTCGAGCACCCGCAATGCTGTTTGCCTGCACACACACACTCTCTGACAGAAGTATGATTGTCTGCGGTTTGTTTCTTTCTACAAAAGGTCAAAAGGAAACTTTACATTCAAACTAACACAGGTATTTGTCATCCTGACTTGATACAGCCGGTGAATTTACTAACTTAAACAAATGCAACAGAGATCTTCAGATTAGTGTGCAGTGTTCACACAGAAACACACAAGCTTTGTTGCAACTGGGGACTAGTGATGTCAACAAAGATATCTGCGTTCTTAGGCAGCATCTTGGAACTGACTAGAATGCTGTAAATAGGCAGCGACATACACGCAGCATTCCAAAACTATTAGTGTTACCTTTGGCATTAGCATGTTGCTAAGCTAACTGTGCCATAATCTTACTCTAACAAAATTCAAAGCACACAAAAATACAAGGCCATTTTTTTTCATTTCACACGAGATACAAAAAAACACTTGCTATTATATACCCTTGTGTACACTTTAGCATACTTTTAAAAAGAATGGTTATTATTGGAATAATATACTTTAAAAGCATATGCTTAAGTGCAAACTCAATGTAATGCTTCAGACACTTAATTGAATGTAATTTACAATTAAATAAAAATGTATTATAATTAATTTATGTTAAATGCATTTGAACTTTAGAATGCTTATTGGACCTACTTAAGTGCATCTCTATTGTCTTTAAAATATGGTAACTATCGAAAATACTGACAAGCATTTGGTAAATAAAATATTTTTACCAAATAGTCAGTAAATTAGGATCACACCTATGCTTCCGCTATGCTAGCTTTTGCAACAGAGCAAATGTTATATTCTAATGAGCACAGTCACACACTCAGAGCAAGAACAGCAGCAAAACAAAGGCAAATGCCACTAACTGTCTAACGGTTGACTAAACCTGATGTGTGACGTTTAACAGGGAACAAATAAGAGCGAGGTGTTCTGATGCTATCATTGTCTCTGGGATCAGATCTGTGGTTTGCTCACTCTTCAAGTGTTTGTCAGAATGTAGCATGTGGTTCACAGAAAAAGCTGTGCAGAATTATGCTTTGAAGAGGTTTCAGCTTGTTTTGAAAGAATCTATTTAGATTGCCTTTGTGACACAACATTTCTGCATGCTCTTATGAATCAAACACAGCATTTTGTCCATCAACAAATTTAATGGTGTATTCATGTAATCCAGTCTAAGCTGGTTTGCTGGTCTTACTTGCTGTCCCAGCTTGGTCAGGCTAGAAAGCTTGGCGTACACCTAAACCATCTGAACCTCAGCTGTGAGACCAAAAACCAGCTTAGGCTGGTTTAGGTTGTTTGTTAAAATTATAACAGAACTTGCTGCTACAATGCTGGAATACAATACACTACACATCTGTTCAGATTCTAAAACACTAAAAATCAGACACTTGCCAACTTTGTAAATGGTTACAGAGAAAAACATCTCTAGGTTACGTATGTAACCATGGTTCCCCGAGGGAACGAGATGCTGCGTTGAAGTCGCTTTGGGAACTCCCTTGCATGACCGTGTTCTGAAGCACATGTCAAATCTGTCCAATGGAGCAGCGAGACGTCACCAGCGGGGTGACGCAAGCACCAGAAAGCATAAAAGCGCATCCAGCAGAGCGCAAACCAGCTTCGACGGAGTAGCGTAGTCAGTAGCGCCTGCAGGGATGCAGGGAGTATGGCAAAGAGACGCAGCGTCTCGCTCCCTCGGGGAACCATGGTTACATACATAACCTAGAGGGACATTCCCCTTCAGGAACTTGAGCTGCGTTGAATTCGCTTTGGGAATGAGAATACCAACTGCGCCATACTACCGAGTCCCTGCCTGTGTGTATCTTGTAAGCACATCACGAAAAGAGAACTTGGAAACCTGTGGTAGATGCCATGTCTAGGTTGTAAAAACGGACAAAAAGTGTGCGGAGAGGACCAGCCCAAAGGCACAAATGTCCTGCATGGCCACACCCAAGCTGAAAGCCTTGGAAGCCGCCATACTCCTGGTCGAGTGCGCTCTGACCCCCAAAGGTGACGGGAGGAGAGGAGGCCAGAGGACTCGTAGGCTAGTGAGATGTCCTCGACCACCCACCTACCCATAGTCTGTTTGGTCGCCGGAAATCCCTTCTTTGGCGGCCCAAAACAAACAAAAAGCTGATCTGCCTTATGCCACGGGCAGCTCTGTGTGCGTAAGCATCCAATGCTTGAACTGGACAGAGCAGATTAAGACTTTCTTGGCCTACTTCCTGGAACAGAGGAAGACAGAATGCCTGAAGTACTATGGGCCATGGTGAAGAAGTGGGCACCTTAGGGACATACACGGCCCTCGGGTAAAGGAATGCCCTAACATGCCTGGAGCAAATTCCAGGCACGAAACCGAAAGTGCCTGAAGATCCCCCCGAATTCCTTTTTAGTGAGGAAAGAGCCGAGCAGAGAAAGATAGTCATTGAGCCCTGAGGGCAAACGACCAAAGACATATTATGGGGTTTGCAGAAGGGGGGAAGGCCGTTTCTAGCAAGTCTCCAGAAAACCACAGCAGGTCCCATGAGGAGCAACTTGTGTGGCGTTTGTCCCGGAACCGACTCAGCCTCAGGGGGTGACCACGGGGAAAAGGGAATCAACGACCAGGACGCAGTGGACATCGTGGATTAGTCATCCCAATGGACTGACCCCCCAAGAATGGGCGTGGTAAGCAGCAAGGCTTGGCACACCACGTATACTTGTCAGAGTGGGAAGGGAGATTTAGCCTGCGGAGAGATTCTGCTCCTGCAGAAATCCAGAACCTTAACAGAATTGGGCAGGGACTGGGTGTTCCTGCAGTCGGCGTTCCGCAGTACAAAATGAAGCGATAAACGTTTTCCCTCAGAAGCGTGGACAGGTTTACACAGTGGCGGTGAGCTCTGGCTGTGAGTGTTAGTTTCGAACTAAAGGTCAGATGAGAGACCAAAGCTAGGAGTATGTGTGCCCCTCAGGCGTTGCCGCCATGCCCCACAGCTTTCCCTAACTCCAGGCGGGGTATGGGGTGCTTTAGAATGAGCGCCCCCGCCTGAAAAGATCTGCCCGCCTCTGAAAAAACGAGGAGGTCAGCCCTGATCGGAATCTTCCGCGTGATAGGCCAGTCCGAGGAGGGAGGACATCAAGTTCTGAGAACCAGGGTCCAAGGGTCGCAAACGCAGATCCCCCCTTGCCGATTGAGTAGAGACCACGATGTGGTCTGTGCGGACCAATACAACATTGATGACCCCTAGGTTTGGAAGGAAATAGGTATTGATTTTTAGTTAGTGTTGCAGTAGAAAGCGCACCGAAAAGCTCCCCTACGAACCAGCACTTTGAGCGGCAGTGTGAGTGCCCCAGAAAGACTGGGATGAGGCCTTCCAACAGACCTGCGCTGAGAGCGGGCCCACCATAGGTTTTGACCGCTCCCCATTCCGTGAGAGAGGCATTCGTCGTTAGCCTTACGCGACGACAAGAAGCCCCTAACGTCGGGCCTTGAACCAGGAAACAACGTTTCCTCCACATGTCTAAGGCACATAAGAACCTCCGCGTGACCTTGAGCATGCAAAGCGGATTCCCCCTCAGGGAAAAACCCTTTGGTTCTGAGCCACCACTGCAAGGGGCTCATGTACAGCAGGCCAAAAGGTATAACATTGAACGCTGCTGCCATCAGGCCCAACAGCATTTGAAACTGTTTGACAGTGAGTGACCTTCTCTTACCCTCGTGACTGTCGTAAGGATTGACTCGATTCGAGCAGGAGAAAGACGTGCCTGCATCGAGGTTGAGTCACACACCACGCCTAAATAAGTGGTTCTCTGTAGTGGAGAAAGAAAACTCTTCTTGGTGTTTAGTCTTAACCCCAGCTCTTTCATGTGAGCGAGAACGACATATCGATGCCGAACCGCTGTCTGCTCTGAATGAGCTATTATCAACAAATCGTCGATGTAGTTGAGTATGCGTATGCCCTGGAGTCGCAGAGGAGCCAGCGCCGCATCCACACAGTTTGTGAAAGTGCAGGGTGAGAGTGACAGGCCGAAGGGAAAAACTTCTATTGGTAGGCTTCGCCCCCGAAAGCAAACCTCAGGAACTACCAGTGTTGAGGAAGGATGGAAACATAGAAATAAGCATATTTGAGATCTATCCTAACAAACCAGTCCTCGGACTGGATCAGAGATACTATCTGCTTGATAGTGAGCACCTTGAACCGAAGCCGTTTGATAGCGCGGTTCAAAAGACGGAGATCTAAGATCGGACGCAAACCCCCCATCCTTCTTCGGAACGATTAAGTAACGGCTGTAGAACCCGGACGCTCTCTCGAGACGAGGAACACGTTTCTATGGCCTCCTTCCTCAAGAGAGTATCTACTTCTTGTTCCATTATCAGAGCCTGCTCGGGGCCCACTAGTGGGGGGATGACCCCGTTGAAACGAGGCGGGCGAGAAACAAACTGGATTCTGTAGCCTCTCTCTACAGTCTGCAGGACCCATTGTGAGAAATTGGTAGAAGTTTCCACGCTACCAGAAAATTATCTAAGGGAACCAGCCTCTCGAGGCTGGTCTCTGGTTTTATTAGAGGAGCCAGTTAGGTGCCCTGAAGCGGATTAAGATGACCGGCAGGGACGGACCGACCTGGCTGATGACTGCTTTAGCACCCTCACTTGAAGGGGCGAGCTCTACCGTGCCATACCGTTGCCGGGCGGCAGCTGGGAATTTCGCTCGTCGGAACTCACTGAGCCCTGAAGCACCGAGTGTGGCAGGGGTATCAATAAGCCTCCGTGAGGGCACTGAAGGAACAACCGACCCGGGAATATCCTTTCCTCTCCAGGTGGGCTGCCCTCAGGGACCTGATAATGGTAGGACCATTTCGCCGAGGTCTTCTTAGACAAATAATGGTCCGCAGATCCATTTTCAGTCTAGAAGACCCCAACTAAGAGCATCGCCCCAAACGCTCACTAGTTCGTGGAGGGGGTGTGCGGGCTGCATATATTGCAGTCCGTTTTGAGAGCTGGTGCGATAGATGGAGCTTGATGGCTTGGGGTTGGCTGCCGCTCAGCTTAGCCAAGACCCCTGAGCAGCGTCAGACTGGTATGCTTGTTAACACCGCAGTATGGTTGTGGAAAACAATGCGGCCAGCTGATCCTTCACCGCAGTATAAGCTTCCAACCGACTCGATGAAGCTAACGGGCGGCCATGGTGGGAAGCTTCGGGGGACCTTCAGGTGAAGATGCTGAGGGTGTGGGGGTAGGAGATGATAGCTCGCAGAAGCAATTATGCATCCACAGTAATGGCATCGCCCCAAGTACCTTATTATTCGAGCCCCACAATGTTATTGTTGTTGATAATTCGGAGGGACTGTGGGGGTGTATACGGGGATGAGTACGGTTTGTTCTCCCACGATCTTGACAATCAGCAGTGGAGATCGGGGGGAAAAATGGAAGGCACCAGTCGGTGTAAGGCTGTGTGAGTCTGGATTCGAGAACATGATCATCTAATTTACTTTTAGGAAGAGCGTCCTGTTTCTCGGATGGCCAAACAATATTTTATTTTGGCGAATGCACGAAACACACCCCATAATCACGAATCACACATCATACGCGAGGGACTGTGGTGGCGATGGTGATCTCCTCCGTGTCGACGCTCATCACATCAACCTCCTCAGAGGAAGATAGATGAAGCGTCTGGCTCTCTCCCTCTGTGGGGGGGGGGAAGAAACCGCAGCGCGGGCTTCCGGACCGTGAGAGAGAGCCGCGGATCTAGTGGTGAGGACCGAGAAAAGGACGAGCCGTCTCGGATCCCTCCGCTAAATCCAACCGCGATCCCCACGAACGATGCCAGCGAGGGGAGCCGAGCCTGGCCGCTTCATCAAATGCAGCCGGCGACCGGTTTGAGAGCGGAGGCATACGCAGCGAGAGAACTCGCGCTAGTGATGACAAACAGCTGTTCAAAGATGACCGTGCGATGCGCCGAGTCGCTAATACATACTTACGACAACGAATCCCCCCTCAAGATACGTGGGCAGGGGAGACGAGGAGGGAGAGAGGAAAAGAGGAGACAAACAGCAGTGTTTTAAATTTTTCCACTCTTTGTTATATTGCAGCATTTGCTAAAATCATTTAAGTTAACTTTTTTTCCTCATTAATGTACACACAGCACCCATATTGACAGAAAAACACAGAATTGTTGATTTTTACAGATGTATTAAAAAAGAAAAACTGAAATATCAAATGGTCCTAAGTATTGATGGGTACCTCCGCTGTTTATGGACACTCAGTATATTTAATTCAGGTGCTGTCCATTTCTTCTGATCATTCTTGAGATGGTTCTACACTTTCATTTGAGTCCATCTGTGTTTGATTATCCTGATTGGACTTGATTAGGAAAGCCACACACCTGTCTATATAAGACATTACAGCTCACAGTGCATGTCAGAGCAAAATGAGAATCATGAGGTCAAAGGAACTGCCTGAAGAGCTCAAGACAGAATTGTGGCAAGGCACAGATCGTTGGCCAATGGTTTTACGCAAGAAACATTACTGCTGCAGGAACTTAAGGTTCCTAAGAGCCCAAGGTGGCCTCTATAATCCTTAAATGGAAGATGTTTGGGATGACCAGAACCTTTCCTAGAGCTGGCCTTCCGGCCAAACTGAGCTATTTGGGGGAGAAGAGCCTTGGTGAGAGAGGTTTAGAAGAACCCAAAGATCACTGTGGCTTAGCTCCAGAGATGCAGTCGGGAGATGAAAGTTGTAGAAAGTCAACCCTCACTGCAGCCCTCCACCAGTTGGGGCTTTATGGCAGAATGGCCCGACAGAAGCCTCTCCTCAGTGCAAGGCACATGAAAGCCCGCATGAAGTTTGCTAAAAAAACACCTGAAGGAGTCCAAGATGGTGAGAAATAAGATTCTCTGGTCTGATGAGACCCAAGATAGAACGTTTTGGCCTTAAATTCTAAGCGGTATGTGTGGAGAGGGAATGGAAAACTCTAGAATGCACTGCATCACACTGTCCAATACCAGTCCAAACAGTGATGACGCGCATGGTGGTGGCAGTCATCACTCGTTTCTGGTGTGGGGTGGTTTGTCAGCGCAGGGACACAGGACAACGGCTGCAAGCAGAGGGAAGGAAAGTATGAGATGGGGGCGACAGGTAGCAGGAGATAATCCTGTGACGAAACCTTCGACAGAGTTGCTTCCGTACCTCAGAATGGCCGTAGGTTCCCGCCAACAAGACAATGAACCTAAGCACACAGCTAAAATAACGAGGAGTGGCTTCACAACAACTCTGTGAATGTTCTTGAATGGCCCAGCCAGAGCCATGACTTAAACCCAATTGAGCATCTCTAAAAATGGCTGTCCACCAACGTTTAACATCCAACCTGACAGAACTGGAGAGGAACTGCAAGGAGGAATGGCAGAGGATCCCAAAATCCAGGTGTGAAAAACTTGTTGCATCTTTCCAAAAAAGACTCATGGCTGTATTAGATAAAAAGGGTGCTTCTACTAAATACTGAACAAAGGGTCTGAATACTTAGGACCATGTGATATGTCAGTTTTTCTTTTTTAATAAATCTGAAAAAACGTCAACAATTCTGTGTTTTTCTATCAATATGGTGTGCTGTGTGTACATTAAAGAGGAAAAAAAAAAAAACTTAAATGATTTTAGCAAATGACTGCAATATAACAAAGAGTGAAAATTTAAGGGGGTCTGAATACTTTCCGACCCACTGTATATGAGTGCTTGTGCGGACAGACAACAGCAAATAGACAGACACATACACAGAGCGCTACTGAAGAGCAGAAGCTGGTTTGCGCACAGCCGGATGTGCCTTTATGCTTTCTGGTACTTACGTCACCCTGCTCGTCACCCGTCTCGCTGCTCCATTGGACGGATTTGACACGTGCTTCAGAACGCGGTCACGCAAGGGCGTTCCCAAAGCGACTTCGACGCAGCTCGAGTTCCTGAAGAGGAACAGGGCATCATACAATAGACAACTGATTCTCAGAATACTCACTACTATACTTTCAAGTTGTGCCGAACACACAAATTCACAGAGAACCATGTGTCTCATTGATAGGAGATGCATGGCAAATGCTACAATTGGCCCAAATTACCAAACATGTTTGATATCCTCAAAATAGATGGAATCATAATCTGAAGCTAAAAAAATAAAGTCTGTGTCTAATAAACTATATAAAATCTGTCAAAGTTGCATAAACTGTATCTTTGGGGAACTAGCATTGAGTGACTAAAATTGAGTGTATGTCAGCCTTAAAATTAAACATAAATGGTATGAGCATAGATTAGCATTAACACTAGGTAATGCTCTGGATATCAATACTTCAAGGTTTCTTCAAATCCTTAACCCTAAGTAAGAACAACATTAATCTTGATACTTGGCATTGTAAGCATTAGAACTTTTGTGTTTCCTGTCATTCTGTTCGATCAAATCTTGAACAGGCATACACACACACACAAGCCCTTTTCCTCTCATGCAAACACCTTCAACCCCCATCCATCACAATCCTCTGCCTGTAACACACAATCACTTTCCCTCTCACCCAAACACCTTTGTTCCCTGTCCTCCCCGCTATTCCCTGCCAAGCATCCATAGAACCCTCTATTGTCCTATCCAGCAGGGACTTCGATTTTTACGGCCCCTTCCACACAATGCTTCCCTGCCTAAGCAGCTCTTTATAAACTCAACAATCTCCCTTTACGAGTCTTAAATGAATGAGATAGGTAGGCGCTCTCCAGAATGGCTCTTTAAAGAGAAAAGTGACATGACAAAAGCTCCGGCACTAAGCTTCCTCCTGTCTTAAAGTGAAGGATCGTCTGGTGTAGTGTGTGTGGCTTTGATGCAGCACTGGGCAGAGGATATAGGCCTATAGTATATGGGCTGGGGTGGGTGAAAGGTGTGTGTGTTGTGTGTGTGTGTGTGTAAGGGTTGAGGATTTAGGGCCAGTTAAAGGGTGAAGACCATGGAAAAGCTGGTTGATGGGGTCCGGAAGTGGAGATAAAGAGAGGCACAGCTGGGCAGATGGGTGCACTGAACCCCTCTTTATGTGGACCTTACACCTGCTTTTTTATAGACCAAGGCATATGCTTTTTAGCACACATCCCCTCAAATGCTTACATGCATGCACACACATACACCCACACATGCAATTCCATCTCATACTTACAAAAAGAGTACTTTGATGCAACCATGTTATAAAAACTAGCTTATGCAATACATATGTGATATTTCTGTAGAGTTAAAAAAGCTGTCAGCTGAAGATTTGCTAATGTCCACCAGATGTAACTACCAAATAGCTCTCTTGCTTTCCAAAAGCAGGTCAGCAAACCCAAAAACTGCAATCCTGAACCCTGGTAACTGGTTTCTAGCTGGTCCAAACCAGTTAACCAAATCTGTCATTGGCTGTTTGACCAGCTGGTAGCTGAGCCTTGCCATCTTGGGTCAGCAAGAAACTAACTACCACCTACTAGGTTTCGATGGATTTTCCAGTATGGAAATCTTAAAATATCTGACAAGCTGTCACAGGTATAGACGTGAACTCTCATGACACCTATTTAAGTGATGCCTGTCAGGTAGTATGGGCATTTTTCTGTGTGCTATTCCATAATAGCTTAGAGTTTCTTCCATACTGATATTTACTGATTATTCTGCACCTTAGAACTGATGGATACATAAATTAAAGTGTTTTTGCTTCCCTTGCATATCTCTCCTCTGTGATATGTTACAAACTTTATTCTAAGAAATATGTCAAATCTGTAGTTGATATTTTCTGTATTATTTGAAGCCAGTTTCACATGGTGCAACCACACCAAAGCAAGTTTACTTTAGTCTTCTCTAAGTCTTTCCTCTCTCTACCTTTCATTTCTCAGAAAAGGAAAACATCAGACAAGTATGTCAGGAAATGTCTTAACTTGACACAAATTTGGCATCATTCGCAACCAATCATTTGTGGTTGTGGCTTTTGTGCAAGATTTGTATCCAGAATCCAATCCTCATACACCCCAAGAGGTAGTCACCTGTAATGTGTTCAAAATGTATTACGTTATTAATATGATATCTAGATAATCAGAAAAGTCTTTTTTTGCTATCTTTTTAGCAGTGCTATAGCAGGCCAAATGGCTAGCTAAACAAGATGGCTAATCAGTTAGCAGTTAGCTAAGCTTGCAGGTTAAGAATTCTTTCCCAAAATTTCTACATTTCTTCTCCAAAAATTTATAAAATAAGAATGTTTAATTTGACTATTTATAACTTTAATTATGTGGCATATAGCACATCATTTGCAATAATTTTTTTTAATCACGTAGCACGCGTGGCACCATGTATATCATATACAACAAATTTGTAGGATTTTTAATCATGCAAAATCTAATATTAAAGGGATTAGTTCACCCAAATATTTGCTAAATATTCTGAAAAATGTTGGTAACAAACAATTGACGGTAGCCACTGGCAGCTAAATATGTTTTTTTTTTTTTTTGCCATACTGTGGAAGTCATTGGATACTGTTTGGTTACCAACATTCTTCAGAATATATTTTATTGTGTCCAACAGAAGAAAGAAATCCATACAGGTTTGGAACAACTTGAGAGCAGTGTTGGATGTAACTAGTTACTAAGTAATTAGTTACTGTAATGTAATTACTTTTCCCTTGAAAAAGTAAAGTAAGGGATTACTCTTTTTTTCTGTAATTTAATTACGGATACTTCTTATGTAATTGTACTTAATACTGTTCATAGGCTGTAGAACATTTATACACAATACAATACAATATAATAGTGGATTTAAAATCAAAATTTAAAGTCTAACCTTAAAATGCATGCTTTTTATGTACCCTTCTCACTTTAAATACTTTGATGAGTTAATAAAAATATTGGTAACACTTTAGTGTCCAATTCTCAATATTAACTAGCTGCTTATAAGCATGCATATTACGGGATATGGCTGTTTATTATTATTAAAAAATGCAACATATTAAAGGGGGTCATATGATGCGATTTTAAATTGGTCCTTTCTCTTTGGAGTGTTACAAGAACTTGGTGCATAAAGAAGATCTGTAACGTTTGGGCCAAAAGACTAAAGTCTTAAATCCAAAGAGATATTCTTTATAAAGTTTAAGAGTCAACCAAACCTACCTAAAACGGCTCATTCTAACATGCCCACATATCTACGTCACGATGTGGGAAGATTTGCATAACGCAGCACAAATGTTCACGCAAAGAAAGAAAGCATAACTTTTATTCTCGCTGTAGTATTGTTGTTGCGCCGCCGCCATGTCGTGAAGGCGCTGTTTCGTTGTGAAGTGAAACTACTTTGTTTGGCCGTCCAAAAGAGGACGATGGGTATCCGCTTTGTCATGCCTAGAGCTGAGCCGTGCTGGTCGCTGAGGAAATACATCAACTTCGCGCTGTGGATCGCCGGATCGGCTTTCACTGTGGATGAAGTGGAGTCCAGCCCGGGGTCGTCACATGTGGTTTCCGCAAGCCCGTCGGACGCTGTCACTCTAGGCCTACGGCCTCCACTCACTCTAGCCCGACGTGTGTGACGCTGCGTGTTTCATGGTGAAAGCGAAACTACTTTGTTTGGCATTCAAATAGAGGACACAATAACCCACGGAGACTAGAGATCAGTGGTTAAGTTGTATTTACAAACTGTTCCAGAACAGTTCAACTCAAAATATTCAGATGTGTGCAGCGCATTATACGGAGGACTGTTTCCTGATCCTGGAAGAGTAGACTACAATGCCGGCTGTTCTGACTCACAGACTGTAAGTACGTTTTTTATATTTAAAGAATTTGCCACTGATGATTCAAACGCAAGTTTTGAGCAGTGTAGAGTACGTTTGTTGTTTGTAATTTCTCCGATCACAAATGCAGACATATGGTTTTATGTTTACGCGGCGCGACACAACGCAACACGTAAAAAGACAGTATAAACCATTATAATCGTAATTATGTTCCCACTGGATGCAACGAATGCCTCGTTTATAATGGTTTTTTTTGTCTCGTTGCTCCAGCCGGGACAAGGCATCACAATATGGAAAGAGGCGTAACATTTCCGTCACACGCTATTCGGCCAATCACAACGCACTGGAAAGCTGGCCAATCACAGCACACCTCGCTTGTCAGACTATGTGCTGTGTAAAGATGTTTGCGGCGTTCAGGAAAAGGCGGGGCCTTTAAGAGGAGAAACAATAATGTAACAGTATGTGGAAAATAAGGTGGGTTTTTTTTACCTTACTTTAAATCTGCCTAAACAAATACTTGTAAACACATTATTACACCAATACACAAATTTGTTATTTTTAGCAACATCATAGACAAACTTTAATGTCTTATTCTGAAGACCTTATTCTAAATACTTAATCCTACCCAATTCTTAAACTTAATCGTCAACAACTACTTTACTAAGTATGAATAAGCAGTAATTAGGAGTATACGAGGCAAAAGTATAGTTAGTGTATAGTTAATAGTTAGTTAATAGTGAAAATTGGACCCTAATCTAAAGTGTGACCAGAATAATTTATGTAGTGATGTATTATTTATTTGAAAGAATTAAAAGAACCATTGCAGTCTATCTCATGTATCATTCATTAACTTGTCGAGGTTGATATAGGATTTAGAAAGTAATAAGTAATTAAATACTTTTTGGAGAGAGTACTTTGTACTGTAATCTAATTACACTGTTGACAATGTAATTAGTAACTAGTAATTCATTACTTTTTTGGAGTAACTTTCCCAACACTGCTTGAGAGTGAGAAAATACATTTCATTTTTGGGCAAACTTTCCCTTTAATCAAGCACATGACAGAATCTAACGAACCAATAGCAGATGGGGGGATTGTTCAAGAAACCAGTTTGATACAGTCATTATTTTTGTAATTATGTTTGGTGACAGTAGTAGCAAAGAAATTGCACACTTCATAATGGAACCACATACTTAGAGTTTGTTGACCTGCATTTGCATAATACCGTAGAGTATGTTTCTGGCTTTAATGAGTTCTATAGGCATCGAAATGAGCCTGCCAGAACCCTCACAGCCAAAGGCTATTTCCAAAAGGCTGTCACCATAAACCTGACCCTACACACACAGAACTCAACCTACACACATCTAGAGAGAAAGAGAAAAACAGCAAGCACAAAACACCTCCCTCCTTTTTTTAACACAGCAAGTCATTTACATTAGAAGGAGAGGAAGACAGAGAATGACACGAAGGAGTGGATGGGGGTCCCGCGCACTCTACTGGGGGGCAGTAAACACTGTAAGGCTATTACCATGGCAGCCACGGCAGTATTAGCAGGCATCTGCCTGGCCTCCTAAAGCCAGTGCCCTCTCCTATTCTTTCTCTCTCTGTCTCTCTGCCCACACTGCCCAGCATGGCAGATGTGTACATAAGAGCGCTCTGGTCTTGCATGAGTGATTGCCCGGGTTTAAGGGGGCCAGTGTGTGTGTGAGTGTGTTTGTGACAGGGGCCCATGGTGCCCTTGGAACGACATTGTGTAACCAAAGTCTGTGATCTGACTTAGCTGTTTCCAAAGCAGCCCCAAACACACTGAGGGAGAGAGAGAGAGAGAAAAAAAAAGGGTGAGTGGGCGATACGGAAAACAGGTGGTTCACAATAACTGTCCACTCTTCACATTTCAGTGTTTGGTACAGTATTTTACAGGGCTGGTTTGGTGGTTTTTTTTGTTGCTGTAGTCGGTTGTCTGTTTGATCAAGAATATTTGCGGTTGTGTTGTGTATTTTCTATGCTGTTTTGTTAAATTCTAAAAGCTTTTTATAAAAGATTGAAAACTTTATTTGTGAAGTAAAACATGTGAAAGCATGAGTGAACTTGATCTTCAGAGGTTCAGCTGTAATAAATCACTGCTATACAAAAATGAAAACATTATTGCAGTATACAATACCAATGGAAAGTAATTTTAAGAAACCAAGAAAAAATTATGTATATTTTTGGTAACACTTTAGTATTGGGACCAGTTCTCACTATTAGGCCCTAACTGTTATGGTTAGGGTTATTATTAACATATTGACAGTTTATTAGTACTTATAAAGCACATATTCTGCATGACCATATTCTACATCCCTAAACCTACCCAATACCTAAACTTAAACAAGAACTTACTATTAATGAGCAACAAATTAGTAGTTTATTGAGCCAAAAGTTTGTTAATAGCAAGAATTGAACCTTAAAATAAAGTGTGACCATAATTTTATATACTACAATATATAATAATATTCTAAATGCTGTTCTTAATAAATAGATCAAATTCTTATAGGATCGTAATATTGATAAAGAATATTGTCTGATATTTTACATACTGGGATATATTTGTGAGATGTGTATAAAAAATATATGACAAACATTCTAAAATATTAGAATATTTACAAAACATGATTATACTATGAATGTTTGCAGCTGTGCTGCTACATTTCCCTAATAAAGGGACATTTCCAAAACATTTTTCACTTAGTACTTTTGCATGTTTCGATTTTTCACTTGGACCTCTTAATAAAGTAAATGTTATGTTCTCCTTGAGTGCAAGCTTTGAATTTTCATACTATATCTTATAGTTGGAAAATTATACAACTATAGCTTCTAAAGTTGTGTTGCTTTCACACCATGTTGGAATAAATGTGATTACAGTATGTAAAATTATAATAAAATGCTAGATCAACCATTCTACGTAGAGACACTGACATACTCCGTTTCCATATCAACTCTTATAAATGGCTAAATGGATCCATGCAAAACTCTGGTGTTGAGGTATATTTTCTTACGTCTATATTATACTTTATTATTAAGACATAATAAACCATTAAATTAGAGGAACTAACCAAAATTTGTATCTAACTACCCTTTATATTTGATGCCACAATGATTTTTATCCTGTAACTACCAGTACTACAACCATGTGAATGGTGATTTGGGGAATTTCATCATGATGTGTACGCAGCATCACTCTTCGGAATAAAGTATGCTCTGAACTCCACGTGCAATCAAAATCCAGATTTTCACCAATGATCACCAACTGACGTCACACTGGGCCCAATAACGGCTAGCATCTGTTGCTAAACGAAATGGTTTTGTGAGGTTGGGTGGCATCTCTCTGTTGTGGGGATTTAAACCCTGTAGCTCAGCCTTGCAGCTGCCCACACTGACTCCTCTTCTGTGCTGAAGTGTTCTATTAGAAAAGGTCACTAAATCAAGGCGAAAGCGTGGATCTGTGCGTTGTTTTGTGGAAGAGAACAGGTTGTGTGTTTCAGGGGCCCAAAGGATGGCTGTGATCCCAGAGTTTCATTCAGCAGCCATGCTAAAGAGCCTTTATTGGAATGCTGTTCGTTAGCGTGCATCCATTGAGTTTTGTTCTCTCTCCTGGAATGACAGAGATCAGAGAGAGAGAGAGGAGATGATTGAAAGATGGACAGAAGGCTAGTGAGAGAGAATAAAAACTAGGGAAAAACAGCCTTTCAGGGATCCCTGCTACAAAAGACAAAGTGAAGGGAGGGAGACCGAGACAGAGAGAGAGAGCAAAATCATGAAAAGACCAGAGAGAGGGCAACGTCTGCCAGGCGCTGTGGAATTCATGCTGGATTTGTCCTTGTTTATGGAACAGTTAGCTGTCAATGGCAAGATGGAGTAGAGGCTGACTGTAGGGTGGCAGATTGCAGATGCCTCTATTGGAGTCCAGAGAAAGCAGCCCTCTCTCTCGGCCCCTCTATTTCAGAGGTGCCCAGTGAGGGCGGCCCCCCTTTACTGTAATGCACTGGCTCTTGGCATTGTGAGCCTCTCAATGTGCCCAGCGAGAGCAAGCGCAAGAAGAAGCCCTGTTCCCTCTCTGGGTCCTCCTTTAGTGAAAAGCCTCAAGAGCTCTTTCCAGGGTGCTTTCCCTTTGAGGCCTGTCTCGAGCCTTTCAGAAAGACATGAGAAGCAACACTCTAAAATTCCACTGCCCGTCTATGAGGGGAATTAATGTCTTCATCGGCAAAGAGACAGTTGCATTTCAGAACTAGCCACGGGGGTAAAACTTTTCGGTTTTCTGAGGCTGGCGGGGTGTTGACTTGGTCATTCTGGAGCATCTGTGTGTTATTCAAAGGATGCACAGCATATGAATGGTTTGGTATTGAGCATGCAGGGTTATGGGGGGTTGAGATGGAGCTCCAGGTAGGGCTCTTGGAGATTAGAGTTAATCTGGGCTGTTTAAAAGGCCTGTCACTCATCAGATCTCCTGTGAGCTGCCCGCAGAGCCAAGGCCTGCGTCCCACGTCTGCCCGTCAAAGTAGTTTTGTTATCAAATTAAAAATTAATTCCTGCTTTTCCAGTGCATGCGTGTAAAAGTAAAGAGTGAGGGAGGATTTGGAGTGCGGTCGGCAGAGTATCTGAAAACTTTTTCTCACACTCTCAGAGTTGCAGTCTTTCCTCTATTTAGACATAGCCCTACTGAAAAGACAAGCATTACTAGTTTCCAGCATGCACTGTGATTCGGAGTCTTTTGGATGATTCTTTCTTGGTAAACAAGCATTAGTAAAAATCAATCAGCTACACCAGCTCCAAAGCCAAATCTGTTCAATTGACTCTTCTCAAAGACCACCCCCCACCCCTGCCCCTCGTTACTGTTGCTATGTCCGACAAGCCATGGTGCTCTCACGATAACTGATAACTTGCCGACAGACAAGACAGAGCAGGTTACTTTAGACTTACTTTTACTTTTACAGTCTCCACTTTCAAATTTTGTAATTCTTTAAGAAATTCAAACAATAAATACCATTTTGTGGCTATTTAATGTGTCGTGACAGATTGCACATAACCAGCTCATACTCTACTCTTTTATATTATAGCATGAAATAAACATGAATGAATATCAGAAGGTGTCTTGTTTTAACTGTGGAAAGACGTCAATACACACTATTTTTCAAGTTCAAGTTCACTGACATCAATCTACTCTCCAGTCTGGTTTGTTTGTCGGACAAAAAGTCAGATTCAGCATTACGATTGGTCAGTTTGCCTGTCAATCAAACTCCCCACGAAGGGTCAGTTGACATCTACTCTTCACCAAGACAGAAACCACCTCTTTCTCATCATACCAAATGCCATCTCACAGTCTGAGAGCAATCAAACTTGCAAAGTCACTATGACAGCCGGTGTCTGAAGGAAACACAAAAGCTCTTCTTTTCTCTGATTTCAAGGGTCGGCATGTAGAAGCCACTCCGAACAGGAACCTGCTCTTCCTGCTGTCCGCTGGCCTCCTCGACCCTCTCCAGAGAGCAGGTCAGGGGTTGTTTTAGACGGCCTCTGACTCTGGTTCCTCCCATTGTGCCTCAAAGGTCAGCACAGGAAAGAGCAGACACAAAGATAAAAGTGGACAACCTCTCTTAGGACGCCTTAAGATCTTCTTGGAGACTACCATTTCGAGTCGTGAAGGGAAAATAGAGCAAAGGTGAGGGTTAGAGAGGAAGACGGCTGAATAACAATGAAGGGTCAATGAGTCAGTCTGTAGTTTGGTGATGATGTTCTGAGGTTTTGCTGTGGTCTGGGGTGTGAAACACCAGCCTTTTGAG
This sequence comes from Sinocyclocheilus anophthalmus, assembly GCA_018155175.1. NCBI lineage: Eukaryota > Metazoa > Chordata > Actinopteri > Cypriniformes > Cyprinidae > Sinocyclocheilus > Sinocyclocheilus anophthalmus. Next base: position 240,790 of record JADLZN010003555.1, read on the forward strand.
TCATTCTTTCCCAATAAACACTGACAACACGTGTTCACACCACAGACTGAAAGAGAAGTTTCAAACGACGGTTTGTGCAGGTCACAAAAAGTGAAAACGGAATCAGTTGCTGGCTAAAAATTAGAATTCATTATGATCAGATATAAACTTTGTGATTCCCCAGACATTTATCAGAACTGAAAATATATTATTCACACTTCACACATTCACATCTTCTTCACATTTGCATGTTCACATGTACACACAGGCCATGGACAGCATCTGGTGATGGTGTGCCGCATCCATTCCTGACATTGTTACACTACTCTTTTTTCTGCCATTGTGTTTTTTACACTCGTGTGTAGAAACAAACTGAGAATGGAATATTCAATGCAATCAGTAGGCAATTTTTTATTTTTATTTTTTTGTCACTTGGCCCAGTGTAACACAGACAACTAAATATGGGCCTAGCCACATGAGTTTTGGGAACGTGTCTATGCGCGAGAGTTGCAAGCGCAAACAGCCATCCTGCCGTGTCGGGTAGACCTGTAAATGTGATTGATGTTATTGCTCTGGAGTGCACAGTGTTCACCAGTGTGTCACTGTGGATACGCTGATGGGCACATGGTGCCTGTACTGTGAGCGGAGGGGGTTTGGGTATTGAATTGGCGCAATGTGTGCATCACGTCTCAACGGTCAAAGGCACTGCTAGCTGCCGAGGGCCCCTTCCTAGTAATCTGTAGAGCTAGTGTGGATAGATGAATTAGCAAAATGGAAATATATCACGTGATAAATGGCCCAGCATAGAACTCAGCAGAAAGTCCAGAAGGTTTTCACAGAATAGACCTGGTCAGAGTATACTGTCATGTTTAATTTTTGATAGGAATGAAAATGAGCATGTGAGGGATAGAAGTAAATTATGTTCAAAAGACTGCATTGTTGCCAGTGGTTCAGCTGATTAAACTTCTGATAAAAAAAAGAGTTTGTAAAATGGCATGTGATCTTGGATATTTAATCACAGGACATTTAAGAATAGAAGTATTTAAATATGGCAAGAAATGTCATTTTTGGTTTCTAAAATATATTTGAAATATATGCATAATATATGTTGCAAACAGTAAAGCTCAATTAAATATATTTTTGACATAGAAAATAAACTTCATATATCAAAATATATTTCAAAATGTATTTCAGGGGAAAGAAAATACAATTCCAGTCTTACAGTAGCCTACATTTAGGCTAAATACAAAATTGGATGGCCTACTTGAGATCAAAACTAGATTTATAATGATTTAATGTTATTTAATATTTTTATATATTGCAATACTGCATTTTATTTGTTTATTTATGTTCCATGCTAAAGTTTACGCAAATGTGTTATATGTTCGCATGTTTTATAGACAACAAATGGTTTTCTTCAAATGTGACATATGTAAATGTACTTTCTTGGACTGAAATGTAGAGAGAAAAATATATGCATTAATGATTCAGTATATCTTTATGCATTTAAAATATATTTTCAAAATACAAAAAAAAAGCCAACATTTTTTTTGGCATACATAATATTTATCTATAATCTATATTTGCGATGCTTCCCTTTTTTTTCTTTTCTTTTCTTTTTTTTTTGTAAATACATTTCAAAATACATACAGTGACCTGACTAGTGCCCCTCATGTTTATTTATTAAATACTTTGACTAATTGGATGATGATTACTAGTCAGTTTCTTTTATCTCATTTTATCTGGTTTAAATCCATTCACAATTTTTTATCCAAATCTCCCTGCAGATTACATCTTGTCCAACAAATGACTCACAAAAGGGGACTCTCAGAACCTTGAAAATACATACATACATATTTTGGAATGTTACTTTGCAATCCAAGTATTTATACTTTATCTTCATGCTGGTTTAAGATAAGGATTTAATAAAGATAATTAAGTTTATTAAGTTTCCATTCCAGGTAAAACATTGCTGTAAATGGATTAGAATAATCAAAGATCAATTCATCTTGTGAACAGCCTGAAATCTTGATAAAACTACAAACTCTTTCATTACTCTGTAACTTCTCTTTCTTTACCGCTCAAACCACCTCCTTATCTCTCGGTGACGTTCTCTTGAGTGTGGGGTTGGTAATCAATCACGGGGTTGGACCTCAAACATGACACAAGCATTTTAGGGCAGACTCCAGGTCAGTTCCCCCATCCTGCTGAGTTCAAGTGAAGTGTGGTTTGGCTCTGGTCAGACTGCAGGTCATATCTGCTGCGGCGTACATGCCTGTTTGCACAAGCTGCTTGTTCTCTGGTTCTTTCTCTTACATAACCCTCCAGATGAGGCCAAGCATCCATCAAAGGGTGGAATGAGAGAAGATAAAGAAAGGGAGAGAGATATGGGAAGGTACTTGTCTCAGGTAATTACCCGTTTTGTTCAATTTGATAGGAATGTTTTGGCAGCTTAAAGCTGGTTTAGTAAAGGGCTAAGTGGCAGGGGAAGAGTAAGTAAGAGCCCTTCCTTATTGACTCACTCTCAGTGCATTAAGCTAAAGTGCCTTGGATGCTGTGAGGGAATACTAAAAACCTTGTTTCAATGTTTGCCCTGAAGATATGCAAGGAAACAACTCCTTAAACCCGGTTTTCACTAAACATTATTTCAGTTATATAGTTACACAGAAAACCATGAATCAGTTCCAATGTTAATCCATTTTAAAGGTGAATGTGAAATTCAAATGACTCGATACGTGCAGCACATACTGGTTTCCATTTTTGTGGGGACATTCCATAGATGGTTTTTATTCTGTACAATTTCTATTTTCTATCCCCTTACCCTAACTCTACACCAAAACCATTCTGCTATTTCAGATTTTCAAAACCCGTCTTTCTGTATTTATAAGTTTGGTTCCTCAGGGGGACCAAAAATGTCCCCACAAGGTCAAAATTAACTTGTATTATATGACATTTGGTCTCCATAACATAATGAATACCAGACACACACACACACACACACACACACACTCAGACACCTGCAGAGTGACATCACTATTCATAGGTGTGCAACATAGCTGTCAGCTATGATTGAAACATTACTCAAAGGCAACAAAAGAAGCCTGTGTGTTATGTAAGGTGTGACTACCGTCCGATTAGCTCAAGCCAGGAGAGAATGAGAGAAAGAGATTTGTCTGACCGAGTCAGTCACCGGCATGAGGCAGCTTTTGGTGGTTAATGATTACTAAGGAAATTTGATAGCTCACTGCTGCACCTGCTTATGTCATCAACAGCAGAAGCGGGCTTTCATACGGCTCCAAATGTCCTCTATTGTCCCCACTGGCATGGAACACTGAGTAGGAACAATGAGCAGTGTGTTGATGTTTGTGGCTTGCATGCTTTCAAGAAAGAGACAGAAATATTACACAGTAGTCAAGAGACAGCAATGTCTTGGAATTAGCTTTTAATCCATCAAAGTCGCTGCATTAGTCCAAAGAGCACTTCTGGAGGTATCTGGTCCATGACCGGAGGTAACGAGAGCTCTCGACTGCGCAGTTTCTACCTATGACTAATGTGTAGACCGTCCCATTAGTCGGAGAACGAGCATTAATCAAGACGGGGCTGTGATTCGGAAAGCCTGCAGGAATCTGAAGGTAGCTCTCTACATGAGTGCACTGGCATCCACTCTGAATGGCATGAAGCGCTTAGACGCTCATAACTTCAGCCAGAGCAAACAAACCTTGAATCAACAGAAACTCCCTACTGTCTCCTCTCCACTAGGGAGGAACTGATTTACTTCACATAATGAGGAAGCTCAGAGTGCAGGCCGTGATGTACAGTGCAGACACTCTATGTGAGGGAATCACTTCAAATGTTGAGTGTATAAGTGTGAGTGCATTCTTTCTATAAATGAGCCGTTATTCATGTCAAGTCAAGTCCAGTCAGATTGTGTCAAAGCAACTGAACAGCATTAATTAGGAAAATAGTGTGTGTCAATAATGCAAAATGACAATAGTAAACACTTATTTTTCAGTTAAAGACAGTTCATCATTCAATTCAGTGATGTCATCATCCAGCTCAGTTCAGTTTAAATAGTATCTTTGCAATCATTTGCAATCAAGTCAACGATATCGCTGGAAATGAAGTATCCCCAACTAAGCAAGCCAGAGGCGACAGCGGCAAGGAACCAAAACTCCATTCAGTGACAGAATGGAGAAAAAACCTTGGGAGAGACCAGGCTCAGTCAGGGGGCCAGTTCTCCTCTGACCAGACAAAACCAGCAGTTCAATTTCAGGCTGCAGCAAAGCCACATTGTGCAGAGGACTCATCTGGTTCCTGTGGTCTTGGCCCGGTGGCCATCTGAAACTAGGTTTTTACTGGGGATCTGTATCTGGGGCTCCTCTAGTTGTCCTGGTCTCCGCTGTCTTTCAGGGCTGTGGAGGTCCTTTCTAGGTGCTGATCCACCATCTGGTCTGAATACGTACTGGATCCGGGTGACTGCAGTGACCATCTGATCTGGATACAGACTGGATCTGGTGGCTACGGTGACCTCGGAATCAGAGAGAAACAGACTAATATTAGCATAGATGCCATTCTTCTAACAATGTAACAAGTACATCGAGTGTTATGAGAAGTGTTCCCGGTTCCGGTTGACCTAATTAATGCAGCCTAAAAATCCTTTAACAAATTTGAATATTACAAATGTGTTAGTGTGTTATGTGTAAGACAGGTTAAAGAGACCTGTCTTTAATCTAGATTTAAACTGGCAACATTCATGATCATTTCACCTAATATATTCTTTTTTTCTTTTTTTCTTTTTGACCGATGCAAAATAGGCTTCTCCATCATATTTAAAATAGTTATTAAAATACAATGTGTCACAAGAAAATGCAAAATAAATGAAAAGGCTATGTAGTGCCCCTTTGAGTATAATTGCACAAAATGTGGCATGCATCCTCAGGATCTCTATGGAAATCAAGTTGAATCACATTTGGACTTCTATGATGTCCAAAAAATTAACAGGGCAATTAATATAAACTATCCAGTTCAATATATTTTTAGTATTATTTATATACTATTTATAGTGTTTATTCAGTTTTTGATTTAGCTTACTTTTTATATTTTCAGTTTTTTATTTTTATTTTAAGAAATTGTGTTATATGTCATTTTCTTATTACTCTTCACTTTTTAATATATCTATTTAGCTTTAATTTGTTTTTAAGGTTTAGTCATTTTAGTAACTTATTTCAGTATTTCTAATTTTTGTCAAAGGGGTCATATGATGCGATTTAAAGTTTTCCTTTCTCTTTGGAGTGTTACAAGCTGTTGGTGCGTAAAGAAGATCTGTAAAGTTTCAAAGATTAAAGTCTCAAAACCAAAGAGATATTTCTTTATCAAAGTTAAGACTCTGCCCCGCCCCCCTAAAACGGCTTCCATTCTAACATGCCCCACATATCTACCATGCGATCTACCTCACTATGTGGAAATCTTAGCATAATGCGCCCAAATGGCTCACGAAAGAAAGAAGGCGTTGTTTCAGTAACTGCAGTTAGTGTTGATGCAGCATGTCAGGGAGACTCTGTGTGTTTCTAGCTGAAAGCAAAATCACTTTATTTTACCTTCAGAAAGTAGATGCATTTAGGAATCTTAAGATTACTTACAACAGAACAGCAATGATTTTATGGACGACGTTCATGACTAGAGAGGAAGTAATTCAGATCAGTATGTTTTGTTATTAGTTTCAGTATTTGCTATTGACGTTCAAATGCGGAGTTTTTTGCGCAGCGTGTGTGTGTGTGTGTGTGTGCGCGCGCAAGAGCGAGAGAGAGCGAGAGCGGTGTGTATGTATTGTGTGTGTGTGTGTGTGCGCGCGAGAGAGAGCGGTGTGTGTGTGTGTGTGTGTGTGGGCGAGCGAGAGAGAGAGAGAGAGAGAGCATCAAAGTGGAGTCAGCTGTCTTAATCGTGGCTTGTGTATTGCAAACACATATTCATCATTGTGTCTGTCACGAGACTCTGTTTCCCTTTCGGCTCTGTCTTTACATTTATTTTGAAGATGAAGCTCGCGATTATGGTAAGTGGCGTTACATTTCCGATGTGTGCTTGCGGTGTTCGGCCAATCACAGTGAACTGGGTCAGCTGGCCAATCAGAGGAGACTGTGATTGTCAAAGGAGGGGGCTTTTTTGAAAACTACGTGTTTGAGAGAGGCGGGGCGTAGAGGACTTACAATAATGTACGGTATTTGAAAAAGAATGTGTTTTTTTGAACATTAAAGCATATCAACATATTATGTTACACCAAATACACAAAACAATGATCTTTACAAAAGCATCATATGACCCTTTAAAATTTTTTCATCTTACTCACTTTATATATATATATAGATAGATATATATATATATATATATATATATAATAATAAATAGCTAATTCAGTTACCGAAAACAACTTTTAATAGTTTCAGTTTTAACAATGACAACACTGATATGATACCAAATCTTGTGTAAAATAGACTGTCCCAAAATTTTATAGACAGAAATGTTTTATTATCTCTTCATTAGCTCTCATGAAAATTATTTAACTGAGGCATTTTTGTAATTGCAAAGCAACTATTTTAATCTTGATGGACAGGGATTGGAGGAGGGAGTTTCCCCAGACAGGAAGGGTTACCTGATTTGATTGACAGATGCTCATTTTTCTCAGTCCTTGAATGAAAATGGGTGACAAAAAGAACAGCAGGGAGAACGTCTGAAAGAAAGAGGGGGAAATCAGAATGCAGGAACAAGAAAGACAAAGAGATAAAATGGAATAATGATAACAGGAAAGGATGAACGGTGATGAAGAAAAGCACATTTCTATTTTATGGATAAGTAAATCATGTTAAGCTAGACCATAAGATCATATAGAAGAGGCAGAAAGTCTAAATGAACCCTCTGACACATATGATCAAGCCAATGTGGAAGCAACCTAGAACTAAATAAATCATTCCCATAGTAATTTGGGCCATGAACAAACAACTTCTGTGGCGTGAGCATGTGGACAACTAGCATGATCTCATTAGCAATCGTAGGTATTCATATGTAAATTGTGGTTCTAGCACATATACATTTTTGCATAGACACAAAAAAAGGTGCATTATTAACAACCTGACAGCATCGAAAACAAACATTTTACATATGAACAACTTTAGAGATATATAAACATTTACTAATCTTTTTTTAACAAAGTTCATTGAATATTGAACTCATTGACTTAATTAGCTGATTATAATTAACTTAATTAATGAAAATTTGATATTAGTTATGTTATTTGTGATTTCTGATGCTCTTTCAACTCATTTTATAGAGTTCCCCCACTTTACCCATAATGTTAAAATTCACTGGGTTGAATTAATTGGTTGATTTTAATAAATGTAATCAATGACAAAAAAAAAAGTTTAATACTGACTTAATCCTTTTAAGTTCATTGAATATTGAACTGATGGAATAAATGGATTAATTTAAATTAATTTAATCAATGAGTAAAATCCATTGGTTTTAATCCCATCATATTTATTTAACACATTTACCTCATTTGATTTCTGATGATTTCTGAACTCATTTCAAAGAATTCCCACTTTGCAAGACTAAACTTTAAAATGATAAAATTAATGAAACATCAAGGGTAGCGTTAGTTCTGGCAGGTCAGGTTAGTCAAGCTTGCATCAGCTGACTCTCAGCTGATCCCCATCTACCTATAGGAATACGACACCTATCTAAGCATTCATATATAAGGTCCCTCAGTATTATCAGCAGTTTTCACATTGCTCAATAGCTAATTAAATGGTGAATTCGCCAGGCAAAACACCATCAGCAGGAATTGGGAATTTAGCGAGTGGAATTCATTTCCCCAATGGACTCACCTCCAATTCATTCAAGTTCGTTAACTTAAACACGTGAATTCACCGCATTGATCATAAGCTGCCTGATTCAGAAGTAACTGAGTTAGCATTACTTCACGCATCGCTACATTATTGACATGGACTCCACGAGTTATGTAACTGACTCAAGAGAACAAGTTCAGAAGGGAACTTCATCCCCAAGAAGGATATCAAGAGATCAAGCTTCCACTTCACAGCTGCTATGTTTCACTCTCTCGAACGTCTTCACAAGCTAAGTTCCAATTAATGCTCTCAGGTTATCTGCAACCTGCATGTTGCTAAGTCTATCCATGTTTTGTTTAGGCTCATTTAGTTGTTTTCAGTTACATGCTTGTGTTGTGCTAGTTTATGTGACCTATTGGCAATCTGCGGTACTTATCTGTTGTCACTGGCAACACGCTTGTCGCTGCATATGCTGCGCTTAAAGGGGGGGGTCTAATGCTATTTCATGCATTCTGAGTTTACACTGTTAAGAGTTGGATTCTTATGCATGAGCTGCGGAATAAAAAATTCTTCAGTGTTACGTGAACAGTGGATGTACTTTGTTTTTCCGGGGCAGCAACGGAGTTTCACGAGTGTGTTTGTAGTTCCCGTCACTTCGGTGACGAATGTTTTATAACAAGGTACATTCTATGAAAGACAGAGCAGTCCCAGTGATAAAAGTTCCCGGTCATGACTAGGAACTGCTGTAAAACTGCATCTATGTCTATGTTTTGTTGCCAATCGGCCCATAAGTGCTCGCGACTCTTCAGCTCCGCCCACGGCTCGCCTCCAGGAGCTCGGGTGTTTTCATAGAGAATTGTAAGCTGTATCTCTCTTTATAAATCTGATAAAACTGAAGACTCTTCGGAGATGTGATGATGCGATACTACACTATAGGTACTCAAGATTAACATGAGATTGGCCGAAACTGTATGCGTTATGTTCCCTTTAACATAGTCAAGTCGCCTTTATTTTATAGCACTACAGCACAGATTTAAGCAGCAGAAAAAATCGGCAATGTGCAAAGGAATTAAATTCTGCTGAGGCGCCCGCTCCAAGAGAAACATGGTTAAATGGTTGTGTCAGTTGAGTCGTCTGCACGCCAGAAAACCAGGCTGCTGAATGCTGCTATCAGCCAATGACTTCGCAGGCAGCGTCTGTTCATGAAGATAACTCATGAAACGGTATCGGAGGGCTCTAGTCAGGCTAAAGTCCTTGAGCTACAACAAACTAGAACGAGCTTCGGTGATAACTCAGCAAATATTTAAATACTCAATTTACTGATTTCCCGCTAGAAATAACTTCAGACGCCATCTTTATTTTGCTCAACCATCAAGGAACAGGATTGTTGGGTATCAAGGCAGCAAAGGATACATATATTCTGCCTTTTAATATCGACAAGATGAGGTATCTCAGGAGGCAGGAAATTAAGCTAACTTTGGATTCGACGTGTCTTGATGCCTTCCTACCTTGAAATGTGTCCTCCAAAGGCAGCATTTTCCAGTTTCGGAAGCAGCTGTCAGTTCAGCGTTGATTCTGCTCCAGTACCAGACACGCTTGTTCCCATTCAGTCAGTCACGTTCTACGTTACGTCAGTGACTGACGAATTGGGATCTCGCCCGAGAGCCCAATCACCTTCGAGTGTTAACTAAACAAGTCAATGACAGTTGGCGTGCGTGTTTCGTCACGCGTACCCCGCCCTGCAGCGCGGGTATAAAAGGAGAGCGTGTGCAAATGCACATCAGCTTTTCGCTTCGGAGGCGAGCCTTCTACAGGACGAATCTCCGCGGGTGTTCGAGAAACAGCTGGCGTTGGTATGACGGCGTATCAGCGGGGGTTGCCATCCAGGCTGCTGAAACCTCGGCGGGCTGCAGCTTCCATTCTGTGGTCTCGCCGCGACCTCCCCTGGGCGCTTCAGCGCTCTCTCTAAAAGAGTATTTTCCAAAAATTCTAAAAGAGCTATTTTTAAAAGAGCTTCACGAGCGACGGGCGTTTTTTTAAAGATGGCTTCCCGCTCGTGCGTTGCTGGATGTGGTCGTTTCCTGCCTCCATCTGATGGTCATGATCGCTGCCTCTCGTGCTTGGGCTTACAGCACGCTGAAGCAGCGCTCATGGATGAGTCATGTTCTCAGTGCGGGAACATGACCATCGCGACATTGAGGTCCAGATACCTCCTCATTAAACGGGGGGGTATCCCCCTTGCCATGCCCCGCTCTAGCTACTCTGGTTCTCGGAGGGCTACTTCGGTTCATGGTCAGGGAGACTTGAGGATCACAGTGAGAGCTTCCCCGTCAAGTACATCTCCGCGGGCCTCTCATTCCTCAAGAATGTCACACCACCTGGTGTTTACGGACGAGTAGAGTGTGCTGGGTCCTTGGACAGGGCGGGGTCCAGTATCTTGTGCGGGGCACAGGCAGAGGACAGGATGTCGATCGCTGCATCGGAGGGCGAGCTAGGCTCTGGAGATGAGGATTCGGCTGCGCTGCCACCGTCAGGGAGAGCGGCGTTGCCCGAGTCAGATCCAGAGCTGACCGCTATGCTTTCCCGGGCAGCTGAGAGCGTCGGGCTGCACTGGAGATCTCCGCCTTCTCCCGAACGCTCGAGGCAGGATGATTGGTTCCTGGGGGCGCAGGAGAAAGGAACCGGGCCAGCGGCAAGCCCAGAAGCAATCCTCCAGTGCCCTTCTTCCCGGAAAGAAAGATGACAACCAATCGCCAATATCAAGATGAGGAGGTTACTAAGTTTTGGAAGGCACCTTTTTCTGCCCGAACCAGACTTGGTGCCTCCTCCGTCCTCAACACCCTCGACGGGGGGGCGGCCCAAGAGTACGTGGACATCCCTCCAGTTGAGCGCGCTATTTCCATGCAGCTCTGCCCGCAAAGCGCCAACGCCTGGAGAGGTAGTCCACGCCTTCAGTCCAGGGCCTGTAAGTTCTCGTCCGCACTGACGGCCAAGGCTTACAGTGCGATTAGGGCGACGAAAGTCACGGACGTGGCGCCATGGGTGTCAGACGATGTCACATGGGGTCCAGGAGCGCCACCTTGGTGGCCTTGGCGGATATGAGGGAGGGGCCGAAAAGCACGCTTCCGGACGCCACGATCTCAAGCCGCCTATTCCTGGGCGGAAAACAGTTCTCCGCCGCGCAGAAGCAGACGGAGGCGTTTCGACAAATCCTGCCCCGGCGGTCTGCTGCTGTCTGCACCCCACCACCGGCTGCAGCCCCTCTGTCTGCTCGTCGCCGAGGGCGCCCTCCTGCGGCCTCCACCTCCGCTCCAACGCAGCCACAACAGCAGCCTTCACAACAGCCGCAGCGTGGAGCTGACCGCAGGAAAGCGGAGCAGTCCGCCTCCGCCCCTGCCAAGCCCGTGAAACGCCAAGGCAGGCGGCGTCCCTGAGACGGGCGAACCGGAGCTCTTGGATCCTGCTCTTCAAGAGATGATGATTGCACCACTCCTTCCCCCGGAGGAGGACCAGGTGGAGAATCTTATGTTCCCGTTTGTTTTTGTACCCAAAACTTCAATAAAAGAACAGTTTCCTTTGCCTCCGGGTCCCAACAGGGCGAGGACGGAGTGTTCCCTGCTTGTTGTTTGTGTTGGTTGTGGGGGGTGTGTTATGTCACCAAGGCAGGCGACCCCCCTCTCCCTTCGCTACATGGGCAGAAGCGGTTTCAGTCTCAAGGCCGTAAGACTCCTCACGAAGCCCCCTGCCCCAGCAGTGGAGCCAGGTTATAAGATTGGCGAGCCGCGCAATCAGAGGCACCACCCGGGAACGCGTGGCCTCCAGGGATTGGGTAACTTGGTTCCACCCTCGCTTTGACCCACTGCGGGTAAGTTGGGGTCTACCTAGGTCCGCTAGTTCGGTGCTGCGGCGATGGTTAGCGCTCCCCAGGCCGTCATCGCTGCTCATGAGAACCATCGACTCGGCATGCGATTCAATCGCCCGGCCCCCCGGCGCCCTCCCAAGTTTAGGGGCATTTGGTTCACCTCTGTGCCCAACAAGGATGCTCCTGTCTTGCGTGCAAAGATCACAGTCCTGCTGGTGAAGGATGCGATACAGCCGGTCCCTCCAGCCGAGATGAGGAAGGTGGTTGTCTACGCCCATACTCATCGTACCCCAGAAAGCGCGGTGGTTACGACCGATTCCTGGACCTGGCGTACTGAAACACCCGGGCCCTTCAAAAGCTCGTTCAGGATGTTGGACGGCAGAAGAAGAAAGAAGGACAGACGCATCTTTCCATGCGTCCGTCCTTTCGATTGGTTCGCAGAGGTCGACCTCAAGGACGCGTACTTTCATGTCTCGATTCTCCCTCGACACAGAACGTTTCTCCGCTTTGCGTTCGAAGAGCATATCAGTACAAGGTCCTCCCCATCGGGCTATCCCTGTCGCCTCGTGTCACCTGTTCACCAAGGTCGTGGAGGCAGCCCTCGTTCCATTGGAGGGAACAGGGCATTCGCATTCTCAACTAACTCGACGACTGGCTCATATTGGCCCAGTCCCGAGCGCAGTTGTGCGGACACAGGGATATGGTGCTCGGTCACCTCAGCCGATTGGGGCTTCGGTTCAGCTGGGAAAAGAGCAAACTCTCCCCGTTGCAGAGGATCTCTTTTCTCGGCATGGCGCTGGACTCGGTCAACCTCTCAGCACGTTTCGCAGTAGAGCGTGCACAGTCGATGCTGAACTGCCTGGGGTCCTTCCAGTGCAAGACGACAGTTCCACTGAAACAATTTCAGAGGCTCCTGGGGCATATGGCATCAGCAGCCGCTGTCACGCCACTCGGGTTACTTCATATGAGACCGCTTCATCGTTGGCTTCACGACCGGGTCCCGAGAAGGGCATGGCGACACGGCACTTACCGGATTTCTGTCACCCCATTCTGCAGTCAGACCTTCAGCCTGTGGGCAGATCTTGCCTTACTTCGGACAGGGGTGTCCATTGGGCAAGTATCCAGGCATGTTGTTATATCAACAGATGCCTCTGCCGGGGGCTGGGGTGCCATGTGCAATAGGAATGCAGCTGCGGGGCTCTGGTCGGGGCCACGACTACAGTGGCATATCAACTGCCTCGAGTTGCACGCAGTATGGCTTGCTCTGCGCCGCTTCAAATCGCTGCTACACGACAAGCACGTACTGGTCCGTACGGACAACACTGCGACCGTTGCGTACAACAACTACCAGGGCGGTCTACGCTCCCGTCGCAACTCGCCCACCATCTCCTCCTCTAGAGTCAGAAGCATCTGAGGTCACTTCGCACCGTTCACATCCCAGGCGAGCTCAACTGTGCACCGACGAGCTCTCACGTCAGCCCGCCCTTCCGGGAGAGTGGCGACTCCACCCCGAGACAGTCCAGATGATTTGGAGACGCTTTGGGGACGCTCAGGTGGACCTGTTTGCCTCCCCGGACACGTCTCATTGCCAGTGGTTTTACTCCCTGGCTGAGGGTCCCCTCGGCACGGACGCACTGGCGTGTAGCTGGCCTCGGGGCCTACGCAAATAGGCGTTTCCCCCAGTGAGCCTTCTCGCAAAGACACTAGGACAGGGAGGACGAGGAGCAGGTCCTCTTGGTAGCACCATACTGGCCCAGTCAGACTTGGTTACCCGAACTGATGCTCCTCGCGACAGCCCTCCTTGGCGAATTCCTCTGAGGATGGATCTCCTTTCTCAGAGAGGGGGCAACCTCTGGCACCTGCGTCCAGACTTGTGGAATCTCCAATTATGGTCCCTGGACGGGACGCGGAGGTTCTAGGCGGGCTACCTCCAGCGGTAGTAAACACCATAGCTTCAGCTAGAGCCCCGTCTACCAGACAAGCTTACAGGCTGAAGTGGAACCTGTTAGTCGGTTGGTGCTCTTCCCGCCTGGAAGAACCCCAAAGATGCCCGATCGCAGTCGTGCTTTCTTTGCTGCAGGATGGGTTGGAGTGAAGGCTGTTTCCCTCCACCCTGAAAGTGTATGTTGCGGCCATTGACGCACAACCGATGCAAGTAGACGGTAACGTCTGTGGGGCAAGCACGAACATGTTCATAAGGTTTATCAGAGAGGCAAGGAAGATTTTAAAATCTCAGCGCCCTCCACTGTTACCCTCTTGGATCTCCCCCTCAGGTTCTGCAGGCCCCCGAAGGAGGAGCTCTTACGAGCCTCTTGCAGCAGTAGGAGCCTTTGGGTTCTGTATTTAAAGGGACAGCGCTCCTACACGCATTGCCCGGTACAAGAGGGTAGGGACCTGCAGGCATTAGCCCCACGGGCGTACGATTAGTGCTAGAATCGGAACGGGGAACCTCTACCGTTGTCATGGAGACCCCGGCTCGCCTCTGTCCCAGAGTTCCCACCACGACTTTCAGGATAAGGGGTTGAATGGCAAGCGCTTGCCCCCGGGAGGAGGCAGCAGACCCAGCCATCGATATGTCTGTCACGTTCGCGCTCTGCCCGCATGTACGTGGAACTACGAGGAGTTCAGGGATTCAGACCCAGCTCTTTGTCTGCTTGGAGTTCGCAGAAGAAGGGAATAAGGCTGTCTCCCAAACAAAGACTTGCCCATGGTTAGGGGAGGCTAAGTCGTGGCTACAGGCCCACGTTTTACAGTGCCCCCCTCGGGAGTTGAGAAGCTCACTCTCACGAGAGAGGAATCTTCTTGGCATTGGTGGAGGGCGCATCGATAGAGGACATCTTGTAGAGGACTGCGGTGGGCAACGCCCTCTAACACGTTTGCGAGATTCTATAATCTCTGTGTAGAGCCCGTGTCCTCTCGTGTACTCGCATCAGGTAGGCAGTAACACCGGACCTGCACGGTGTCGATCACGCTTGCTGCGCCAATCCCCTCTACGGACCGGATACGTGCGCCTTTGTGCTCCTCAATCAGTTCCCCATGGCGAACACTGGTGGAGTTCCTCCCGCACCCTCGACGGTCAAGCGTGGCGGAGCGCCAGACGCCAGGCCCAGCACTCGTGTGCATGCCCAAGGTCAACCCTTGTGCTGGGCTAGGTGCCCGTGTGTAGTGATTACCCCTTCGGGTGATCACCCGGCCCCTTAATGTGTATTCTTCCACGGTACGGCTTCCCTCACGGTAAGCCTGTGTCTTTCCTTGGCAGTCGTTCACTGCCATCTCTGTAGTGTAGTGATCTCACCCCAGGTGGGGTGAGTCTACCGCAGAGACTTCCATATGTATTACTGCCCTGGGCCAGTCCATATGTGAAATTCCACATGATACCTCCTATGTGCAGGATATGGCTTCCGTAGCGTCCCAACTGGGTAAGCTTTCCCAGTGTTATCCAATGTACCACTCTATGGAAACAGCAGTGGCGGACACCTCTGCCTAGCCGCTGTTCTATCTTCCGCCCCAGCTGGTGTGGGGGACTTGCCGGCTTCCGCAGGGCGCTGGAGGGGGTCAGCAATAGTGGCGTTTTCCATACGGATCCAAATTCGTCAGTCACTGACGTAACGTCGAAGTGACTGACCTGGCAATGGCATGTCTAGGTTAATTGTGTAACCCTCGTTCCCTGAAGGAAGAAACGGAGCAGGACAGTTCAGTCGAAAAAGTCGGGTAACCACGCTGTGGACGGCCCGAAGGGCCAAGTAACAGTCTCCGGAATCCTAGCGGGAAAACCTGATTGTGCAGTTGCACGCGCTTCCTTTTATAACCGCGATGAGGCGGGCGGAGGGTACGCGTGGCGAAAACCACGCACGCAACTGTCATTGCTTGTTTAGTAACACTCGAAGGTGATTGGCTCGCAGGCGGATCCAAATTCGTCAGTCCGGACGGTTAACGTCTCCGTTACCTCCTAGGGAACGAGGGGTTAAACAAGAACCTAACTTTTTGTATAGTCGTATTGGAAACATGCTGTTTTAAGCTCTACAGTTGTATTGGGAATATTCTTGTTCTTAAGTTATAGTTGTATTGTCAGGATTACGCTTGTCCCAGAGTTATCTGGTTGTTATTGGAACATGCTTATTATAAAAGCTGTAGTCGTATTTGGAAAATGTTTGTTCTTAAGCTGTAGTTGTATCGGGTATATGCTTGTTCTTAAGCTACCTGGTCATTATTGGGAACATGCTTGTTCTTAAGTTATAGCTGTATTGTTGAGAACATGCTTGTTTCAGAGCAATCCGGTCATTATTCGTAACATGCTTGTTCTTAAAAGCTGTAGTTGAATCGGAAACATGTTTAGTCTATCTGGTGTTATTGAGAACATGTTGCTTAAGCTTTTAAGGTATTGACAACATACTCATTAGGTCATCCGTTAAAGGCAACATGATTGTTGCTACAGGTTATGCGGGTTTTGGCAACAAACTTGTTTTGGTCATTGGGGTTAACGGCAACTGTGTTGCTTTTAAAGGGGTCATATGATGTTGCTAAAAAGAACATTATGTTGTGTTTTTGGTGTAATGAAATGTGTTTATGCGGTTTAAGGTTAAAAAAACACATTATTTTTCACATACTGTACATTTTTGTTTCTCCTCTAAGCCCCACCTTTCTGAAACGCGTTGATTTTTTACAAAGCTCATTGGTCTGAAAGCGAGGTGTTGCTCTGATTGGCCAGCTAGTTAGTGCGTTGTGATTGGCCGAATACCAATCAAGCGTGTGACAGAAATGTTACGCCCCTACCATACTGTGATGCCATGTCCGGCCGGAGCGACGAGACAAAACCAATAAAAACCATTACAAACTAGGTAATTGTGCATCCAGTGGGGACATATTTACGGAATATAATGACTTATACTGTCTTTTTACGCTTTGCATCGCGCGTGTAAACATAAAACCATGTCTGCATTTTGTGATCGGAGAAATGACAAACAACTTGTGCTACTCTACACTGCTCAAAACTCAGTGAATCGTCAGTGGCAAAATTCTTTAAATATAAAAAACGTACCTACAGTCTGTGAGTCAGAACAGCCGGCGTCTACTCTACCAGGATCAGGACACAGTCCTCCATAAAATGTGTTGCACACAAATGAATATTTGGGTTGAAATGTTCTGGAAACAGTGTTGTAAATGCAATCTTAACCTCATGATTTCTAGTAGTGTACTCTTTTGGAAGGACCAAAACAACCGTAGTTTCGCTTTTCAACAACAAAAACAAAGCGTAAACCACGCTCGGCATGGCAGTATAGAGTGCGACATACAACGCGGACCGGCAGAGGCATGACCGCCCACGTACGTTGTACCTGATAGTGCGACCTTGTGTGTTGAGCGGCGTGCCCTGCTGGCAACTACGTGGAGATCAGTCGAGCGGCGGGTCGATTAGAAGTAGGTTTGACCGGAGCGGTACAGGTGGGACTTGAGAACGGCTAACAACTTAATCCAGCGGCACAGGGGGGAGTCTTGCAGGATAAGCCAACACAATGTCGATGACCATCGGGTGAGCATTCCGATTCGTCCACGGTGGAAAAGAACCGATTCGGGCGATCCACCGCGCGAGTGATGTATTTCCTCAGCTGCCCGTCACGGATCAGGCTGCTAGGCAGTGAGCACAAGCAGATAGTCATGTCCGCTTTTGGAAGACCAAACAAAAGTAGTTTCGCTTTCACAACGACACACAAAGGGTCTCTAATGAGCATTGCTGCAGCAACCGACGGATGAAGGCTTTTAGCTGGATCAATAGGACCGCAAAGCTAATAATACAATGGAGCAGACCTAACAAGAGAAAAAAGTTCCAGACTTACCACATTCTCATGCGATAACATTGAGGGACAGTCATATTATGCAAATCTATACATCATAAGTCGACACTCAGACTGTCTAGGGGGCGTGAGCGTGTTAGACCGAGCCATTAGGGTAGGCGTGGTGACTCTTAAACTCTTATATAAAGAAATATCACTCATTTGGGTGGATTTTGCGACTTTTAGTCTTTGCAACTTACAGATCTTATTTATGCACCAAGAGCTTGTAACACTTCAAAGAGAAAGGAAAAATTGAAATCGCATCATTGACCCCATAAGGCTTTGAGTTTTTGCTATCAGTTTGTGTTGGGGGATATCAGCATATGGTTTTGTTGGGAGGGGTATCGCTGACTCCTCCTGCTCATTCATGACAGGTTGCATGGATGGGCAGGGAGTTTTTTTTTGCCCAGAACAGAACCATACCGCCAGTCCAAACAGTATGCTAATTGTCAATCATCTTTGACGATAGTCGTCCTGACAGAATTCTGTCATTTCTTAACCATTTATGTTTTTATTTTGTTTGCATGGGACAGTAGTAAAAAGTAACTATATAAACATACGTGCTTATAATAACTATCAATAAAGGATTTGTAAAGATTTTAATATTTCTGAAGATGAGAATACCTAAATAATTTAATGATTTAAGTTTGTTTAAACGTGTATATAAAAGAAAAGTTCAGAAGCAAAAGCTTCTAAATGAAATGTTCTCCTAAAATGAGCATTTTTCTCAGGCTCCTATGTTTATGTTCAGTTATTTCATGTTAATGGCAATGAAAAGAGCCTATTCACTGCCATTAAACTGAAACTGCTGAACCTACACATAGGAGCCTGATATAAAAATGCTAATTTTAGAAGAAAATTTCAAACGGCACTTTTGCATCTGAACTCTTCGTATATCAATTACATTTCTATGTTAGGCCCAAATACATTCAAACACGGAAGAAAAACCTAATTCTTTAACATAACTGTAAAAAAAGTTAATGCAGACTGCAGAACTTTCCTCATTAATCAGATCATTTTGGCATGCACACATTACATTACTTAATAGCCATCGGCACTGAGAACGTCGAGCGCAATTCATGTTCACAAAGCCATGTCCTCATGTAACACTGATGAAAGCATCGAGACAGACATCAACAAACATCTGTGGTTGTTGGCACAAGAGATTCTGAAAAGTTGCTCACTTGATTACCATTTATTATTGTGTCAGGATTTATTATCCTGATTTTTTATTTATTTATTACCCCTCTTGTTATCTCTTCAATAGCTCTGAGGTTGCCCAAGGAAGTTTAGCCATACTTTCCAAGCTGACTGACAGCCGACTACAATATGATGAACAGTGTCTTTGAAACGCAGGTCAAGTTACTCACAAGCTCAGTGCTTCCTTGAGAGGGTGAATGGAAAAAAACATGTGTTTATACGAGCCGGAGGAAAACACTGTGGAATCCTCTTTCCGACTCATTCATTATAGGCCTCTGGCAGAGAGAGCCAATCAGGCCAGACCAAAGACTTTTCAGACTCCCAAGGACACACTAGAGGGAATCGTGTGGGTCTAGTTGAGCAAACGCACATGCACTCGCGAATACACACACACACACACACACACACACACACACGCTACGGGCTAAAAAAAGACGCTACGGTTTTTGGGCTGCCCTTGAAACTGAACAGGCACGCATAAAATCACACAAACAGCCCAAATGACAACTTAAAAAAAGTGCTTAAAAAAGACGGAGGTTGCCGAAATGACAGCCTCCACCAGGATTATGTTCTGTGCGAACACCAGCCCCGAGGGAAAGTGCCGGTTGCCCTGCCAACGTGTCTGCAGAAATGACAAGTGAGCTGTAAACCACAGCAGGAGGGGCCACACCCTTCAGCTCTCCTTCAGGGGCCCCCTTAGGGCACCACAGTTCCCAAAATGCACCTGGCCCTCCTCACTACCATTGAGCCGAAAGCCTTTTTTCCTCATCCTATTTCCTTCCACTCAGTCAGGTAGAGCCTAACCAATAATGGCAGCCTGACTGTGGTATTGGCAGCATGTGCAGGGTTCAGGGTGACTGCTGTAGGAAAGTTCAGCCAAGTCGTTCTGTGCAGTCACTTTAGAGGATTACTCACATCCTCTGGCCATCCCAGCCGTCCCGAGTGACAGTCCTGCTGATGGATGACTGCAGATGGAGAGATGAAAACAACTGACACGTTGGTCTCCACTTTTAAATATTAACACATTGCTTACGAGGACTAAGACTTAGCACTGATTTCAAGATCATGACCAGTTTGGGCTCATTTTCCAGAAGAACACACATAAATGTCCAGCTTATTACTGTTCCTGTAATAAGTTGAATTGGATAAAAAAAAGTGTTGTCTAATGACTGCATGCTTCATGTCTGGCTTTTTATATCAGTCATTTGTGTTTCTGCACATTCTGTGGTGACATACTGTGTGTGCATAAAGTGCATGCTAAGCCTGAATCAAAAGATGATGTTATTTATTGGCATACATGGACATAAGAACCTAAGAAGGCTTCTATATTATATAAAGTTGCCCCAAACAAGTATTTGAACACAACTACCACATTTAAAAATATATAAAGATAATTGCATTAAATGGGTCATGAACTGAGAAACCAAAATTCCCTTGATCTTTTGATATGCAAGAGGTCATTGTATTATAAAAACATCCTGTACGTTTCAGAACTCAAAACGTTCTTGTTAGTCTAAAAACAGCTTATATTGAAGGCAGTCTGCCAAAACGACAGCTTATGGAATGTTCTACTCTGTGATGTAATAGTGTGGATAAGCACCGCCTCCGCAGATCAACACCTGCTTCGACGTCACTGCCTGTTTAGCCCCGCCCACCGATTCACACATGTAGTTTTATAAGAAAGACGAACACGCAGGTCTATGCAGAACCAGACGATAAAGATAGCTCTGAAGACGCTGTGCAGTGTCGAGATGTGGAAAAACAGTCTTTGCATTGCCTTCCTTCTGATTCCAATGTTAGGAAAGAGTAGTGAACTTTTTTTAATGAAGATCCAGAACGCGTCATTAAAAACGTGGTCCTTTGCTCACTTCATTTTACCACAGATTTGTTTACAAACAAGGCACAATTCAACGTGGGATTTTCAAAAAGATTGAAACTAAAAGACGATGCTGTGCCTGCTTTATTAGATCTGACAGTAATGCCGCAACACAAGTGTGAGTAACTGTTTTCATTACGTGGTCACTATTGCTTTGTTTCTTTCTACAGATCGCTTTATATGTATTGAGTTATTTATGCGTTTTAACCTAAATCACAGCAGCGTATGAGGAATGTATGCTGTCAAACATACACAACTATTAGCCAATCATAGCAGTGGGTGTTTACTTCCGAGTCTACAATCCGCCATGCCTATTCAAACAGAGAATTCTGATGAAGGGGGTTTAAAACAAGACAGAAAATAGCCTATCACTTCCTAAATATGTTTTTTGATGTAAAAATCTTGATAACATTATAAGTGGACCTCAGAGAACAGTACAAAATAAAAATGAAGGCAGTTCATGACCCCTTTATTAAACAAAACATGCACAAACAGAAAAAGGTAAAGCTGTCACTGAGGCTGTATTCTTTCAAAATGTACTATTATGCACCGCTTATGTAGTAATATGTACCTTTAAGTTACTAATATGCACCCTTTAGGGATAAATACAAAGTTACCTTTTCAAAGGGTACTGTCCCAGTGACAGCTTTTATACCTTTTGTTCTGAGAGTGTGTAAATACAGCACAAACACACTTTTCAATCAATAAATGTCAACAAAAAAAAAGAAAGAATAAATAAATATATTGTTCAAAATGCTGACAAAACCCCTTTACACTTTCTAGCTGTCAAACTTTAGAACATGTTTATTGTAGTTTATTGTAGAAGTTATTTTGCTGCACTTTTCGAAATAAAGTGCAAAATGTTTCTGAAGCAATGCCATAGAGATGAACCATTTTTGTTCCATAAATAACTTTTCAGTGAACAGTATTTAAGAGATTTTGGTAACACTTTAGATTAGGGAACACATATTCACTATTAACAGAGTTTTCATTCAATAAACTCCTACTTTGCTGCTTATTAATAGTTAGTAAGATAGTTGTTAAGTTTAGGTACTGGGTGGGGTTAAGGGATCTAGAACATGGTCATGAAGAATAACACATTAATATGTGCCTAACAAGTACTAATAAACAGCCAATATGCCGGTTTAATATGCAAGCTAATAAGCAACTAGTTAATAGTGATAATTGGACCTTAAAATAAAGTGTTACCCACTTTCAGAGAATACAGAGAATTCCATCATGTACAGTCTATTTCTATTTTTGTGCATGATTCATCAGCCTTGCTTGTATTTTTTTTGTATAGTAGTTTAATGAATAATCCCTATAAACACTTATGGTTTTTGTTAACACCACAATACAAAAAGTCACTCCTATTCAAGGACGCCACATTTAACATTTGAGTTAACAGTGAATGAGCAGATTCATCTGTTCCAGGCCCAAGGGATGGCCATTTTGTTTCTTCCCACAGATCTGAGTGTCCTGGAGGACAGTGTTATTTGATGGAGGACTCTGACCTGACGCCGACACTTCTGACCCCAAAGTGTGTAGTCTGAGGGGAGTCTGTGAAACCCCAGTGCATGTTTGCATTCCTCAAACCGTAACTGTCTTGCATCTTTGAAGCCAATTTACTCACTCTTTTTTTCTTGCCATCTCACTGTGGTCACATTGTTGGTCATGTAGGTCTTCATCTTAGTTTAGTATGTCTATTCCTTGCTTTCTCTTTCATTCTTCGTCATATTTCTGCTGAAGCTTTGCCCCACCCTGTTCCTTCAGAAAACTTTGTTGATTTAGCTTGGAGAGTGATGATGGATAAACTTATCCAAACCTCAGAAGCAACACTCGGGGAGCCAAGAGCGTTCATTTACACACACACACACACACACACACACACACAAGCACCTTCATTTTCAGCAGCCTGGACATCATTCGCAAATAATTAAGACATGGCAATGTGTCATTTCTCGACAAGCAGATGTTGCTTTGAGAAGAAGGCATGTGTTGTCTCGTCTGTAGCAGACAGTGAAGGCTGGATGAAGAATGGGAATGTTGCTTTAAGGTTTGTGGGTTCGGAGGTTATCGGACAAGCTGTCTACACAGGGTCTCCAACAGTCCATATTGAGGTGATACCCAAACAGCTTCAGATTCAATAGCATAAGCCAAAAGAGGCTTCATGTTATAGAGATTTTACAACAGAAGGAGGTGTTTTTAAGGCCCCTGTATACTCATGGCAAAGTTCTTTTTCGTTCTTCGCTTAAGAGTAATTTGTAAATACCCAGCGCAGTCACGTGTGTCTACACTTCCTAAACGCCACCCACCTGCTAAGTGGCGTTTGGATGAATATGTAAATATATGCTACGCTTTCCTCTCGTAACAAAATAAACACACAACAAAAATGACAGCAGTGAGAAAACAGCAGTTAAGAAAGCATCTGATCGTAGCGGTATGTTTGCACCAGCTCTGCAATTCGACACTCCAGTCAAGTCACGTCATATCACGTTTATTTATGTAGCTATTTATAGGCTACACTAGATTGCTTTAAAGGGGTCATGAACTGAGAAATCAAAATTCCCTTGATCTTTGGACATATAAGAGGTAATTGTACTAGAAAAACACCCTGTAAATTTCAGCACTCAAAACTTTCTTTTTAATGTAAAAACAGCTTATATTGAAGCCAATCTGCCAAACGACAGTTTGTGGAATGTGAAAGTTTATCACATACGTGTGGCTACACACCGCCTCCGCAGAAGATGATCACCCTGCTTCTACATCGCTGCCTGTTTAGCTCCCCCACCGATTCACGGATGTAGTCGGTAAATAACGAAAGAGACCCGCCGAACCCATTGTCAGTAAGAACTTGATCCTTTGTTTACTTTATTTTACCATGGATTTGTTTACAAACAAGGTACAGTTTGACGCAGGATTTTCAGAAAGTAAACTGAAACTAAAAGATGATGAAGCCCGAGTGCCGACTATATTGATTACAACAGTAATGTTTTCAACACACAAGTTGGAGTAACTGTTTTTATTACGTGTCACTATTGCTTGTCGGTTATTACAGATCATTTGTTTGATATGAGTATTTATGCATTTTTAATCTAAATCACAGCAGTGTTTATCTATGAAGGATGTAGGCTGTCAAATATTCACAACTGTTAGCCAATCATAGCAGTTTACTTCCGAATCTACAATCCGCCATGCCTGCTCAAACAGAGTGTTCTGATGAGGGAGTCAAAAACAGGACAGAAAATAGCCTATTACTTATAAATTATGATGTTTTTGGTTATTATTTCATACATAAGACTTGAGTTCTTAGCAGGAGCAGGCTAACTGTAGGCTGTTGAAAATGTACGGTGACAGCAACAGGACCAGAGATAATCTAGTATAACCGAACGAAACATACACACACTGTTAGCCTTTGTTATTACAGTTTCAACTGACCTTGATAAAACTTCAGATAACAGCATTATCTGTTGATTTGATCCTGAAATGCAGAGTATCTGTTTGCTGATAGAACATTTTTAAATTCGGCCTCCATTCTGCACCCTACGTTAGTAGAAGAAAATAGCCGCTGGCCTTGATAGCACTCTATATTTAGGGACTATCACTTATCATGAGAGGCCAAATCTGCAAGGGTGGTGGAGACACTGGTGTGAAGAGCAGCCTTCACTCTTCTGTAAAGCGTGTGTGTGTGTGTGCTCGCGCGTTTTTTGTGACAAATGCGGACATACATTTGTATAATGACAAAGGTTTTACATAGGTATTACAAGGAGAAGGTGCCTTTTCAGGACATTACCCCATGTCCCACTTTTCAAAACGCATACAAATCACACAGAATGGAGTGTATTGAAAAATCTGAAATAGCACAAAGTTCCCTGTAAGGGGTAGGTTTAGGTGTAGGGTTGGTTTAGGGCAATAGAAAATACGGTTTGTACTGTATAAAAACCATTACACCTATGGGAATGTCCCCACTTTCAACAAAAACAAACCTGTGGTGTGTATTATTCTGCATGAAAATTCTCCGCAGTGCATGATCAATGTCAAGGAATTACAATTTGGCAGAAACGGCAATAAACTGACCCTGATGGCTACGCGACGTGTCAGCCCTCTGCAAATTTATCTCATGACCCGCAAGAACGAAAGTATTCCGTTTCCAGGCCTGTTACGCTAAACAAAGAAGGACAGACTCATAAATATCTTCTGTCTTTTGTTGGCAGAGCTACACCTAAGTGCACACGTACTATATTCCCATTTAGTCCAAGTGTACATAATAAAAAAAAAAATTATATATATATTTTTTTTTTATTATTTTTGTTTTTTTTTTAGTATTATTATTATGTTTTTGCATTAAGTGTCAAGTGGTCAGATGCTATTTATGGCTTAGTGCAAATAGTGGCAATTATCTGCACTTCACTTCAGTATTGTAGTGCATTATAAAAAAGTATGCAATAATAACAACATATTCTGGGTATATTTATCAAATTCATAATGTTCCAGGAAGGAAGTCACAGTTTTGAGCACAATAAAAGTATGAGTTACATGAGCTGGTGTATAATGAGCTGTTTGATCAACCCAAGAACATCACATCAACTATTGGCCTATTAAATACCCATTTACTTTTACCACTATTAAATACATGTGAGCCACTTTTCAAATATTTTCTTAATTTCACATTTAAAATAAATTCATCTACGAGTTGATATGCTAAAAGGGAGGAGAATGGAATGGGAAAATAGTGGATTCAAATGGTTGTGGTTGCGCAACAAGTCCCAATTACTGCCTTGGTTTCTTTTGAAATTTTGTCTGGCTCAAACAGACAATGGTTGTGGTGAAGTAAGTGTAAACAGCCTTTGCCAACTAGAATGTCCACTTACATTTATATCTCATGCACAACGAATATAAAGCACATGTCGTCATCAGAAAGACGTGCTACTCTGTTGTATACAGTACATTTATGCATCTGAATTTGTAACATGTGCTTGTAATTGATTGTGTGTCCAATAGGTGGCAACACTCACAATTTAGCTTTTAAGAAGAATGAGACGCAGAGGAATGCAAGTACAACTAAAATTTTCTTCAGAAAGTGTACATATTTTACTATTTTTGCAATTCCGTTTGATGCTGCTTGGGCAACTGAAGTTACGTTACATTTAATGACTGAACTGAAAGAAAGTATATTGTACCACAAAAATATTACGCTACAGCTAAAACAATGGGAAAGATTCACAGTCACACAGGATATCCTTTGTGCTTTTCCACAATTTATCCCTGAACCCAGTTTAGTCACGTTCTGAATGGAATTTTTCCATTAATGGGATGAATGAAGCGCTTTTCCGAACTGCGCTGACTTGCCAGCCCGTCCCAAATGCAGATATTCACCCAACATCCACTGCCAGCGGGATTCTCTCACTCACAAACACACACGTACAGACTCACAAAACACACACAACCCGTTCTATCATGCTCGTTCGCTATGGGGTCATGATATAACAGATACCTGTCAACACCTAGCAGTCATCCAGCAATCAGAGCAGAGCACTGCTGTCAGCAATAACACACACACACACATATGCTTCAGCCACACACATACTGAAACACATAGAGACATGCAGCAAAAAACCCACTCTACTCCCCTCACATGCACATACCGACATAAGTGGTTATACAACCATGCATAATCAAGGACAGACACAACAAGCGCTTTTTCCCTCACCCTTTCCTCTCTTTCACACACACTTTAAAATCCAAAGCTGTTATGTTATGGCCTTTTGTGCTTGTCAATCACCCTGTCTCCTGTTTCCCACGTCTGCCTGCTGTGGCCTGGCCCCTGGCCCCTGGCCACCAGACTGAATGGACAGAAGTCTCTCCCGTGTCATTTCCTGTCTCACTTTGGGCCAGGATGCTGGTGAGGGTGTGTTGCTCATCTCTGTTTATCTGTAAAAGTCACTTTGATCGTTCTGGTGCTGACTTTGTGTTAGGGGTTTGACCAGCACCTTTTGTGTTACATCCAGATTGGATGGTTCCTCAAACCATGCAGACTTTTCTAAGTGATCTGACTTATGATTGTTGCCTGGCAGATGATTTAAAGGGATAGTTCATCATTCTGTTCCAAACCTATATTAGTCCCTTTCTTCTGCTGAACACAAAGGAAGATATTCTGAAGAAAAAAAAATATTTTCAAGAATGTTGGTAACTAAACAGTTGACGGTAGCCATTGACATCCATAGTATTTTTTTCCATGCTATGGAAATCAATGGCTACCGTCAAATTTTTGGTTACTAATGTTCTTCAAAATATCTTCTTTTGAGTTCAACAAATAAGAAAGAAACGCATACAATTTTGAAACAACTTGAGGGTAAACTATCCCTTTAAGGTGTCAAATTGACCAGAATCCACATGATCTGGAATTTTCCGTAAGGGCGAAGCGCTTCCTGACGCAGATGTTGCATCAGGTTAACGCTTTTCATGGAAATTATCTGCACTGACCAACAAATGTTGGGGGCTTTGGTTTTTTTTTTTTGGTTTTTGGGGGGGATGACTTCTGTGCGCAGTTTAAAAAAAAAAAAAGCCTTTTCATTGGCTTTTTCAAGTTATAAATAAAGCAAAGAAAATTGGAGTACTGTTACGGGGCGAACGAGACGCGAGACGTCCGGATCCATCTGCAAAGCTTTTATTAAAAGACGTGGCCACAAACACAGGCAGGTTCGGACAATGGTAAACAGGTATATTGAGGGCAAGACAAAAGAGTAATTCAAAACGGCATGAGTCAGGCGACAGCAAATGTTATCCAGAGGGCTTGACAAGAGGGGAAATCCAATAACACGAGCATAGCCAGGTGGCGTGCCCAACAACAGTCGAAAAGAAAGCAAAGGGTTAATCAAGATAAACAGCAAGAATCAAGTAACACGGGAGAAAGCAGGGCAGACAGACTATGACTAGGAACTGAGGACTAAGGACTAAGGACTAGGAACTGGCTCCGTAATGTGCTACCACTTGGAGAGTGATATACGCAAACAATACTCGGCCATTTGACAAGGATCTGAGTGAGTGTATAATGTGTGTGTGTGTGTGTGATTGGTTACAGCTGTGTGCAATCAGTGCAATGGATGATGGGAAATGTAGTCCGTGGTGACGTGTAACAGTCTGTGTAGTGAGAGAGTCAATATGATGGACGAGTGACTCTGGTGGCGATCGGACGGAAGTCCATGGACAGGATTCGTAACGAGTACATTTTACCTAAAAAAAAAACAAATACAATACAATTTCAGTCTTATTACTTCAGAATGTAACGTTTAATTGAATGCCTCATTTGTCATGTCTTACTTGCTATATATCCATAACTATTTGTGAACTTTATAAGCAGCTTCTGAGTGAAAATTGTTTCAAAGTAAATGCTACACCAATTTTTTTTTTTTTTCAGTATTACTGCTGCTTTGGTGCATCACAACAGTGGTAACCTTTTCCGCCAGAGAAATTTCACTAATGTGGGCACACTTTTAGATGGACAGAGGAAATCTGAGCCATATCTAGAAGCCAGAATGTCATAGAGACGTGATTTAGGCAAATAAGAGTCCATCATTAGTGCACCTTAGCAACCACACATCAACACCCTGGCAACCATCCCATCACCTTAGCATTATACGCACAGGGAAGCATCACTCTTGTTTTCATCATGCACAGGAAAATGCCACACAAGAATATTGCGATCACATGACCAGATGAGTCAACAGCAAACTCACAACACATCTGCTAACAGAAAGACAGTGTCAACAAATAAAACCTGAAAATAAATAAGGACTCAAACTCTAACTGCCTAAACCAACTCAAACTGATGTGGGGTGTGATAGACAGCAAAACATTTTGTTCTCTTCTGAATTTATTGGAGCTTTGATCATGTCCAGTTACTCACGTGACTGTGGTGGTTATCGGTTCAGATTTGCAGCATGCTTGCAGTTGCAGAGCTTTCAGTGCAGTGTGTGTGTGTGTGTGGTTATTACTCATAAATCTTCCACTAGTGTGTGTTTTTAGCCAAAAACTGATAATTCCTCTGCTTTTACACTGTTTATGCATTGTTTTACACGTGATTTCTTTGAATTTTATGATTCAAATAAGCTTTTTTTTGTGTTACATGTAGGTCTCATTAACACTTTCCTGCAAACTTTTTCCATGACTCTTGCTACTTCTCAAAAGCTTTATGTATAGATTTTATTGCAGATCTCTCCTAGACGTAGATTCTCTTAAATTATAAAAAAAAATTAAAAAACATAAAATATCAATTTGAAGTACATTTGTAAAACTCATAACAAAGAGTAAAAACAATCCATAAACTATCTCAATATTTTTGTGCGAAAATGATTTACATCAATATTTACAGGAATTATGGCTGTCCCTCAGTTGTTACATCATTTCCATCATACTGTACTAAACAATTTTGCCCCATATAAGGAATCTTTTTATTGTTAGCTATTTCCAATAAAGCTGTAAAATTAGCCAAAAAAAAATTGAAATGATCTTTCAATTGTACATTTTGGACATAAAATGAAATTAAAATTACAAGACGTAGATGTTAATTCCAAAAATGTTTCAAATGTAATTTTTCCATCACATAAATCACCTGTAATGTCTGACATTGTTAAAGAGTCTTTAGTAGATATATGTATGTATGTTTATGGAACATTCTTATAACGTTATTAATATTTCATGAACATTCTCATAACATTGAAAGAAAACATTCTGAGATCGGCATTCTCATTCTCAGAATATTGTAAGAAGCATTTTAGTAACTTTGAAATAATGTTCTAACTACGATAAGAACACCGGGCATTTGAACATTCTAAGAATATTAAAAATAAGCATTGTTGTTAACAAGTAATGTTACATTTTGGGTGAACATAAAGCTAGCAGAATGTTGTAAGAAACCTTTTTGTGACCTTTAAATAACATTCTATTTATGAGAAGAAAACTGGAGATTTTAATGTTTTAGAAACAATGCTGCCACAATTTTTTATAAAGTCAGAGTGACAGAAGTTTACCAGAACAGTCATTGAAATGCAGATTACAGAGGAAATAATGAGCCTGTTAAAACACACACTATTACTTTATCAGTTCATCAATTCACAATAATGGAAATTAAGTGTGAATAAATGGAGGGAAAATATGTCTTGCTATTTACTGTAACGTGAGCTCTTAATTATTTCCTGTTTTGCACAACCTGAGATTGAGAATGTTCCATGTATAGAAACAGTTCCATCTCTTAAAGGACTGACTCAGAGTGAGCTCACAGGAAAATTACTTCTATTTGTTTGTGTTTGTATCTGCTCGGAGTTGCTTCTTCATGGTTAGAGGAGCAGATAAAAGTGTGTGCAGTCTAGCCCTTGGCTAAAGATGTACTTGGTTTTGTTTTCATATGCTCTTGTCTGTCTGCTATGACCACAAAATCTTCAAAGCTTCCTCATTGTCACAGACAGCTTCTGGGAAGCTCTCAGAGGCAGTGACAGACTGAAACATGTGTGTGTTTGTGTCACATTAAGATGTGGGCCAACACACTCAGACATATCATAACATCTAACAGACAAGAGGTTGAATAACTGATCAGGAAGAAATCAAACATCAGAGATATCAAGATGAGCTACGTGCATGCTTATTAGTGTTAAAATTCAGTATGGCTGGGTATAAATTTGCACCAAAAAACTCACTGAAATTATTTTGTATGTTTACTTTAATAACTAAATACATAACTAATCAGACACAAGTAAGTAAACAGTATCAGTATGCAATATTTCATACTCAGCTAGTGTGTAATAAATGTTGCAAATATGAAAAGTCTGTGAAAGTTAAAATTAGCGCAAACATTGTTGTATTTATTATTGTTTGTCTGTTTGCTAAACCACTACAATTACATTTTAGTACCACATTCTAGTTTCCCACTGTAAACCTGTGGCACAGCAGTTTGGTGTTAGCATAGCAAAAAAGCCATCCCAGCTATCAGGGTATGTTCTCACAACTTTCACTAACGTTTTATAAAAGTTTTCTAAATGTTAGGACAGACATTCTTCAAACTGTTTTTTCTCATAAACAGGAGAAAATGTTCTTAGAACAACATTCTCAAAACGCCTTTATGATGTTATTTGTATTCTACTTGAACATTCTAAGCAACATTTTTTGTAACGTTTTAAATAACGTTATAATCATGACAAGAAAACTGGACATTTAACATTCTTAGAATATTAAAAAAATAAACATTCAAATAACATTATATTTTGGGTGAAAATAAAGTTAGTAGAACACTGTAAGAAACGTTTTTGTAACCTTTAAGTAACGAAAACTCAATGCTTTGGAAACATTGCTGTTCCCACAACGTTTTTATAACCTAAATTTGTTACCTGGGATGATAAACCTGTTATAAAATAGGGATTTATTACCAAAAGTTAGCAGTGGTGCTAACCCAATTTTATAGCTATAAGTGTGAAACATAGCTTAAAAGGATTATTTTAGCGTGACCAGGCTAATTCTGAATTCACCGTTAATACAAACTGATGGGAATTCTTTCTTGACAAATTGTTATTTAGAAAGAAGAGGAGGCATTTACTTTAAATGTAGGCCTTTTTGGTTAAAATATTTTTCACATTTCCATTCAGTTAGATCAGCAGTTGTGTTTTGACATGGTATGTGGGTGAAACAGGAGTCTGGTGTCTCCTCAAAAACACCTCCATGGTGTCCTTGTGTTTGATACAGCGACTGCATATTCAAAACTCTTCTGAGAATAAGGGTCTCGCAGCATTAGCAGGGACATGCGAGTGACTGAAATTGAGAGTTGCTGCACTGTCAGTGGGCGCATCATGAGACACTATGACTCAGACATGAGAGGGTTAAATATTGTAATGACGAAAAGCATAGGCTACGCATTGGCCAGTGACTGTCAAGTCTAGCTGTGGGAAAACTAGTCTAGGCGGCATTTAGATTATGTCAAATTGACGTAATTGCCCCCCACTGTGCTTGCATTGTCTTTACCAGGAATTGCCATTTTGAGTTGTTTTGTTATTCTCTGTGTCATATTAACCACTACACTCCCTACAGATTTGTGCAATAGTCAAATTGACTATTTGCTTTAACATTCCTTCATTTGAGTGTCTGTTTAAATTTCAGTAAAAGAACCGATTCTTACTATTAATTAGTTGCTTATTAGCTAGCTATGGCGTTTATAGTCTTTATATAACAACTTGGTAACACTTTAGTACAGGGACCAATTCATTATTATTAACTAGTTGCTTATTAGCATGCCTGTTATTAACATATTGGCTGTTTATTAGTACTTATAAAGCACATATTCTGCATGACCATATTCTACATCCCTAAACTTAACAACTAGTGAATTAAGAGTTTATTGAGGCAAAAGTCGTAGTTAATTGTTTGTTAATAGCAAGAATTTGACCTTAAAATAAAGTGTGACCACACATGTAATGCCTTATTCTGCACAACCATATAACAATACCTTACTAACTATTAATAAGCAGCATATTATGAGTTTATTGAGGCAAAAGTTGTAGTTAATAGTTAAAAGTGAGAATTGGTCCCTAAACTAAAGTCTGACCTAAAATTCCATTAAGTGCAAATATCCAGTCTTAACAGCAAAATCTATTTACTCTAACTCTGCCACACCATTCTCTAGTTGAGTAAGGCAGAATTACAAATTAAATGAAGTCAGTAGCTGGGAAAGTGTTGAGGAGAGTACAGACAGTGGCTTTAGCTTTTGACACAACCAACATGCATTCAAATCCACCTTTTCTGATCCCATTCTTCTCACTTTTCTCACCGCATATCAGCTCAAAGAATCAGCTCAAGAAAATATAGGAATAAGGAGTCTAACAGGTATTTAATAATGGGAATAAAGTGTTTAACAGTATTTAATAGGTCTATAATTGAAAAAGGACCCAATGCACCCATTTATGATTTTAATAAATATGTTATTATTGCATACTGTTTATTTCTTTTACTGTCCTGCAATACACTGAGGGGCAAATAGTAGGCCTATCTGCCATTATAAATAAAATCCAACACTATTTACACTTTGTGCAAAGAATAAAATAGAATTAAATTGCATCTTTCACTATTTGCATTTAGTGTAGATACCATCTAGCACCACTTGCGCTTATAGTAAAAAGCCTCTGCCAAAGTATTATTTTGAAGGCTAAACGCATCCAACATGAGTGGGACTGCGATATCAAACTGAACTGTTCAACTTGACCCCCTTGATCTGTTTATTTGTGAGATCCACCAATAGGTGGTCCAGCGTGTGTTTAAACTGATTTATGCTGAATGGTTGACACTGGTTTGCATATGTAAGCATCCACTCCATGCTGTCCAATGGCACGCACTGAACGATTCAACTAGGTACCAATCTTTCATCATACTTGTAGTGTTTCACGTCCATAGTTAATAACCATGAGAAGATGAAAACTGTAGACTTTTTGGTAAGACTTTATTTTAAGGTCCAATTCTCACCATTTACAAACCATTAACTATGACTTTTGCCTCAATAAACTACTAATTTGTTGCTTATTAATAGTTAGTAGTTAAGTTTTGGCATTGGGTAGGATTAGGGATGTAGAATATGGTCATGCATAATGTGCTTTATAAGTACTAATAAACAGCCAATATGTTTATAATATACATGCTAATAAGCAACTAGTTAATGGTGAGAATTGGTCCCTAAAGTATTACTGACTTTTTCATATTTTATGTTTTGATTTTGGAGAGAAATCTGCCGATAAAGATGGAAAAATAGTCAAACGGTTGAGAAAAGTTATGATAAGCTATAGGCATACAGCATGTTAGCCATGAAGTGCAGTTCTTGTTGCTCGTGATTTGGAAAATGTATTGATGCACTCATGATGTATTGATGATCTCATGGTCTTGCACACAAAGTAGACAAATGAATAACTGAATGTTTACATAATGGTGAGCAAGCAGTAGTGTTTAATCATGGTTTAGTGCGTGCATGTGTGGCCAGCAGGGCTATTTCTCTGAGATTCAGATATTATGAATGCAGGACAGTTTTGACTCAGCACTGACGCTGTGAATGTGACAGCACCAACGTTTTGTCGCTTTGGTCTTTTTTTCAGTATAACAGACCAAACACCAGCATTAGCCCACATTACACATATATGTAAACAGGAGGCTGGGAATTAGAATAAAGGTTACTCAAACAACCGCATTAACATAATCACACAGCCTGCAGAAAACAGCATTTCCTCTGTTTATCAACCATAAAACCTTGATGTTGTCCAACAGAAGTGTCACCTGATGAACACCAACATCCTATATGAGCACAAAGCCTGTGTGGCGCTGTAACTCCATTTACACAAAAAAATTGTCACACAATTATATAGTTCAAGCCAAATTGGAGACATACTGTATTCCTTTCAGCTTACATACGTGTCGTCCTCCAATTCTGGAATTTATCATAGCTAATGTCTTTTTTTGAGAACAGATCATTGTGTCAGGACCTGCAACAGGCCAAATAAGGCCGATGCTAACACGTTAAACCATGACTAAATCTACGAAAGGTAAACTCAAAAATGAACCAGATTACATTTGGTAGTGTGTTAGCCACTTGTTCTAGACAGCGACTCACACTTTCACAGACTCTTACTCATACCTCTGGCCAGTTCGCCCATAATAAAAGCGATTAGAGACTTCAAAGGTGCTGGTCTGTGACTGAGACCATGTCCAAAGTTTCAAGGACATGAGCTACATAGTTTTAACGACACGCTCAGCCCGTATCGCACGCAACCACATCCTACTGACACGCAAGCCCCCTGCCCCGGTCACAGGCGCAAAGGAGCAGAATCAGCAAATAGTGCGGTATCTCTGCTGGGGTTAGTCATGCTTGTTTGATTTACCGTTTGTGTGTGTTTGCAAGGGTGCATGTTACTGAGAAGGGCCACTGTCTTGTGACTGTGCAGTGCTGCAAAAGCAAATAGACTCTAATGCACCTGTGAATAAAGCTCTCACACATATGCAACCACACCCAACATACAGGAAGCTGATGGGTTAAGCAGTCTTACAGAAAGTGTTACGTGTTCCACTTTTACATCATCCTGTTGACATGCATAGTCATTTTCATGTTTTGCTTGTGTGTCTGCTTACAATGAAGCTCTGCAATTGCATAATTGTTTGCAATGTGAATTGAATACCAGTGAATATATATACACTTAACGTGCAAAATACTTTCAACTGGATTATTAAGTAAACAGTAAATAGATCAGTCTGACAGTCTGGAAATATAAACTTTAGGCCTATATACCATATTACTGTCAGCTAGCAATGACAAAAAAGACCCCAAAAATATAGTATTATCATATGCTATTTTGAGAATGATAAGTCAGTTAGTTTAAACATTTACAACAGTAATGGCATGTTGTGGGACATATAGCATGAAAAGACAATATCCTCTGAAACATGAATGGGAAAATCTGTAGGGCTTTTCTCACTGTGCTTAACCCCAGATTATCTTTGCTCAAAACCCTGCTTTATATCCTGGTACAGAAACATTTTTTTCACACTTGTAACTTAGAAGTGGGGTTTATAGATGGTTACAGAAACAGTGAGCAATGTATACACAGTCATTTCAGCGCTTGAGGGGGAAAAATGTCAAATGGTGACACAAAACTCATGAATTGGAGCGAAGAAGAGATTGTTTTATTCTTACCTTTATTTTCCACCGAGAAGTCCATTCGGGAAAGTCTTGATAGTACATATCGGATCAATCAATGACACTGACACTGCAAATACGCAATAAAGACTACAGTGTAAAAAAAACAGCTATTTCGTGTATGAAACACTGTATTAAGTGCCATACAAAGCATCATTTTTTTTTAACTGGCTGTTTAAAGGTACGGTCACATTTATTGTTGTTTGGCAAATTTTTACAGGCAAAACCAGACATTTAAATTGGCATCCATACAATTGGGAATTTCTCGAATAAGGGCAAAAGATTTCCGCATGCAGATTCAGAATTGGGTTCATGTTGGTCTCACAAATTTACCACATTGACCAACATCACTACTGTACTAATGACAACAGACAGTGGCATTTTTGCCTGTAATGTTTTGCTACCGTTTTATATAAAAAAATATATAAAAAACATGTAAATGCTACACCAAGTTTCCTGGCAGCAGTAAAACACAATACATGTCACACCAACATGGAAAAATAGGGTCTCAAAGCACATTTTTGAAAAGTTGAACCATCTTAAAAGGTGCCGTTAATTTGTTGAAAAAGGAAAGATGTTATACAACCATCAAATACATCCATGTAGGTCATGTTTGCATAGAAAAAACAATAAAAAAGCATTGTGAAGGGCAAAAACACACCTGGTCCCTTAACTGATAGCCTACACTATATTTGGCAGAATAATTGTTTTTCTTATCACTCTTTTTTAGATAGATAGATAGATAGATAGATAGATAGAAAGGGTGTGCTGTCATACAACATTTTACTAATCATAAACTTGGAATTATGGACATCTGTCACTTGAGTGAGTCACTTGGCTTGTGACGACAAAAGAAAAAAAGACACAAACAAGAGAAGGGACTTGCCCCCAATTAGACATAAAACACGCCTCTACAGTCAGCTATAAATCACTTGAGACAGGCCTCTCTCACACTCTTTGTGCTCCGCAGAGTTTGTTGTCTCATGCTGTTTGTGTCTGAGTGCTCCACACACACACACAGTAAAAAATTTCAAGCTGTTTCAACTAATTATTGTGTAGTAACTAGTTCCACGGAAATTTTACGTTCAGTCAATTTCTGTCTTCAAAGTGTTGCCTGAACTGTTATTTTTTAGTTGGCTCAACCTTTACTGAAATAGTTTTATAGTCCATTCAACTAAAATGTTTTAATTGGTCAAACATTTAGAAAACTACAGCAAATTAGGTCAATTAAAATGTAACCATTATATGATTGATTAACTGGTGTTTATCAATCACTAAAAACACACATTACAACACATAATAGCCTCTATTTAATCACAATCTGCATTTATAACATTTGTCATAAGACTAAACATGCTTGCTTAAAGGGATAGTTCACCCAAAAATCTAAATTTGCTGTTAATTAACACCCTCATCCCATCCAAGATGTAGTTAACTTTTTTCTTCAATTGAACAGTAAAGGAGATTTTTAGGTGAAACCATTGTCTTTGGCAATTCATAAACTGCACGTCTCTGGTTGCTGGCAAGTGCTCCAGTTGTCAAACATTAAATTTGTAATACAACTGTAAAACTTAATTTAAACATTTGTTTAATGAAATTAAAAAACTAAGTTAAACAAAATGTTTGCAAATCAACATTTACAAATATTACTACTGTTCACAATTACATCTTTAAAATGAGGCAGAAGTCAGAAAAAAAAATTAACCAGGCATTACAGTTCAACTGAACTGAGTCAAGATAAAGTCCATTGTATTTACATGGAGCTTTTTACAATATAGATTGTGTCAAAGCAGCTTTACGGTATTAAAACATGAAAATAGTGTGGTCGATAAACAAAATGCCATTGTTTCTCCCTGGCCATACAAACCACAGTTTATTTTGCGGCGCAGCAAAGTCAGATTGTGCAGAGGACTGGTCTGGTTCCTGTGGTCTTGTCCCGATGGCCGTCTAGGTGACGACGTCTCCACTGAGAATTTGTCTCTGGGGCTCATCTAGTTGTCATTGGCTCCTCTGACATTCAGGGCTGTGGAGGTCATCTCTAGGTGCTGATCCACCGTCTGGACTGCATACAGACTGGATCCGGGTGATCTGGATACAGACTGG
Organism: Sinocyclocheilus anophthalmus; assembly: GCA_018155175.1. Taxonomy (NCBI): domain Eukaryota; kingdom Metazoa; phylum Chordata; class Actinopteri; order Cypriniformes; family Cyprinidae; genus Sinocyclocheilus; species Sinocyclocheilus anophthalmus. The sequence goes on from JADLZN010003555.1 coordinate 278,186, forward strand.
ATCTGGTGTCTACAGTGACCTCAGAATAAGAATGAGACAGTCTAATATTAGCGTAGATGCCTCTGAGAACAATAAAGCACATTTTAATGGTAGTAAAAAACTCTATTTGGTGCCTTGTGAGAACTGACTGGCCAGCATCTGCAAACTTGCAACGATGACAAAGCATCAATGAAACCTTTGGCCACACCCTGATGGAGAAAGAAAATTACAATTTATTTCAAAAAATGAAATGATTCCTTTTAAATCATTTAAAATGTAACAATCAGTTAATTAAATTTGTGATGAAACAGAAATTGCAACCATTTTTTTTGGCACACAAAAAATCTCGATCCATCGCACAACACGGGGAGCATTGATGTTGACTGTTCATTAGTTGCAAGGATTTTGTAACAGAACATGCACATTTCATATTATTGTAACGCCAAGCCAGCAGAGGAAGCCCTCGCCCGAGTACTGACCGTGCTGCACTCCCTCTGCTTCCTCTGCTTTCACTTCCTGTTTGACTCTCATATAAACTGAGACCAGTCCATGTGCTGATAGCGAAGTATTGCCAGTTTATCTGCCTTACCAAGCGTTATTCTTCCTCTGTTCCTGATTGATTTCCTGTGTATGATTCTGCCTGACTTCTTGACTCACGGTATTTGTACTCTGCCCCTTTTGTTCTGATGCCTGATAGGACTGATGTTTGTGTTTGGACTCGTTGCCTGCCTCTCCACTATTGTCTCTGCTTCTGCCCTTGTGTATGAGGAACGATCTGCTTGCTTCTCTGACTTTGACCCTCTGCCTGATTATTGACATCTGTTTAAAGCCTTGACCTTTAATAAAGTTCCGCTCATGGATTCTAACTAAACTCCAGCGTCTCGGTTACAGAATACTTCGCCTCCTATGAATCCAGCGGAAGTGTCGAATCTGCAAGCAGCATTCTCATACCAAGCTGAAATGCTCCAGAAATATCAGGAGCAACTCACCAAGCCTCCACCCACTCCTAGACCGGAGTCCTCCTCGCTCTTCCTGACAATTTGACAGTACCGCTGAGGGCCTGTCGTCGCGCTAGTGTGTCCCCTGCATCGCGTGGCGCTCCACGCAAAATTAACGAGTTTAAGTGTCTGGATTCATCAAGGAGGAGAGATTCAATCAGAGGGCAAAAGTGCCTTTGTCTCGTCCCTTTCTCACCGCCTGCCGGGGGTCCCCCCGCCCCGTCCGGTGCGTGCTCCCGCGCGCGGCCCCTTGCCCTCTCTCGGCGCTCGCTGGGCCTTCACCCTCTCTCGGTCGAGAGGCGCGCCGCAAGCCGCTGGCTCTCCTCGCCGGGTGCCGCCCCAACGGAGCGCCTTCATATCGCGATCCGCTGCTGGTGTGGGGGCACCGCTCTGATTCACGCCTGAGGAATTCAGTGACATACTTCATTAAACAACTCCGTGAAGTGTTTGAATATCCTTACGGCGGAAAGGACGTTTCGACACCGATCATCAATCTGACACAAGGTAATCGTTCTGGTGCTGAGTTTGCCATTGAATTCAGAACGCTCGCTGCCCAGAGTGGATGGAATGATGTCGCTTTAAAAGCTATGTTTCACAAAAGTCTCAATGGCGATCTTCAGGCAGAACTTGCATGCATGGGTGAGGAGTCCTCCTTCTCCGATTTTGTCACACTCGCCATCAGGATTGATAACCTCATGAGACAAGCTCCTAAAAGGAGAAGTGGAAAAGGTGGGCGAACCAACGATCTCACACCCAACCCTGTGGAAATGTCTTCCCCTGAGGAACCCATGCAACTAAACGTGTCCTGACTATCTGAGAGTGAAAGAGAATGGAGACGACATCAACGACTGTTTTTACTGCGGTGAATCAGGCCACCGCAGTTTAGGATGCCCCCACAAGCTTCAAAATAATCCCCGGGTAAATATTGAACATTTTGCCCTTTTAAGCAACAAGTCATTCACACTCCCTGTTGTCTTAAGAACTGATACTCTCTCTCTTGACCTCACAGCAATGATTGACTCCGGAGCCGCCCTGAATCTCATCCACCAGGACATCGTAACCAAATATCAAATCCCTACACAAATGTGCACCCCACCTATCCAAGTCAAGGCTATCGATGGTGAATTGATTGGAAGAGGCATCACTCACCAGATCAAAACACTCACCCTCCAAGTTGGAACCTTTCATAAGGAATCCATCGCCTTTTACATCATCGACTCTCCCAAACACAAACTTGTTTTAGGATATCCATGGCTCTCTACTCACGACCCCGAACTCTCATGGCATCAAGGTGAATTGACATGCTGGTCATCTTTCTGTATGAGTCACTGTATCACTGCAACACCCCAATCATGTCTCGCAACAAGTGTGGAAAGCCCTGAGACACACAAGAAAGTTAATATTCCCCATTGTTATCAAGATCTCTCTGATGTATTCAGCAAGGTGAAAGCCACACAACTTCCTCCACATAGACCTGGGGACTGTGCCATCGATCTCCTGCCTAACACACAACCCCCCAAGTATAAAGTATATCCACTTTCCAGAAACGAAAGTCAAGCCATGGAGGAGTATGTGGATGAAGCCTTGAAATCCGGTTTTATCCGACCATCAACCTCCCCAGCAGCTGCATGATTCTTCTTCGTGGAGAAAAAAGATGGACTAAGACCGTGTATTGATTATAGAGGACTGAATAATATTACTGTTAAGTTTCGCTATCCCCTTCCTTTAGTGCCATCAGCACTAGAACAACTCAGAGAAGCCAAGATCTACACCAAGCTCGATCTTCGAAGTGCCTATAATCTAATCAGAATCAAAGAAGGGGATGAATGGAAAACAGCTTTTCTCACCACTAGGGGGCACTATGAATATCAGGTAATGCCGTATGGGCTGGCCAACTCTCCCGCTGTATTCCAGTCTTTCATAAATGACATCTTCAAGGACCTCCTGAATAAATTTGTGGTTGCATACATCGATGATATCCTCGTATTTTCCAAGACAGAACACGAGCACATTTCCCATGTCAGAACAGTCCTTTCTCGGCTCTTAGAGAATGAATTATATGTCAAGGCAGAAAAGTATGAGTTCCATGTTAATCAAACTTCATTCCTGGGTTACCACATCAGCTCACAGGGCGTCAAGATGAATGACCTCAAAGTTCAGGCAGTCACTGAATGGCCACAACCTAGAACCGTCAAAGATCTGCAGAGATTTCTAGGCTTTGCCAATTTCTACAGGAGGTTTATCCGAAATTATAGTATGGTTGCCTCTCCTCTCACCTCACTCCTCAAGAATAAACCGTCAAGACTGGTTTGGACTTCGGAAGCTAACAACGCTTTCAATGCATTGAAGGAACGATTCACAACAGCCCCTATCCTAAAACATCCTGATCCGAACGAACCATTCATACTAGAGGTGGATGCCTCAGACTGTGGCATAGGTGCTATACTCTCTCAGAGACCAGGACAACCAAGCAAATTGTATCCATGTGCTTTCTTCTCAAGCTTTAAGACTTCGAATCATGCAATGGGTTCACACTTCTCTCTGCTCCGGTCATCCTGGTATCTCTCGAACTCTCCAACTAGTACAGAACTCTTTCTGGTGGAGTAACATGGCAACAGACATCACCAACTATGTCAAGTCCTGTCAGATCTGTGCTCAGTCAAAAACCACAAAGGAATTACCTTCAGGTCTACTCAAGCCATTACCGATTCCTCAACGACCATGGTCTCATCTATCTATCGACTTCATCACTGACCTCCCACCATCCAATAATAACACTACTATACTGGTTATCATTGACCGTTTCTCGAAGTCCTGCCGTCTCATTCCACTACCCACTGCCATGGAAACCGCTCAAACCCTCTTCCAACACATCTTTAGGATATATGGACTACCAGAGGACATAATCAGTGACCGAGGTACCCAAGTCACGTCTCAGGTCTGTAGGGCATTCTGCAATCAGTTGGATATCAACGTCAGTTTAACTTCAGGCTATCACCCACAAGCCAACGGACAAGTCGACTCAACCAGGAAATAGGAAGGTATCTCCGAAGCTACTGCAGCCGTGAACAGCACAGATGGTCTGAGTTCTTGCCATGGGCGGAATACGCCCAAAACTCTCTGACTCACTCCTCTACAGGTCTAACCCCCTTCCAGTGCGTCCTAGGATTCCAACCACCTCTGTTCCAGTAGTCTGGCGAACCCTCCTCTGTTCCTGCAGTGGACGACTGGATTCAACGTAGTGAGAGGGTGTGGGACAGTGTTCATGTCCATCTCCAGCGAGCTGTGAGAACACAAGAATTCCAAGCCAATAGACGACGTCTCCCACACCCTCCCTACCAACTAATGTTGGCCTTTCAAGATACTAAGACAGATCAATGATGTAACATACCAATTGGAGCTTCCTGCTAACTATCGTATCTCTCCCTCTTTCCATGTGTCCCTCCTCAAACCCGTCCACTCGGGAGCTGACCCTGGCCATGAAGCCCCAGAACCACCACCACCACTGGACTTTGATGGAACTCCGGCATATAGGGTGAATGTGTTACTGGACTCGAGACGAAGAGGGGGTCAGCTCCAGCATCTGGTGGACAGGGAAGGCTATGGACCTGAGGAGAGGTCATGGGTTGCCGCCCGGGACATTCTGGATCCATCACTCATCGAGGAGTTTCATCGAGCCAGACCCGACCGCCCAGCACCGAGACCACGGGGACGTCCCCGTCGAGCTCCAGGAGTCGCTCCTAGAGGGGGGGGTTGTGTAACGCCAAACCAGCAGAGGAAGCCCTCGCCCGAGTACTGACCGTGCTCCACTCCCTCTGCTTCCTCTGCTTTCACTTCCTGTTTGACTCTCATATAAACTGAGACCAGTCCATGTGCTGATCGCGAAGTATTGCCAGTTTATCTGCCTTACCAAGCGTTATTCTTCCTCTGTTCCTGATTGATTTCCTGTGTATGATTCTGCCTGACTTCTTGACTCACGGTATTTGTACTCTGCCCCTTTTGTTCTGACGCCTGATAGGACTGATGTTTGTGTTTGGACTCATTGCCTGCCTCTCAACTATTGTCTCTGCTTCTACCCTTGTGTATGACGAACGATCTGCTTGCTTCTCTGACTTTGACCCTCAGCCTGATTATCGACATCTGTTTAAAGCCTTGACCTTTAATAAACTTCCGCTCATGGATTCTAACCAAACTCCAGCGTCTCTGTTACAATTATAAGTCTACCTTAAACAGCATCCAAATAATATCAAAATATAACGGTCCTGCCTGTTGTTGATAAATACCAGTGGTGACGTTTTGCAAATTGATTGATCAGTTGTCCCAGTGTTTACTAAGCCATAATCTCTTTAACAGCGCAGGGCCTCGTGTGCCTGATCTAGTGATTCACTACCTAGGGAACTGACTGAGACGTACCCTGCTTTGATAACGGCCCTGTGAAAGGATTCAGTCATTTATTCTCGCTCAGAACGACAAACTCCTCTCTGAAGCGCCATTCACGAGAACAGAAACGCCATTTGGAGTTTGCTCGTTTGAAAAAAAAAAGCGAGATTTCAGCATGGATTGTTGTTAGTCACGTTTAATGTCGTCTTTTAACTTCACAGGACAACTGCAAAAGTTTGCACGCAAAAACCCATTCAACACGCCTATGTTAACATCAAATAGCTAACAGCTAATTTCCCTCAGACATATTCATACTACGCTTATTCAATAATAATAAATACGTTTATAATACGTTTACACCTTTAAAAATATTAGTTTACAACTTTTTTAATATACAAGTTTTGATAAATTCAGTCTAAGTACAAATATTTATTCAGTGCCACTTGACTTAACTGACACAATAACTTGACATACTTAATTTAATTTTTCTTCGGACACACGACTTATAAATAGGGTGACCATACGGTCCATTACCCGGGACGCGTCCTTGCCAGGATTTCTATATTGCCTAAAATAGCCAGGTTTTGGCTGTTTGCATCTGTGCAGATCGATCATTGTATGGCTTCACGAGAGCTATAGAGAGCAGAGCAGACAGTTCCTTATGCTTTCGAATCGCTCTCGCGCTACTTTGGTGTCATTCAATGATCGGTGCGCAGCGACGCTTCAAGTCGAACAAACGACCAAACACGTACACGTATTTGCATTGCTTTGATCGTTCTCTGTAGATCTCACCTTCTCACACGCCACGATTGGTCGATTATATACAACACCTGATGTTTTAGGCAATATAAAAATCCTGGCCAGGACATGTCCCGTATGAATGGCACATATGGCCACCCTACTGATAAAACACTTCTAAGTATCCACTCAAAAACGGATATGCTGTACGTGTTTGTCGCTAAATTTAGTCTAAAAAATAACATTTATTAAGTGGCTATTAACTTACCTGAGGCGTGAACTTGAGATGGCGCTGTTTCTCCCGTGAAGTCACATGGGCTCGGGCTCGGGCTCGTGCATGCGCGGAATGATCTTAGTGTTGGCTGAATTTGTTTTTATTAGTTCAGTCAACATTGGCATTCTGAAATGTTGACTGGATTTGAAAATAACCCTTCATTCAATGTTTTTAAAATGTATTTGTGTAGACTTAATATAATATGTCTTCTCAACTAAGCCCATGCAATAAAATTAGCTCAACTTAAATATTTTTGCCCTTCCAACATTTTGTTAATTGGATTTTTTACAGTCCATGACCCCACCAACTTCACAAAGATAATCAAGTCACTTGGTAACTTGACAGCCTACATAAAACTTCAAGAGATAACAGAATTACAGAGTGAAACCTTTTTCACAATGAAATTTTCATTTCTGATGAGCAGCAGTACTTTAATCATTATCAGATTCCTGTGACCCGGAGGATGATACATCATTCCTCTCCTCAGTATGACAGAACACATTTTTTTGCCCTTTTTCTTTCTTTAAATTGTACGATTGTGATGAATACTCAGAAACAAGGTCAAGATCCGGTTGTTTTGTCCATCCTCCGCTGAATTCACTGGGACTACTGGCATTTGATTATTAATACACTTCATTGTGTAAAGAATATACCAAGCATATGATCAGATAAAATACAGCAATAATATTATCAGCAGCACATCGTTTTTTTTGTTTTGTTTTTTTAACACATGACTTAAGAGTGGTGAAATTAAACTCTCTTAGCTTGCTGTTGCTCACTTTTACTATTGTTCATATTTAGGGTTAGTGATTCAAACAAACCCAGTAACAATTTTAGATTAGAGAACACATTCACTTTTAACTAACAGTTTTCCCTTAATAAACTAGTTAGGTTTAGGTATTGGGTATGGTTAAGAGATATAGAATAAGACATCATTAATATGTGCTTTACAACTACTAATAAACAGCCAATATGCTAGTAATATGCATGCTAATAAGCAACTAGTTAATAGTGAATAGTATTGCCTAATTTGAAATGTTACCACAAACCACTAAGTACTCAACGTTACACATTGTTTGTGTTACAGTGATGAGGTGTTCTATTACTTTTCTGGGTGTTCAGACGAGTGATTATTGCCTTCTAGATACAGTTGCATTGAAGGAAGGACCTGAGCAGGGACGGATCTAGAAAATAATTTTTAGGGTGGCAAAGGGGTGGCATGGGGTCTATGAGGGGTGGCAACACCAAAGCAAGCCCCCATGCATAGTTTTGGGGGATTTATGGTCTGACATACACAGTTGTGTTCACAAGTATTGTATTACCATTAAGTAATCATCTATACTGTTTAAAATGAAAAATACATAACAACATTTCAATATCCATCATGGGCACCCATCAATTCTACAATGATAAAACTTCAACCGGTTATAAATGTTTCTGAGCTTGTATCACTAGAAGACATGCGGTTCTATTAAAATTACATAGATGGTATAATCATGTTTAGTGCAAGTTTAAGAGCAATAAAAACTTTTGAATTTTCCTAACATTAGAAAGAAATACAACAATATTAAAGGACTGAAACTGGATCAGTTTTGAAAACAATTTTTGATTTTCTGTTATTAACAGAGGTGGGAATGTCTGTAATCACCCAAACTCTATCAACCATATACTCTAGCAAAACCCCAGCAACTGCATAGCAAGAGCTTAGCAACCACCCAGAATATCCTAGCAACCAACTATCAACACTTTAGCAAACATCTAGAACATCTAACTGACCTTACGTTGGGGACCAATCTCGCCATTACCTAGTTGTTTATTATGCATGCATATTACTAGCATATTGACTGTTTATTAATACTTATAAAACACATATTAATGCCTAATTCTGCATGACCATATTCTAGATCCCCCGTAAATTAATGACTACATTATTATAAGCAATTAAGAGTTATTGAAGGGGTCATAGGATGCTACATGCACTTTTACAAGTTGTTTGAACTGAAATGTGTGTTGGCAGTGTGTGTACACAACCACCCTATAATGATAAAAATCCACCCAGTTTTTTTTTTTTTATCTGGTTAAATGTTTTCCCCTTTCTCAAATCGAGCCGATCTCAGATGCCTGTCTGTGTGACGTCACACAGACAGGCCCCTCCCACGATAGTTTGATTGACAGTAGTGTTTCAGCACAGACTGGACTGGTGTCTTACCTTAGACCCGCCCTGAGTGGGCTGTCATCAGTCCACCATTGTTTCACCACTGCAGCAGATTGACAAGAATGACTCCTAAGTGATTGAGGTGTTCTGTTGTTGGATGTAATAATGAACATAGCAGTCCTCATTTACTCCCGACATCTGAGCCGCTGAAGACGCAGTGGATTACGTTTGTTTTTGAAGGGAATGCACCCCCGATCTACATAAATGCGTCTATGTTCGCGCGAATCATTCATGATCCAGCCTCATCTACAGAAGAAGTGAGTATAATGTTTTGTAATGAATCTTTGCAAATCGCCTTTCCTAATAATGTGCTAATTAGCAAGTTTCACGATGAATGCGGCTAAAGTAAACAGTCTCTCTGAGAGCAGCTCGGAAGAGAGGGGCGGGGTCAGCAGAGCTCATTAACATTTAAAGGAAAATGCTACAAAAACGGCTTGATCTGAAAAGAGCTGTTTTTGACAGGGTAAAAAAGGTGTTTTTTACACTACCATTGAGAAATTTTAACCAAACTATGTTAAAGACTTTTCATTTAGACCCCAAAGAATCATATCAACTCGTGGAAAATGGGCATCCTATGACCCCTTAAAGGCAAAACCCATATATAGTGAGACTAACTTAAAGTGTGACCAAGAGTTATTAATGATGATGACACTGATGTCATATGTGGTGAAGTTTGTTTATGAGCTCCATTTAGCTTTTTATTCTGCCAGTGTAATCAGGCTATAAAATTCATAAAAGTTATGTTTATTTGTTGAGATTATCTTGATGGACAAACCGTGTAAGAATCATAAACTTTTGATGGTCACAGATCTTATTTTTTTAAATTACGCCAAATGGAAAAATCCTAACCATGCTGATAACTTCAAGATTGGCCTACAAATATATAACATAATTTCACCACTCTATATATTATTTAAAAACAAATGTTTTAATAGATGAGTTTGTAAAGAAAAAGCAGCCAACAAGTCTTCAGCACATATGTGAAGTTTTTCAGTACTATTTAAAAAGATCCCAGCATGAACCTCATGAAGTTTTTTTGAGAGAATGTTAAAATAAAAAATGAGTAGGTGTGTTATAAACTGTGATTGAAAATCATTTCCTCCACACCGAACCCTGCTGTAACTGTGCCCTTGAGTCTGTAAGGGTGATTCAGCATTTTACTGGCTTATATGTGTGATAGTTTATTACAGCTCACAGACATACAATAATTCTGGAGGCTAATTATTAACTATGACAACAGCTGAGAACAAGCTGCTCATTTTACTCTGATGAGCTCCATCCATCAGATCAACACATGACCTAAGACAATCGTCTCAATGACTAAACTTTTTAATACTCATTACAGTCCACTCACATTCACATTCAAAATGCACCTTAATTTACGGAATAATGTGGCATTTGATTCCAAGGCAAAACATTTACCAGCATTTAAAGACAGGATATGTGTGTGCGTCTCATCCAAGGGCATTTCCAAGGGTAATGCCCAGACAAATAAGCCAATTAAGGCCGACCTCTGTCCTAAATGATTCACGATTCCCAATGAGGTAAAGACTTTTATAGTCTCTTATACTATCATGCCACTAAATAGGACAATAAAAGACCTTCTGAGATACAAGACACATGAATGTTCCAAGTCCTTCCTAATGTCCAATATCCTTAGTGTGTATGATATGCGAGGGGTTTTGGTTCAGTATGTGTATATAGACACTAGATTATGAGGGGCCGTACAAGCCATAATTCATTCTGGCACTCTCACACACTTACATTCTCCTTTCACATGCATATATTTTTTGCTTTCACATACTTACATTCTCCTTTCACATGCATATATTCTTGCTTTCACACATTTTCATTCTCCTTTCACATACATATATGTTTGCTTTCACATACTTACATTCTCCTTTCACATGCACACATTTATACTCTCACACACACATACATTCTCCTTTCACATACATATATATAGAATGTAAGTATGTCTGAAGAAAATATGTGTCGTAGAAAGATGGATAGTGAGAGAGAGTATAATGGAAACGGAAGGCGTATAGTGGAAACGGAAGGCAGGTCAGGCGCGATCAGGGTCACCGGGACAGGTCATGATCAGCATGGCTGACGTAGATGAGGCGGCCACATGTATTTCAGCAAGCTATTTGGATTAAAAATATATATATATTATCATCGTGAAAAGGTTACATGGCCTCGTCCCTTGAGCGAGTCGTGATTGAGGACGCGGGCTCAGCCTCAGTTGTGTTGCCAGATACAGGTATTATAAGCGTCTATGGATTTTTTTTCCCCGGAGTGTCTATTTACACTGAGTGCAAATAGCCCGCCTTGTTGGCAAAGGCTATTTACACTAACTCCACCCACAAATGTGTGATAGTTATAGTTAAAGTTGTAGTTTATCTTAGCTTCGTGGCGGAGATGGGAAAGCTGCACCGTGCCTTTTGACACGATCGACCCGTGTTCGATCCCCGCCTTTTAACTGACTTTTTCTTCCTTTTCAAATCTTCCATATCAGATCAGCAAGGCATTTATTTTCAATAAAAATGAAAGAAATAATCAAAAAGTTGAAAATTAAGTATCGGGTAGGGTTAGGGTAGGTTTTATTGTTCCAATAAGGTGGCATCCTTTTAATAACAATGAATTTGTTCTGTCTGGTTCAGTATTTTCTCTGCTTGTGCGACTATTCTCTCCTCTTTGTGTCCGTCTCAGTGATGATCCCTACGTTGTGTTACCCGAATTGCATCCTGCAGAATACCTGCCGCGCTGTTTTTACCTGGTCTTTTTGATTAACTGACGTCAGTTATGCTGGCGTTGCCAGATAATTGAAAACCAAACCAAACATCTAAGGATAAATAACCGCAATGAGTCCAAATCTTTGCGAAAATAGCAGTATTTTTAACAATTGCTATTTACCTAATGCGATCGATAGATTATATTACAACTATTTATCTACTTATGCAAATAGTGGCCATTATCTGCACCTCATTTAGTACATTATAAAACGTAGCAGTATTGAGTTTAATTAATCATTTTAATTACAATTATTAAATGGATGCCACCTTATTGGACAATAAAGCCCTCCCTACACCAACCCGATAGTTTATTTTCAACCTTTTGATTATTTCCTTAATTTTTATTAAAAAATAAATGCTTTTCTGATGTTATTTGAAATTTTAAAAGGGAGAAAAAAAAGTTCGCCAAAAGGCAGATTCAAACCCGGGTCGATCGCGTCAAAAAAGACCACGTGAGGACCCATTTACCCTCTACTAACTCCTTCCTTCCGTTTCCCCTACTCTCTCACACATACAACATACATTCTTCTTACATACACAATTTTCTTCAGACATACCTGCATTCTATATATATATATATTATCTATTATATATATATATATATACTAGATATCATATATATGTAGTGAAAGGAGAATGTATGTGTTTGTGAGAGTAGAAATGTATGCATGTGAAAGGAGAATGTAAGTGTGTGAGAGTGCCAGAATGAATTATGGCTTGTACGGCCCCTCATACTAGATGATTGTAAAAGGTCTACTCCCACATACTGAGGTGTCAGATGTTAGGTACAGTCTGTTCCAGATCTGAAAGGAGGAAACCCATGGAAGAAACATGACCCAAAACACCTAAATGCTCACAATGACCAAACACTATTGAGGAATAAGAGAGTGAATAATGAAAAACAAGGGGGAAAACAAAAGATGTGGAGAGAAAGAGAGAACGATATATCAAAACAGATTGTGCTACCTTTGTAGGCAGCATCATAGGTATTCAATATGAAGACTATTCTAAAAAGTAGGAAGCATTGTTGTGATGCCTTTTAAGATATTATCTTTTGGACAATTTTATATATATACCTTGAGCTTTAATTCAAGAAAGAAAAGTACAAAAAAATAGCTGAATTACTTCAAACTAAATCCAAAGGACTACTTTACTCAGTATTTCCCTGTTGAAAAAAACCGCATATGCTGGTTATGTATGTTTTGATGCTGGGATGCTGGTTTAAGCTGGTCCTTTGCTGGTTTATGCTGGTCCTTTGCTGGTTTAAGCTGGTCCTTTGCTGGTTTATGCTGGTCCTTTTGCTGGTTTATGCTGGTCATGTGCTGGCAAAGGACCAGCATAAACCAGCAAAAGGACCAGCATAAACCAGCATCCCAGCATCAAAACATACCTAACCAGCATATGCTGTTTTTTTCAACAGGGTTGTGTTAAATGTATTTATATGCTCTTTCGAGTATCGCAGCTTTGGCATAGCTAATAGCGAAACCAAATTAGTCTAGTCTGCCATGCATTACTCATGAGGAGTGCTATTAATATTCATTTTTGATACACGTTCTCATAACGTGGAGAGAAAATGATCAGCATTCTCGGAAGTTCATAAAGATGTTATGTGTCCTTGAGGAATGTTCGAAAAAATGCTAACCTTTAAATAATGTTCTCATCATGACAGGAAAACTGGACTTTTAACGTTATTAGAATATTTAAAAAACCTATTAAAATATTGTTATATATTGGGTGAAAACAAAGTTAGTAGAATGCTGTAAGAATAGTTTTGTAACCTTAAAATAACACTATTATCCCAACAAGTGAATTGGACATTTCAGTGTTTTAGGAACATTTCGTTTTTATAACCTAAATGTGTTACCTGGGAAGTTGTTCACTTATAAGGGTCCATTTGAGTCCAGATGCTGCCTATATAGGCAGCAGACAGCAAGGCAGCTCACTAGGTTTTGGAACAGAGCCCGTAAGACTTGTCTTTGTGCATAAACAGGATGAATCCATGCAGGATTAGAGCTAAGGTATATGCTACATACATCCTGCATGGAGCTCACAGTGACCAAAATAAGACCCAAGAACAATTGTTGGCCCCAGTTGGTGCCTGAGTCCAGAGAAGGGTTCGGTTTGCCATGCATCGTCGGGATCTGGACACGTGCATTCGGGGAAGGTCTGTCATCAGGACTAGGAGCCCTCAACGTGTGTGACGACACACTCCAGCAGCAGGTTCGAGTTCAGCTGTTGTTTACATCCCTCCATTGAACATTGTGTGATGAGGAGTTACACACAAGCTGTTCTACATTGCTCGTGGTACAGGAACAGAACAGCGGGATTCAGATTGTCCATGTGTTGCAACATCCTCTGCGTGACAATGGTGCTCATTTTAACCCCTTACTTTCTGAGACAACATGGAAAATGAGGATTAAATCGGATGAATCGAGAAGGCCAAAGCTTTGAATCAACAAAAACCCAGTAACTTTTTAAAACTTTTATTATTTAATGTCTTTATCGTTTATCATGAGGATGAAGGTTTTTGCCTCCCCCCAGCTCTGTTTTCTCTTAGCAAATATGCACATTTTAATGTAATCTGAATATATAGAAAATAAAATGTTTGAGAGTATATATGCTGCTGTTCAAAGAAATTAATACCAATAATGAATTTTATTCAGCTAGGACACATTAAACTGATCAAAAATAAGAGAGGAGAAAAGATTCCTATTTCAAATAAATGCTTACTTTCTAATAATAGAATAGAATAGAATAGAATATAAACTTTCTGAAGGATCATGTGGCACAGAAAACTTGAATAATGATGCTGAAATCACAGGAATAAACTAAATTTTAAAATATATTAAAATAGAAAGTGTTATTCCAAAAATTATAGCACGATAATAAAATCACAATAAGAATAATTTAACTGTATTGACCAAATAAATATAGCCTTGGTGACTGTCTGTAAGAGACCTATTTCAAAAACATAAAAAAATCGAACTGGCCCACACAGTGTTGAGCGATAGTGTGTTTTTAGATTTAAGCTGGCATTATGTATTATTAAAATACTTGTATAATATTTCATAAATTACCAACATTAAGTTCTTTAAGAAGCATCTTCTAGTTTTACAAGCACACGCCTAATAATGTTAAATGAACCTGTAAAAATGTAAAACCTGTAGCCTTTTAAAGACGCATGTCCTATAATATAACAAACTGCATTCATTTTCAACCCACTGGTAGATAAACAATCTAAGTTGACAAAAAAGGAATGGAGTGGGATCTGAAGGATGTAAACAACAGAGAAACAGTTCAATCTAGACTGAGGTGAGAGATTAATGGTGTCTGAATGACTAATATCAGATTTGTAGACATGTTTCCAGCTTCTGGAAAGCTGGCATCTGAACTGACCGTGTCAGTGTGTGTACGTATATTAATAGTGGAATTATTCTTAAATAGCAGATATGACACAGGAATAACAGAATGCGGCATTTCGACACATTTGAAAAATTATACTTGTCGTTCAGAACAACATGTCCTGGAATGCCTCGCAATCCTGCACTCCATCCAGCTTCCAGGTGCATTTCCAAGTCCTGACTGTGCATATGAGACTGTTTATCATAGTGAGGAATGTACACTATTTGGTAAGTCAAATGCTGGCTCCACCGTCAGGATGTGTACAAACACGGTCTGGTTAATGGGCTCATCCATCGATTTCACACAGAACAAAAGTACATAGACAGATAGCCTCGCTAGCATTCCTGTGTACCTCAGTGTCGCTCTCAAGTCACACTTCATCAGGATAAATCTCACAGAACATTGTTTAAGAATATGCCCCAGTCATAGCTCACTTCAAAATCACTACATTTTGCATAAAGAAAATAATGATACAATGCAAAATACACTACCATTCAAAAGACTGGGGTCGGTGGAGTCTCTTATGCTCACCAAGCTGCATTTAAATACAGTAAAAGCAATAATATTGTAATATTTAGCAGTCATTACACCAGTCTTCAGTGTCACGTGATCTTTCAGAAATCATTCTAATATGATGATTTGCCGCTCAAGAAACATTTCTGTTTATTATCAATGTTGAAAACATTAGTGCTGTTTCATTTTTATTCATTCATTCATTTATTTATCGTGGAAATCATGATATGTTTTCTTCCTTTGATGACTAGAAATTTTAATAAATATAGATTAAGTTTTAATTTTTAACATTATAAATGTATTTACTGTTACTTTCAAAATATTAACTTCTTTAAGAAAAAAAATAAATAAAATCCCACTGACCCCAACCTTTGAATGATTTATATTATATTATATTATATTATACATTCAGACACTTTTATGACAGCTAGTTAAAAAAAAATGTAATCAGCATAAGTTAATGAAAAATTACTTTTATTTACTTAAAATGAATAAATAAATAACCAAGCTATTTATTTGTAAGAAAAGGACTGAAAACTAATTCATTTTAAAATAATTTAGATTAAAAAAAGAAAAAGAAAATAAAAAGCAAATGTGAAAGCAAATTGGTTACAATGCATTTTTGCTGCATGACTATCGAAAACTATTCAAAGCACTTATTCATATGCGGTGTCAAATGAAACCTGTTTGAGTCAATCACAAATGTTAGCATATAAAAGCCTACATAATTTACGAGTACAATTCATGCTTATTGTGCAATATGTGTTATGCTTCCTGTTAATGTAAGTAGCCTAGAAACATCTGTCTCATCCACCCCAGCTGTCCACATATAGAATGTAGGTCAGTGTGTGATGACAGCTCAGCATTACTGACTCAAATACTGGCAGGAGGAAATGACAGAAAATAGGTTGAAGGAGGTGGGCAAGCAACAACTCACACGACAGGTATTGTCAGCTATCGGAAAACCCTCGGAAACTCTGGCTTAAAGAAACTTCAGTGTTTCCCATGCAGAGATTATGACATTACGGTGGTATTCATGCACGTTCAACGCGTAAATGTGATCTTTCTGACATTACTTGAACGCACCAATTCTTCTGCTAAGCAGACCTATATAAGTAAGAGTTGACATTTTTCCCATGTCACACATGATGCCTCAGATTCCGGTTGGTTAATGAATATGACTTTCTATCTCTGCTATGTGACAGGAATTAAAGTCCAGAGAGTCTCGCCAAACACTCTGCCAGTCGTGAAATACCTCATATATTTTCCCTCAAATGAAACCGGAGGCATTTTTATAAACAGTTTATCCGGCACCTCACACACGAACACCACATCTGCAAGAAAAGCGGACAGGAACGAGAAGGTAAAGCCTTAAAATGGAAGTCATCTGAGACACGGCAGCAGCGCTGAGCTTGGCCCAGGGTCTCCGAGTAATAAACAGTTATGAAAACAGTTATCGCCAGGCTGAAGGGGTCTGTACGGGGGGAGAAATCTCCACATTTCATTTCCGCTCAGCACTCTGGCTTCACTCTGAACTGAGCCACTGCAGGAGAACAGAGGCTTAAGGTTTCAAGTATTATTATTACAGTGCTCTAGATATGTGATTCAAGTCTAGATTGTGTTACTCATGCTCCAAACATCCTTCCAAACCTGTAAGATCTCGTTTAGCTGAACAGTCAAACTCCAAAAAGGCCGAAAAGCACCACTGAAGTACAGTGTTATTTTAGCAGTATTTAAATGGTATTATAGTTTTATTAATGTTTTGAATTATCTTTTATTTTTTATGTTTTTAGTAATTTAATGTGCTTTTGTCATTTTTATTTATTTTTTTAAATAAGTAGTTTTAGTAATTTACTTCAACTTTTCTATTTCAATTCAGTTGCTAAGGCAACATTTGTAATTCACGTTTAATTATTTTTTATGTTTACATTTTTTGTCTAATCTTAATATTTTATTTTATTTCAGCTATTATTTTTCAATTAACTGACGTGTTGGTCACACTTTAGTTTGGGGACCAATTCTCACTATTAACTATGACTTTTTCCTCAATAAACTCCTAATGTGTTGCTTATTAATAGCAAAGTCCCTTTAAGGCATATTAGGTATTCTATAGTCTTTGTTAATAGTTTGTACTAGTCTTATTGTATGGTCATGCAGAATAATGCATTAATATGTGCTTTATATGTACTAATAAACAGCCAATATGCTAGCTAATATGCTGCAGTCAACTTGTTAATAGCTTAAACTAAAGTGTTACCAAAATTTCAGTTTTTCAGTTTCAGGTTTAGTTAACAATACCAGCCCTGCTGAAGCACCATAAAACTAGTTTAGTAGACCCGTGAAATATTTCAAGCTTCTAAAGACATACAATGGCTTTGTGTGAGAAAGAGATCAAAACATAATAAATTACTGATCTTATCCTCAGCTATTGCTCTAACTGAAATATTAGAAACTCTGACAATGTCAGGGTTCTGTCACTTCGGTCTAGTGTAATTCATTTTGTGACAGAGCCCTGACACTCGCGTCATGTCATTTGTTTTCATGTGAGCGTGCGGCTTCGAGTGTGCTCGAGCCGTGCGCTCTCGTCTGCGTGTACTGTTTCATGTTGGAGCGTGGTGTTCAGATCCCGGCACTCATGTCTTGAGTTTCGGTTTCGTGTCGGGGTCCGGACACTCGTGCTCCATGTTCTGTCTGTTGTGGGAGCGTGCGGTCTCGAGTTCGCTCGGCCGTGCGCTCTTCTGTCCACGTGTGTTGTGTTTTGTGTAGCACGCGGTTTGTGTTCAGCCGCGTGCTTTTCTTGTTGTCTTGTGTGAACACGCGTTTTATGAGTTTTCTCATTAGCTGCGTGGTCGTGTCTTTTGTTCTAGCACATGGCTTGTGATTTGTTTTGCTGGCCATGTGCTTGTTTTTTTGTTTTGTGTGAGCACATGGCTTCTGTCTTTGTTTCCTCTGTGCCATGTGCTCTCATGCCAATTGTCTTGACCCCACCCATCTTGTTACATGATTATTGGTTAATTTGCCCCACCTGTGTTCCCTCGTTACCCTCCTCATTTGCTCTCCATTTTTTCTCCTTGTGTTTGCAGTCCTGCGTCAGTTCGTCTTCATCTCTCCCTGGATGTGTCTGTCTGTCTGTCTGCCTGCCTGCCTGCCTGTCTGTTTTTCCCCCTCGGGGTTGTTTTTGTTGCTGTTTTGTTTATTTTTATTATCAAAAGCCCATTCTCTGCAATACTGAGTCATCGCTCCATCCTCTACCCAAACCTTGACAGACAAAGGTTTCTGTAGGCCAACACAATTTTAATTTTGGTAACACTTTATTTCGATAATCCACTTTAGACATTCTACTAACCATCAGTCATTAGAGTATTAGTAGACTGTCTAATAAATATCTTCTAACACTTTATTTTGATGGGTCCACAACATACTGACTATGAGAAATTTTACAAGTATGTCAACTGATTCTACTAACCCTAAACCTAACCTAACAGTCTACTCTGAGAGTTAGTAGACATGTAGTTGCAAATTAATGAGAATTAGTTGACATGTAGTTGACATGTAGTTACAAAGTTACTTATAGTAAGTAGAATGTCTAAAGTGGACTATCGAAATAAAGTGTAACCTCGAATTTTAAAATATAACTTTCTGTTTTCCGTGTAACTTCAGACTTATTAGGCCTTCAAAAACATTATATATTTAAAACACATTTAAGACTTTCTAGGTGAACTTTCCTTATCACCTGTCTCAGTTTTACAGCCACAAACAAACAGCCCAATCTCAGTATCTGCTCTTGAGAAGACTTTAACCAGCTCTAAAAGCATAAAGCGCAGTGATTACAGATCCCCCTAAAACCAAATACACTGGCGTGTAACAGCTTGTTGCAACATTTTGCCCCGTTAAGGGCTGCAGGCTTTTTAATTAGGTTATCTGAAAAGGGATTTAGGATCTTACGCAAGTTCCTTTATTAGGTTAAAACCTAACTGACCGTGATTTTTGCATGGCTTCCAGATCTGTGGCTCCCTAACCTCACAATTGAAAATAGACACGGCACAAGTGCGGCAGTCATGTTGCTTAAACGCTTGTTGTGTAAGTGACTCATTCTAGTTAACGATTAAAGTTTATTTTCTGGTTTTGTGTGGAGTTTATTGGTTAAACAAAGGAGCTGCGTTCTAAAAAAAACCCTGTCAAGGTCAGGTGAGTGTTTCGATCCACTTTTCTGTGTACCACACACTATTTGGACTCTATCACGAGCCCTTTTTAAAAAAGCGATTGGGCACAGATATGCATAATCAGTGTTTACTTATTTACTTTCTAGTAAGTGAGCGAGAGAAACAGACGTTTGTGTGTTTTAGTGTGTGTGCACTGTTGGCAGACGTAGAAGGATCTCTTTGCTCGGCCTGAGGAGTGAGGAGGATGCTTACAAACACACACACGCAGCAGAGAGCTCCCTCAGTCCCGCTTCATGAATGACCTGCCTCAGTCTCCGCATAAAGACGATCTATGAGACAGATCGCCTGGCCTGCCGGGTCATGTGACCTGTGAAGGAGTCATTGATGACAGTGCTACAGGATAGAGCTCTGCTCAATGGCATGAGCTACAGTACCAAGGGAAAACCAGGGAGGGAAATGAACAGCCACTGCTATTTAAAAGTGGGTTACTTGGACGCTACGCCACACATAACAGTGATAAATCAACACTAGACATAGTTAGCATAGCATAGCTCTGTGCACACCCACACTGATAATTTTTAGGTGACCCACATCCCTGCCTGTATATGCTTTCCTAAAGGCGTTGTAAGGCATTTTGTGGAACAGCATGCAGGAAATGTCCCGTTATCTGACAGATATCAATCAAACAGGTAGCTTCATAATTCTGCACTGATTTTGCTTAAAGTTGACATGAAAGTAAAATGATCATAGATCATTGTGAAAGATTCATCCATGTACTGTATAAGTTTTATTTATGGTCCACTTAAATCCCACCCCTTTTTTAAAATCGACTGCAAGCTTGCAATCATTTTTGAGTGCAACTTCCACATCCCAAAATCCAATTAACAACTGAGGAGCAGAACCAATGTATGTCACAATGTGGAAAAGGGATCTGTTACTAATTCCATTTTATAGCGATTCAACTTTTACACTAAACACAGTATCAAAAAATGTCCTTACAATCAAGTAATGAGATGATTTTTTTTTTTTTCGAATAAGGGTATATTACATAAATTTAGCCAGTCAGATCAGAGTAACCTGCTCTCTGCCTGTCAGATATTTTGTATATGAAAAGCGGAAAAGTGGGATTTTGGAGAGTTCAGTGTGTATTTCTTACAGCTTATGCAGGTTAATATGCAAAAAAAACAAAACAAAAAAGGACATTTGTAAAGTTAAATGCATTCAAGAACTCAGATGACATTATTGCCAGCATTTTAGAGGGACTAATGCGTGTTATACCCTCACTTTGGATCCCATCTCTAACCCTGCTTATGGCTTAAGGCCTGTTCACACCAAGATGAAAAATTGGTGTGATAACCATTTAAATTTGAATGAATGACTGTTAATGCATATCTTCAGACTGGCACAAATATTTGCATGCTGTCAGTGCACCAGATTTTTCTTCTTCTTTCTAATTTCTGTTCCTCTGCACTGTGAAGAAATCTGGACAACCAAGACTTGCCTTTTTGGTAACATGCTGTAAGCTGTTGCTGTCATATTAAAGGCAGGTTAAGTGATTTGCTTTGAAAAGTGGTCTAAATGCATTTATATGGTCTGTGGAAGGATGCATAAAACAGTAGGCTAAAAGTTGAGAAGTGCACATCAATGTATACTTTACAACGTCACGAGGCCACAGGAGAGGATCTATGAATGACAGTGAAACTGTCACATGACAAGGCCAGCATGGCAGATGTAGATTGTCTAGATTTAATTCGTATCACACACATTCAAACTATATAGAACATACTTTTTTAACAGTCACAAAGTAACTTCTTCTTACTCAAATGTATTACCTACTCGGGCAGTATGAGCACTTACCATCACAAATACAAAAACCTTTGTATTTCTGCTTTTCTGTAAATGCCACCTACTATCAGAAACTAAATCTGTCATTTTTTACCTATTGGTCTGAACAGACAAATTGGAATGAATTTTTGCACCAAGCATTTGCGTTGATGTGAACAGGCCTTTAACCTAGCGTTAGCACATATCAGTACATGTTTACTTGAGCTATTTTTAAACTCAGTAAGGAATGCACACTGTTTACAGTATGAAATCGCTATTTTCTGTTTATGTCGTATTAGGATATAAACCTGTTATATGGCTGCATGTTTAACAAATCCAAATAGCTCAGATATAAGGCTGACACTGACTGTTTGTGCTTTCCATGTGTCTCCGAGGGCATGTGTACGATAGCCGGATTAGTTATGGACTGATTCTGTGTCAGTACATGAGGTGTATGTGCGGACTGGCAGATAGAAGTTTATTTGTGGTGTGGTTGAGTGGGCGTGAGCATGAGCGTGTAGTGTGCATGGAGATAGGACATGGTTTATTTAAAGACATTCTTCTAATAGGATCCCTTTCGTGGTGTAACTCTCTTTGGCTCAGGGTCTGTTTAAGGGTGCGATCTTGGCTCTCAAGGGCAATATCGGGCAGAGGGCAGTGTCCCAACCCCCCCATCAAAAGCATGGGGCTTTTTTCTTTAGAACTGAACAGTCACTGCACAACAACTTGTAGCTGTACTTGTAGATGTACAGTATGCACGTGAACCATCAAGGAAGAAAATGAAAAAAATAAATCAATGCTCACCATCTTTACAAACCTATATGGCTTTCTTACTTCTGAATAAGAACCAAGTGCTAATTTCCATACAATTTTGGGACTGAGACCTGCAGCTTTTAAAGGCTTCTAAAGTCATGATAGCTTTCTGTGAGGAGCAGCATGAAAATGAGATTATTCACTGATAATAATCTTTCTAAAATGACCTATTAACTGCTACGACTGGATCGCTGCATCAGAGAGTTAGAACACTTAAGACCTGTTTTGTGAACTGGATTAACTGACTAATTGAAAATACCGGTAATACTGTAGATTAGGAAACACATACACACAGTTTTCCTTCAGTAAACTCTTAATTGGCTGCTTATTGATAGTTAGTAAGGTAGCTGTTGTAGTAGTTATGTTTAGGAATGGGGTAGGGTTAAGGGATCTAAAATATGGTCATGCAGAAAAGGCATTAATATGTGCTTTATAAGTACTAATAAACAGCCAATATGCATGCTACTTAATAACAACTTGTTAATAGTATTCCCTAATCTAAAGTATTACCTAAAGGTGCCTTAACTACTATGTACTTACATCAAACACATGTACAATGTACTTATTGTGTTCATATTGTTTTGCAAAACACTTTTGCTGCTGGGATACGGGTAAGGTTAGGAACAGGTCAACAGTATAATGCAGGTGTTTTTAAAAATACAAGTACAATGTAAAACACGTATATGTACACAATAATTGCATTGTATCAAATGATTAATTTAAATGTAAGTACATAGTAGGTAAAGACACCTAAAATAAACTGGGACCACCCAAATTCCTAACTCAAATAGCTCTGCTACTCTCATTAGCTGCCAACTTTAGTTTAGTCATTCATTACATTTCAGTTTGTTCATCACACAAACTATTGGATGGCTTCAGAAGAAGTTCTCCTTCTGTGTTCTACAAAAGAACAAAAGTCATGCAGGTTGGAACAACATAAAGGTAAGAAAATGATTTGGGACCAATTCTCACTATTAACTAGCTGCTTATTGACATGCATATTACTAGCATATCGGCTGTTTATTAGTACTTATAAAGCACATATTGACCGTATTCTACATCTCTAATCCTACCCAATACCTAAACTTAACAACTACCTTAATACCTATTAATAAGCAGGTAATTAGGAATTTACTGAGGCAAAAGGCATTATTAATAGTTAATAGTGAGAAAATGACCTTAAAATAAAGTGTGGCCAATGATCTCAAAAACAAATAAGATATTAGAAGATTTTAAAGAACCTGTGTGGGGAAAGGAAAAAGAGAGGGATAATAAACATCCCGACGTACACAAACTCTCATTTCCAGCACTCATTTCCCTCAGAGACCTTATCAACGCGGCCTTTGTCTGAAAAGCGGTCGATATGAAATCTCAACATGACCAAGCACACCACCTCCACAGCACCTTCCGCTTCGCTGTCCTCCACCCTACTTTCCCCTCAGACTCAACTTCACCTAATATCCGTAAAGAGCTCACCTCTGACCTCTTTAACTCCCCACACGTACACATTGAAACCTGAAGACCTTGTCCTTCTTTCTCACAAATGTTCCAGAGTGACGCTCTTGCCAGCTGCAAACTAATGTCACCAATAACACAGCAGATAATGGCCAAGCTCACACGCTTTCAGCGTAGCTACAGTATCGGTACAGTATAAACATTTTGGATGATTATGTGCAATTACATAGTACATATTCATTCACACATAGACGCTCCTCCATCATAAACCAACAGATCTCAAGGGTTTCGGTTGGGGAGCCGAACAAAATGTTTACTCAGTAATAACGCAAATGAGTACAGTTATCCACGTCACACTGCCAAGAAATTTCTGCAGTGTGTGTGTGCCAATTAAACGTCTTCAAATAAGGCTTCCACTTACAAGCGTAAGCTGCTCGATTTTACGATCCACTGAATTTGTGTATGTGCACAGAGCAAAGAGTGGGAGTGTGTGTTTACATGCAAACTATTAGACCACCACACTGAAGCACGTTTTCCACATTTCTGGCCATAAAATTTACCGTTTTGATATTGTAAATAGTTTACATACTGAATGTTACTAATTCAGATTGAACGTATCACCTGGCAGTAACGATCTTAATCTTTTTTTTTTTTCGCCACTGATTCTGGGACAAAATCTG
Source organism: Sinocyclocheilus anophthalmus (assembly GCA_018155175.1). Lineage (NCBI taxonomy): Eukaryota > Metazoa > Chordata > Actinopteri > Cypriniformes > Cyprinidae > Sinocyclocheilus > Sinocyclocheilus anophthalmus. The sequence goes on from JADLZN010003555.1 coordinate 302,415, forward strand.
CTGTGTTCTCTGGAATGGACAAGTTATCTTTTAAACGGTGTAAAACGTGTTTAGCTGAAAGTTCTATCTTTGTGAAAAGTACACTTAAGCATACTTTTAAAAAGTACTTATTACAGAAATAATATACAAAAAATATATACTTGAGTGCAAACTGAATGTGCAATTAAATGCACGTTAACTGCAATTAAATGAAAATGTATTATAGTTTAATGGCTTGAAATATTATATATATATATAATTTCATAATTACTTCATCGAAATACGTGTATTGCCGAGTGTATTGTCAAGCATTTATCCTAAACTAAAATATACCGTAATATAATTTCTATTGAAAATATATTTGTAATTTCACATCTATGATGATTAAATTGCAATTAAGTGCATTGGAGATTACTTCTTAAAACTGTACTTAAAGGGATAGTTCACCCAAAAATGAAAATTATGTCACCTTCAAGTTGTTCCAAACCTGTATACGTTTTTTTTTTTTCTTCTGCTAAACACAAAAGAAGATATTTTAAAGGATGTAGCAGGTGACGGTAGCCACTGACTTCCATAGTATGGAAAATTACTAAGTCGATGGCTGCCGTCAGCTGTTTGGTTACCAACGTTCTTCGAAATATCTTCTTTTGTACTGAACAAAAGAAAGAAACACATACAGTTTTGGAATGACATTCTGTAAATCATGACAGAATTTTCATTTTTGAAGGAACTTTCACTTTAAGTGTGTTCAGAAACATAGTCGTGAAAGTCTACTCTCGTTAAGTACGCATAAGTATCTTTTTAGCTCATGAATATTATATTATCTGCAAGTACTGTTTTTGTGTACTTTTAAGATTCGAAATATACTACAAGTGCACATTCAACATGACTAAGCACACTTCTTTTTCACAAGTGTAAATTCTTGATATTTAATAAACAACCTTGCCAGGGAAATGTAAAAACTTGGTGCATGACAAATGTTCCGATTTCTGCCTGACAACCTCCAAAGCGTAAACGTAATAAAATAATGAAGTTAGTATTTGAAAACAACACATTAATAATGAAATTGTAACAATATAACTGTGACTATGCTAATACGTAACTGTGATTCATACATGAATGGGATGCTGTACAGTACGTTTCTCAGGATCACAACACACATTTGTCACATCTTTTATTACAGCTTGAGTACTTCCTTATCACAAAGCTGAGCTCCACCCGGTCTAACAAAACAACTATACAATACATACATTGTAATACTTCACAGCCACCGCACACGGTCCATAGGGCAACGCAGGTTCAACCTATTAGTTTCTGTGTGAGAATAAAGTATTATAAGTTAAGTAAATACTCATATCCTTCGTACTGTCCTTTTGAAGCACAAATAAAAGTTCCTTGTTGTCTTAGAGCACAAGGAGCATTGCCTCAAAACAAAAAAGATCAGAACTGCGTATTTGGTCTATTTTGGAGCTCCATTCACATTTGTCCAGGGTCTGTTTGTCTCAACCTCAGCAGGAACATCTTGACCGGCAAATGTAGACTCGAGACAATGACAAAGACAATGAGGAGTCATGGGGAAGCCTGGCCAAACAACAAGGGAGGGATCCGGTTTAGAAGGGAATTACTGGATCAAGCTCAAGTGGATATATATATATTTTTTTTTTGGAATAAATGTGATTTTAAGTCATCAAAATGCTTTAGAAACAGTGTCCCAAAAAGTATTTGTAAATTCAGTATTGTAAGTAAATTCAGTAAATGCCACTGAATTAAATATCAAAGCAAGTGGCTAGAGCAAACACATAAAGATGACTTTTCATCAGCTGGTGTTTTGATGATTTTTAGTGCTTCTCCTCAAGTTCACACAGGTGTCCAGCAGAATAACCACAGGTGTAGAGAATTGCGTTAACCATCAACCTGATCTACTAATGTTTAACAACCCCAAATGTTTCATAGAACGTTTTGTCTGTATTTTACACAAAATGTTGTTTTTTTTGTCATTTAAAACCATCATTCATTCATTCATCTAATCAAAAACAGTAAAAACAGCAATACTGTAAAATATTATTACAATTTTATAAAACTTCTCTATTTGAATACATATTTAAAATGCAATTTATTCCTGTGATGACAAAGCCGAATTTTCACTCGAGCCTTCAGTGTCACATGATCCTTCAGAAATCATTCTAATATGACGATTTGCTGCTCAAGAAACATTTCTGATTATATAATGTTGGAAAAAGCTGTGCTGCCTTGTATTGTTTTGAAACCCGTAATACACTGCATTTATTAACATTATTAAGAATTTAACATTTTTATTCAGCATAGACACATTTGCTAAAAAGTGACAAAAAGATTTACAAGAAAAGTGTTACGAAAAAGATTTTTATTTCCAAATAAACGCTGTTCTTCTGAACTTTCTATTCATCAAAAAAACAATGTTGAATCAAATCATCATATTAGATTGATTTCTGAAGGCTCATGTGATACTGAAGTTTGTAGTAGTGATGCTGAAAAATCAGCTTTCATCACATGAATAAATTACATCTTATAATATAAAACTGTTATTTTAAATTGTAATATTTCACATTATTACTGTTTTACAGTATTTTTGATTCAAATAAATACGCTTGGTGAGCAAAAGAGACTACTTTCAAAAGCATTTAATAGATATATATATTTTAATATATATATTTTTTTTAACTGTAGTGTACATTTATACATTTTAAGTGTGGTTTCAGTATTCAGATTCACTTTGATGCCTCTATATGGGTTTTCTATACGTTGTTGGCATAAATAACCTAGTTCTTCTTCCTCCCTTGATTTCAGGCTTATTTAGATCAGTCCATTCTTAGAGTGAGCAACATAACTGATAAAACTACACCCATCATTTAATCACAGTTCAGGGAGCAATCTGAATAATTATCTAGTACAATGGAACAGGCGAGCGCACACACACACACACACACAGGTTATTATTCTGTACAAACTGTCACAGTTAAAGTGTACCCTAAACCTACCCCTCAAAAAATTAATTCTGTATAATTTATAAGCTCTTGGGGACCACCAAATATAAACAAGGACAAGGATTTTGCATACTGCCATCTTTGTGAGGACATTCTGTCCCCATAATATACAGTATACCTGAATCACACACTCATCCTCATCACCCATTAATAGCAACAGTAACGTGTAAACACAACTCACATATGCAGATCGACCTGTTTAGTAAGTTCTCTTATAATGATATTAGCAGTATTATAATATGTGACACTCTTCGCTGAGCTGAGGATGTGTCCAGTATCAGGACACTAAGCAGTGACTGACTCAAGCAGGGAAACACGCTCTACTGGACGTATCCTCTCTCATGCAGAGCCAGCAGGATTTCTTTGAAGTCTTTTTTCTCGATAGATAGATAGATAGATAGATAGATAGATGATAGACAGATAGATAGATAGATAGATACGGACAGACAGCAGAAGAAGGAATAGACGGATAGATGGATAGATGATAGACAGATAGATAGATAGATAAATAGATAGATAGATAGATAGATAGATAGATAGATAGATAGATACGGACGGACGGACCAGACAGACGGCTAGAAGGATAGACGGATAGATAGATAGATAGACAGACAGATAGATAGATAGATAGATAGATGAGATAGATACGGACAGACAGACGGCTAGGCCGGATAATGAGATAGTAGACAGAGATAGTAGACAGATAGATAGATGACAGGACAGGACAGACAGACAGACAGACAGATAATAGATAGATAGACAGACAGACAGAAAAAACAGACAGACAGACAGACAGAAAGATAGATGATAGACAGACAGACAGACAGACATAAACAGATATATAGATAGACAGACAGAGAGACAGACAGACAGACAGCAGACAGACAGACAGATAGAGAGATAGATAGATAGATAGATAGATAGATACAGCAAGATAGATAGCAGACAGAGATAGATAGACAGATAGATAGATGAAAGGAAGAACAGACAGACAGACAGACGGAAGATAGATAGATAGATAGATAGACAGGCAGATAGATAGATAGATAGATAGAAGGATGATAGATAGATAGTTGATAGATAGATAGACAGATAGACAGAAGATAGATGATCGACAGACAGACAGACAGACAGAGATAGACAGATAGATAGATAGATAGATGACAGACAGACAGACAGAACAGACAGACAGGACCGACAGATAGATAGATAGATCGATAGATAGATAGATAGATAGACGGACAGACGGACAGATAGACAGACAGAGGACAGACAGACAGACAGACAGACAGACATAGATAGATAGATAGATAGATAGACAGATAGATAGACGGAAGGTAGACAGACAGATAGATAGATGATAGACAGACAGACAGACAGACAGAGATAGATAGATAGATAGATGATAGACAGACAGACAGACAGACAGACAGATAGATAGATAGATGATAGACAGACAGACAGACAGACAGATATATATATATATATATAGATAGATAGATACTGTAGACAGAGATAGATAGATGATAGATGATATGGACAGACAGACAGACAGACAGACAGATAGATAGATAGATGATAGACAGACAGACAGACAGACAGATAGATAGATGACAGACAGACAGATAGATAGATAGATAGATAGATAGATAGATAGATAGATAGATAGATAGATAGATAGATAACACAAACTTTAAATAGAATATCAGTATGCCTCTTTATTTACTGGACATGACAGCAGTTTCATTAATCTGGCACCCCCTCCTTCCCCAACAATTCCTGTTAAACACAGTGCAACACAAATAGAAACTTTCAGAAGGCCTGACTGCTGATACCATAAAGATGACAAAAGCAGCAGGAGAGAAGCTGGAAATGGGAGGCAGTGAGGAACCGGGTCTTTCCTGCCATAATCAGAAGTCAGAGCATTTCCTGTCATTGTAGGAGCTCCAGGGCCATTTACCACACTGACACACAAACACACACACTCAAACGCTTGCAGTCACACATATAAGACACTTCCACAACACATTCCTGATGGACAAATGTTACCGCACAAAAGAAATACATCACGGCCCATTTGGCACTGAGCTGCTCACCGTGGGTCTTGATAACTATGTTATCATAAATAGAGTGGGGCTATATAAATATTTGCCTGCTGTTATCGTTCTTCCTGATTTTATATATGACTTCAATGGTGGCGATAGCTTTTATCAAACAGTCACTGCAGTGCTTTAAAACGCTGGCAAAAACAAACAGCTTTGAATGACTAAACCGAGTCAAGGTTGCATGAATGCCCTGCAGTATCTGTTGTGTACGACAGGCACAAGTCTGAGCCACATGTGAATCATGGTCATTTATGAATGGTGAGCAATATGTGAATGGCAGAGTGCTAAACGTTCTCATCCTTTCTTGAGTGAACGCTCATTTTCTTCTGTTTATTTTAGGGAAGGCTGTGTTAAGCAAGTACTATCAAATAACCAAAGCAAGCGAACTGTCATGTCACAAATCATGTATTGTTTGAAATATGCATTTATATGCACCAAACAAGTTTTGACACTGCATACAGATGAGTTCAGTCTTAGTCAGCCACAGAAAATAAAACTACCAGGTTGGAGCAACCCCCATAATGCCTTTCACAGGCAGCTAAGCATGCAGACCACTGCGGTTCGACTCAACCTCAGCATGCAGAAGCCGTCAGGGTTCATGTGAGTCGAGAGCGAGATTGTTTTCAGGGAAAAACTACAAGAATAGAAAAGGTGGCTTGTGTGTGTGTGACTTTAAGAGCTAATGCATAAGTATGTTTTTTTTTTTTATAATGAAAACCACATGACTCCATTCCAAAAAAAAAAAAAAAATTCCATTTTTTTTTTTTCCAAAATTATTTTATTGGGAGAACTACAAAAATGTACAGTACACAAAGTTAACAGTCTCACACGCAATTTGTAGTGAACTGAGCCCCCCCGAAAAACAAATGTTACAAATCCTGTTCTTTTTGTCTTTATTACATTCAAAAAGCTTTACTTCTGATAAAGTAGTCAAAAAAGGTACATAGTACGAATCCCCTGTACCTACTATGTACAAACTAAATGTGTTCAAACTCTTCCCCGTCCAGCAAGTTTGGAAGATTCAGACCATTACCATATCATAGGAAAGCAAGAGAACAAACAAAAAGACAAGGAATAGGGAGTAATAGAAAAAAAAATACAACTCAGATTGTTGCTCCAAGTCTCCATTTCTCTCCTTTGATAAGTGGTAACGACCTTCCAAGAAGTTTAAATTACAAACTACATTCATTTCCTCTTGTTGTAAAACAATAACATGTATGAAAATACTTTATTTGGTTAATCTTAAGGCAATGTAAGATGGTGAATCCCCACAGGCACTAGGCAGTAATACTGGGGCTCTGGTCTGCTACATTCTCACGCACGTGGCTGCCGTGCATTGTATAGATATATACGTACAAAAAAAAAATATACTTTTTGGTTAATCGATTTTCTTTTTTTTTTTTTTTTTTTTTTTTTTTTTTTTTTTTTTTTTCTTTTTTTTTTTTTCTTTTTTTTTTTTTTTTTTTTTTTACTTGGATCTTGAAATGGATCTATGGAAAATTTAAGGCTAGTACATGTTTGGACGGTCCTCTGCCAACCACAGTTTATACATTCTACTGACGAAAATTAAAATGAACAAAAAACCCTTCTGAAAAGTAAGATCCCAACAAACAGCAAATCACACAAACTGTTTTTAATGAACGTAAACAAGGAAACAAAATTAATGAAATAAATATCACATACAATCTCTTAAATTAAGATGTTTTTTTTTTTTTTTGCTCATTTACAATAAAATAAAGTGAAGTTACAAAAAGAGACCAAACAAAAATATATATTACTGTGAAAAGAACATACACTCCACTTTATGCAGATTAATAATGGCGATCATAATTTAAACATAAAAGAATATAGATCTATTGCTTCATCATACTCGATAAATACAGTATGGACAATTAACAACGTAGCCTATACTTTTCACAAGATAAAATAAATAAGTTAAATAGTTCATAGCCAGTTAAGCACTGCTATGTAATCACTCATATCAGCTAAAAAAAAAAAAAAGAAAAGAAAATATATATTTCAACCATCAGCAGTGATTTCCCAACAAGCCAAATGCGAGCTTCAAACTGCACAAGCCAACCAAACCGCTGGGTGGCGCCGCGAAACTGGAGAAACTTTTGGAATGAATGTACATACTTTGAAAACTAGTATACTTTTCGTCAAGGCATATTCTTGGCAAGGATGAAGGAACATCTGAAACCGCTCTGTCTTTCACGTTCACAAGTCTTTTGTACAAAAATCTGGAAAGTAGGTGGTCCAAAAAGACCAAGAGAATGCAACAAACTGCACCGGTGGAATGCCTTCAAAGCAGTTCAAACAGACTAATGCCATGTCGAGCGTCTGACAAACACAAATCCATCTCCCTCGATATTAAAAAGTATATTGCTCAACTACCTATCTAACGGGAGAGTCCTCCGCTATCGAGTCCACTACAATAACAACAAAAAAAGCGCATTAATCATCGGAAATCGACAGCCTGCTGAAGATTGGCAAACGCTTCCCGCCGTCCAGACTGGGAGACTCCGAGCCGCTGAGACTTCCGGAGGAGCTGAGCGAGCCGCTGGCGTAGCTCTCCCGGTCAGAGATGCTGTCAGGCGGGCTGGGGGGCGAGTCGAACACCGGCGACTCTGACAGGCGCCGGAGGGACTGCAAGTGGCCGAGGCCGTCGCCCATGTTGACCTGAAGGTTTGCGTAATAACCGTTGTGCGTGTGCACGGCCAGCGGCGCGAGCAGGGCTTTGAGGTCTTGGCCGGTGAAAGAGAAGGCACTGTTTCCGAGGCAGCGAGCGTCTTCGTAGAAGCTCGCGGCGCAGGAGGAGCCGCTGGAGGGAGGCGGCGTGCGCGACGTGGGGCTCTCGAGAAGGGGCGAGTCGAGTCCGTGATGGTGGTGGTGGCTGGAGAAACCAGAGAAGCTGAGGCTGTGGTGGAGTTTCGGTCGGTGCTGCTGCTGCTGCTGTCCGTAGCCGCTCAGCGGCTCGCACCGAGCGGGCTTGGCGGACTCTCCCTGCACGCTGTTGGCGTTGCTCGGCGCCGGTCTGCGTTCGTCGGCGTTGTGGATGAAGTGGCACCGCGGACCGTACGGGCAGAAGCCGATGGTGTGGAAAGTGCGACAGGGCTCGGTTTTGTACTTGGGGTGGCGAGACAGGCTTCTCAGCTCGTGGTAGCCGTGCGCAAACTGGCACTTCTCGCCGTACTTGCAAGCGCCGTTTTCCTCGAAAGGCCTGCAGAGCTCCGTCTTGTAGCGGGTGGAGTTGATCTGCGAGCCCGGCTTCTGCTGCAGCTGCTGGGCGCTCTCGCTGTAGGCGCGGTCGCGGAACTTGTTCTCCTTGTTCATGATGGCGTTCTCCTTCATGCTGCTGCTGCTGCTGTAGGAGCTGGCGGGGTACTTGTTGCCGTTTGTCATGGACTCCATGTTGCTGGTGGAGTTTCGACGGAAGAATCCTGACGCGTACGAGTTGCAGTTGTTGCTGCTGCTGCTGGAGGTTGTTACCGGGGCCCCGACTGCTTTCTTATCCAGCATGCTGTTAATGTGAATGGCGTTAATGTTGAGGCTCTTCTCCTGCTGTGCAGAGAGGAGAAACAAAGTTACAATCAATACAATGTAGTTGCAAAACTATGTATGCACTCGTTTCGGCCATGCACTAACTTTGTAAAGTCCCAGCAAAGATAAGAAGCAAGCTTGTTTGTTAAATCAGCAAAGTACCTTGTACAGCATGTCGATGTCGTAGAAAGCGGACAGGATGGTCGCAGACATTTCGGTTTCTTCAGAAGAAGACAGTCGCAGATGATCTCTCATTTGAGGACCGACCTGGAGCCTTTGGATGCGAAGGCGTTTAGTTTGCCACTGGCTTAGACTTTGTGCAAAAGATAGTCTCAGACGTGCTCTGAAACTCCGAGAAGGAAGGCTGAGTTTCTCGTTGCGTGCTTGTGTTGTTAGTCTTCTCCCCACCGCGCAGAGCCGAGCCAGAACAGTAAAGAGTCTGCTTTACTCTCCTGCACATATAAGCTTGAGGACAGCGCGTAAAGAGGAGGAGGAGGACCTTGCCGCAAAAGTTACGCCCTGCTTTTCAAGTGTCAAGGGACTGTGGATCTGATTGGTCGCTTTCTGCACCCCTCCTGCGGCGCACACACACTCACTCACTCTCACAGCACCTCTCCAACACCGAACAACTTACACGGATTCTCTGTGCAAGACAACCTAGTCTAAAACAAGAAGAGCAATAAATACTTCAAAATAATATAAAAATACTAATGATTTTTATTTTCACGCATTTGGTTTTAAGGAAAAACTCTTGATCAAAGGTTTTATATTATCTATCTATGTATATATTATATAAATACTATCCTATATATATATATAATATACACACACACACACACACAGAGAGTGAGAAAATGTTGACACTTCTTGGCACGTTAGTGTCTTGCTTATCTTAACTGTCTAAATAGTGCTTTTGCTAGAATGCATTAAAACCAAATCCTTTTTTTTTTATTGCAGTGTATCATTATTAAAAAAAGATAGACATATGAAACCTAAAAGTTTCAACAAGCTGCAACAAAGTAAAAATCAAATCTTTCAAGAAACTCAAACTCTAACAAAAACGATACAATATTGCCCTCTAACGGTCTCAATGCCTCTCGTCAAAAAAAGAGCTTGAGCGCCACCTACAGGCACAAAATATGACAGGCCGAAAATATATTTCACATCACATTCCCTCTTTTTTCTCTCCTTCAGTTCCCATTGCATATCTCAGCAGAACTCTTGTATTACAATTCCTTTTTTTATGGTTTCAGTGAAGCACATTTACACAAATGAAAAAAAAAAAAAAACTGATCCTGGTGAGGAGAACGGTATGTATTATTTTACCCACCCTGTGTGTGTGTGTGTGTGTGAGAGAGAGAGGAATAGGCTGCTGACATTCCAAAACATTACATCATTTTACAGTAAAAGGGGAACATTGCTACTACAGCCCCTGAAGGCAGCCCAGCTGTATACTTAGCAAACGGACACCAGACTGTTTTGCTCAGATTGCATAACATACACAGGAGGAGCAACCAAAAAATGTCCTTAACTAAAAGCAGTTAAGCTATGCATAAAAAAATACAACAGCTTGCTCAAATACCACAAGGTGTGATATTGAAAACACAGCTGAGGAGAATAAAACCTCTCACATTCTCAGTATTGCAAACACACATTACTGTACAGAAGTAATCCCACAGTTAAATGAACGTAATACACTTTATTTGAATTAAAAAAGTATGTGGTCATGCCTGCATGCAATTCAGCTCTTAAACAGGAAAACCACTGTGAGATTAAAATAGGTTCGTAATGCATGACACCTTTCACTTTCTCTATCTTTCACAGTCATCTAAGAAGATCTAAGTGTATCTAGAAGATTCAGAGCGAGTGACGTTCTCTCTTTCAGCAGCGATATCTTGGCATACTCGATGGTGGCTGAAAACTGGGGCAGTTCAGGGAGGGCTTTCATCGAACGCTGAGCCGCCAGGGCATTGCTCTTTGCGATGGCTGATAGTCGGTCCAGTTCTGCGGCGCTTACATCAGGTGAATGTGTCACACTTACGAGGGCAGAGAGGTGTCTGTGCAACATCCGTGCCCATAACAAAGGCTCTGCCCACAGGTTAAGATCTCCCTTCTCAAAGAGGAACTCCTCATCCTGGAAAAGGAGGAGAATAAGAAGAACCTACATATTTAAACTAGATTTTCTCTAGACAAAGTGAGCAGGGCATTGACAATGGAGACAATGGGCGCTTCCAGGGAATTGCTATGCAGTTTCTAAAGTGTTTTGAGTGATTTTTAGTTCTTTGATATGCAGTAGGGCGTTCTGGGGGATTTCTAGGGCGTTAATAAGTGAATGCGTAGTGGCCTATTTTAATAGACGGGTCACATAAAGTGCAACAGTTGGGTTCTGGAACTAAAAATCCAATTTATAGATTTTAAACTGTAACTTATACACCTTTAAAGATAGAATCACTTTGAGCAGTGAGGTTGTAAATCAATGGTATATGCTTTAGTTGAAGCCGTCAGTCCCTTATTTCAACTTATTTTTAAGATAATAATATTGAATAGAGGAATTCCAGGTGGAAAAAAACTACATTACCCATGATTCTGCAGAAAAATCCACCGCATCAAGCAATTCACAAAAGAATACTTCAGCACCCATTATGACATACTTGAGTCAGTCTCCATATGCTCTCAAACTACTTCAATATTTGTATATTAAAGCACAGTTTGCAATAAACAAAATATATAGTTTTTATTATGTCATTCTCAGGGCTTTACGGGATTGTAGTTCTTTTCTCATTGAAGCTGTTAAGAATCCAATTTTTAAATACATTTTTAAGCTTCAAATCAAAGTTTGTAATGTTGTGATTCACCTTGTAACTGTTTGGTTTATAGCTTACAACTCGTCAACAAAGACTTTTTTTTAAAATTCCTATGGGAAAAATGAATGGGGAAAATATTTCCAGAATCAAGGTGGCTAAAAAATATAGGTCCATCAATGTAAGTCTATGGGGTTTCCCACACAATTTTATCACTCGCCATCTGAAGCTTAAACATTTCACAGTTTTGAAAAGTAATAGCACACCTCTCCACAATACGTTGCCAATTTTTTGTGTCATGATTCTGACGTCATTTGTGGCTGTACGAATTTAGTGCCAAAGTTTATAAAAGCTCCCAAACATGAGCAAAATCAGTGATGCATTAAAAACAAGTTACACAAGAAAAAAGCAAAAGTGCTCCTTACCAAGTCCAGTGACTCTTCACACCTTGTATCCGATTGTTCATCTCCCAGGAGCCACTGTATCAGGTTCACCATTCCAGCAGCCACCTGGCCCCACATCTGGAACAGCTGGCACAAAAGACCCACCCCCATCTCCAGGGCAACCGGAGGAGAGACGGCACCCGTGGAAACACCTAGAAATGCGGTAGAACACAGAAGTCTGACAAATATTCCCTGATGTAACAGAATTCAGTGAAACGAATGATTCTGGAACACACGTATGGAAAGTTTAAATAGATCAATTTAATGAGCCATGTCAATCTTAGTCTGGTTTCTTTCGTCTCCAAGGCATTACTGGGTTCAGGCAATGGAGGTGGTGCTTTGCCACAATGCAATCTGCTCCCAATCTGAGACTTGCCAGAGCGTTGGATGTAAAGCAACAGCCTGAGATTGATGCCTCGCTCTCTTTTTGTTCTCTAGACAGCGTGTTTCCATCTTCGCCTGGCATGGAACCCATTTGAGAGAAACAAAACTATCACTCAGAAGCAAAACGCGCACAACGGAAACCACAACGTGCCATATGTACGCGTGCAGGCATTTGATACCGGTCGTTTTTGACTCAACGGTCGGGAAGTTGGGTCTAAGAATAGATTTAGATGTGAGATAAGGGAAGTGAGAAAAGATCTAAGTACGCATACGAAGACACAACAACACTGACGCCCATCGACCTCCCTTTGGCTTTAACGACCCCAGTTGTTCATGCATCAAAGATCTGAGAGATCTGATGCAGTTTGTTTTGAACTCCGGTTTCCCTCCATCACCCCCCTTCCTAACCAGAATCTGACATGCAAATTACTAAGGCGACTTCAAAAGTCACCAGGACTTGCCAGTCAAAACCAAAAAAGAGAACAAGAGCAAAGCAACACCTTGGCTGCCCACCCATTCACCCCTCCCCCAAAAGGAACTCTGGGAAAGCAACCTCTACACAGATCGGCTTTCCAAGGCAAATTTAGTAGAAGGCCACAGGCAGACGTTACAAGAACATGGAAAGAACATCAGATGGTGACATGGTCCTTTCTCTGTGTGATGTGTTGGGACGCCCCATCTCTTGCTTTACCGGAGTCTGATGTCAGAGGTGCTTTTCTTCCCCGTGGGCTTTGGTGCTGGACGCCATCCAAGGCCGAACAAATAACGGCACCCAGACATTAAGAAATAATAGGAAACTCAAGCTCTTTCCATTCCCTTTTCTGTGGTTTAGCACTTTAATAACAGGATTTCTTAATCTCTTCAGCACTTACTCAACAGGATGTTCTGTATTCACATCTGCGAGAGCGAGTGTTTTCGGTGTTATTTTTAAGGAGAACCTTTGATGTGTTTCAGAACATTCATATAACATATCGCATCTGTATAAATTCCAAATTTAAAGGCTGAAAATGTATGCTCATTAAAAAAAAATTTACTTTTGGAGGTACAACAGCTTGTCACTTGTGCAGTACCCTTAAAAGGACAACTTTGTATATTTTTTTATGCCTAAAACGATCATAGTAGCACCTTAAGAGTACATATTACTACTCTATTATGCACCTTTTATGGGTAGATAAGGTACAAAGTTGTCCTTTTACCACTTCTGTATTTTCATAATGTTCCTAACGGTGTATGCAGCAGTGTGTTCAAGTCCTTGCTGCTCTTAATGGGATATTTTACCCAAAAACTAAAATTCTGTCACCATTGACTCACCATAATGTTCTTCAAACCTGTTTGATGTTTTGTTCTTCTGTGGATATTTTGAAGAATGCTGGTAACCAACCTGTTTTGGTGACCAGTGGCTTCTATTATATGGAGATAAACACACTAGCTGGGTTTCCATCCAAAGTTGCGAATTTAATTGTTTAATGTCGCATAAAACATTTGCGAATAAGCACCGTTTCCATCAAACGAGTCACTTCCTGATAAACTAGCATATATCACTAAGAAAAGTATGAGAAGCCACTGAATATAATTTGTATTATTTTTGCCTCAGAGCGAGCAGATGAAACAATAAATGCAGTCATTGCTGTTTGGGAACGCCGTCATGTAAGACAATTATACAGCACTACTTTGATGACAGACAGAACATTTCAGATGCTGTGGAACGAGATGGGTCAGGTTTTGCCGTCCCATAGCGCAAAGTTACATAACTTTTTTAATGCGCATGGAGGAATTTATTCGGCATAAAGTTTCCATCTCCTATTATTCGCATTAACGCTTTTTCGCACAAGTAAAAACCACCTCAAGCGAGCATAAAAACTTTTTAGCAAATTAAGTGATTTTAATTTGAAATTTGGCGTTTCTATCACTGTGATACTTCAAAATGCGCATAAAAACAGGGTGATGCAAACATAGCTACTGAGACATTCCTCAAAATGTCTTCTTTTAGGTCTCACAGAAGAACAAAAAATGACACAGGTTTGGAACGAGTACATAATAACAGACTTTTGGCTCAACTATCCCTTTAAGTTAAAGTGAAGAAGCTTCTAGATCTTGGCTGTAGATGTGACAGACAGCAGAGATGTTTGTGAGGTGTTTCGGGGCACTTCGCCCAGCCGGTTTGCGTCTAGGCGCACACAGTTGTGCAGAGATTCCAGAAGGAAGAGGAGGGAAGTTTCATTCCCGTAATCGATCTGTGGGAGTCGTGGGACTGGAACTAATTAAAAAAACTTTCTGAATAATGAGAGCAAGAAGAGCTTTAGTGTGTGGCAAATCTGGGATGTGAGTGAGCGCAGCTGGGCGAGTGTCGGGTGTCGGGCGTGAGGGAGGGGTGGCGGGCGAGCAGGAAGATTGGCTGGATGAATGAGATGACCTCTCCAAATCCTTATTTATCAAGCCTACCCATGATGCAACAGGGGTCTCATAGTGGGTTTGACCACTTTATCCCAATAAACTACACTAAACGGACCTAAAAATGGAAATTCTGTCATTTACTCACTCTCATGTTGTTCCAAACCTGTATGACATGCTTTCTTCAGTGGGACACAACATAATACTTTCTGAAGAATATCCTGACTGCTTTTCTTAGTATAATGAAAGTGAATGAGGATGGGTGCTGCCTAGCTCCAGAAGAACAAAAAAAAGAACCATAAAAGTATTCACATGACGGTGAAGTCTTCAGAAGCCCTATGATGACCTTTTGTGTTCCACAGAAGGAAGTCAGACAGGTTTGGAAAGAAATGCATACAGAAATGTAAATTCTGTATACACACACATAGTCAAGGTACATCAAATGTTAAATCAAAGGCACAGGGCTTGTATGTGGCTAGAGATTTCAGTGCATGTGGGAATGACCACATGTGCATCATTGTACACTCTCTCACATACATGCATGCATATTTGGACACACACCCAGTACAAGGTGCAAGTCTGCGGGCAGGAAGTGTTGGTGTGGGCGAGAGTGGTGTCAAGGTGCGAAAACACACATACTTTTACAGCTCTAACTTCCTTCAGAGATCTATGAGTACCAAGGAACTAGAGGCGGCTCAAACACAAACAAACGTACACATGCAGGCATTCTCGTACGCACAAACTAGATAGACCGACAATCCAATAAATATAAATATCAACATCTTTCGTAGTATTTTTAACCATTATAGTAGTGCCATTATCTTTAATTGACAAAAATCTTTCTTATGCAATAAGAATAGATCACAAAAATTGCACAAATATAAGGGTGTAAATAACAATGATATTATTATACCATTATATTTGTGCAATTTTTGTGATCTATTATTTTGAATTCTACTGTTGCAGTGCAATTACTTTTTTTTTTTTTTGTCAAAAGCAGAAGCTAGAACTGATATCAGTTGACAAAAAATCTCAATCTCTGTCAGCTCCTATTGGGAGAGCAAGAGACCAATAACTGCATACCTTAAACCTACATTTGATTTTCAGTGCAGCTTACTTTTATGATCATGGCCCTGGATATTCAGCAGGCCAGCAGAATCAGGTGAAGCACTGGAGACGGATATCATCTGACACATTTATGTCAAAACTAAGACGTCTGCTAGAGTTCTTTAGTGTCACTTACATCAGTCTAACCTGTCTAACGGGAGTGTTACAGTATCACCCAGGTGTCTGCTGGTTAAAAGGCCTGGCACACGGTCACATGACCCTAAGACTGATGGGAAAAAGACTCTGTAACGTATGTGGTACCTCAGAATCCTTAGAATTCTTCCTGTGTCAATAGACAGTGGCTGCCCATTTTTTCAGAGGCCTTGGTTCAGGGAGCATTTATCCTATTAATTTTCTTCATAGGGATTTGTAAAATTCAGTAAAGGCCAAAAAGCTCTGAGTTGAATCACAACTTTATTTTAAGGTCCGATTTTCACTATTAACTAGTTACTTATTAGCATGCATATAACTAGCTGTTTATTAGTACGTATAGGCACATTTTTTTTCTGCTTTATTCTGCATGACTAAGTTCTAGATCCTTTAACCTGACCCCATACCTGAACTTAACAACTACCTTTCTAGATATTAATAAGCAGCAAATTAGGAGTTTATTAAAGGGGTCATATGATGCGATTTAAATTTTTCCTTTCTCTTTGGAGTGTTACAAGCTCTTGGTGCATAAAGAAGATCTGTAAAGTTGCAAAGACTAAAGTCTCAAATTCAAAGAGATATTCTTTATAAAAGTTAAGAGTCAGCCACGCCTACCTAAAACGGCTCGTTCTAACACGCCCCCACATGTTTACGTCACGATGTGGGAAGATTTGCATAACACCGCCCAAAGGTTAACGCAAAGAAAGAAGGCATAACTTTTAATCTCACTGTAGTATTGTTGCTGCCGCCGCCTCCGCCGCCATGGTGTGGAAAGAGCTGTGACAACGACGTTGTTTGGTCTTCCAAAAGAGAATGATATCTGTTTTGTCATGCCTGGAGCTGATCCGTGCTGGTCGCTGAGGAAATACTTCAACTTCGTGCTGTGGATCGCCGGATTGGCTTTCACCGTGGACGAAGCAGAGTCCAGCCCGGGGTCGTCACATGGTTGCCGCAGGCATCACAGTATGGTAAGGGGCATAACATTTCCGTCACACGCTTGAGGAATTCGGCCAATCACGATGCGTTTCAGAAAGGCGGGGCATAGAGAACAAACAATAATGTACAGTATGTGGAAATAATGTGTTTTTTTAACCTTAAACACATTTCATTACACAAAATAATGTTTTTTTTTTAGCAACATCATATGACCCTTTAGGCACAACTCTTAACAGTGAATATGTATTCCCTATTCTAAAGTGTTACCATAAACTTTGATATGAAGTTAAAAATACTCAATCTGAGACCAACAGTTGCTCATTGCCATGGATCTAATACAGATTCTGTACAGAAATTCAGCAATTAAATATAATTAAATAATTATAATAATAATTAATTAGTTAAAATTGTACAAATCTCAGAGCTCATGGAAATTTACTATGATTTATATAATTAAAAATCACTTTCTTCATGGAGAAAACAGGATTTTAGTTCCAGAACATGTTTAAGCTAAAATGAATGACAGGGCCAATATGCCTAAACTATTAGTGCCAAAGAGCTCTGCTTTAATGATTGAGCACCTTTGAGCTACACTACGGGTTTAATGCATGGATGATCCACGGATCAGTTCAGACCTCATCTTGTAATCCATTACATGAATGACTACAGGGCATCTACTGCTAAAGACATTACACGCACAGCACTGGAGCTGGACATTAGCTGACTGGTGAGAACGTCCTCAAAACGAAACCAGATGCGCCAAGAACAATACCAACCGGAGTCATGCGAGCAACAAATGTTTAAGGTTTTTCAAAAGAGTTGATGTTGTACTTGGATATAACATGCGGGGAAAAAGCTTCGCAATTTACATGTAATAACAGTAATAATGCTTTATATTTAAATATGGCAAGTAAAAACACGATTCGGTAGTGGAACAAGAAGGAGCATTATTATGGTGATTCACATTATGACGACAATAATACACCAAGGCAACATAATTAATGGTTCTTGGTTTAGGGATTCGAACAAACCTTTAACCCTAAGCAATAAACTATGCGTCCCACACTATTTGAAGTTCTGACATGAGTAATGCCTCAAATCACGCGTTTTGTTGACTAGAGGTTATTTCTAAGGGATCAGAATGTGATTTTTGCCTGGCAGAGGAAAAACAGGCAAAAAAAGTCCCTTAGTAATGCTGTAGACTTGCATATTACAGAGTTTTTTTTTTTACTTGGGCCAGTAAGCAACACCTTAGCAACTACTCCTCACCAAATATTTACACTTGTTCAAGGCTACATCTCTGTAACCGAGGCAAACCAGTCCCGAAAAAAATCTGGCAAACACAAGTGAAAAGCACTGAGTATTTCGGGGACAGTAATTACATTTGAAATGCTTGAACACTCCCGAGTTCCCCCCGTGAGAATATGGTCCTATTCCGTCTTAATGCTGTTATCAGATGTACCTCTCACCCTCCTAAAAGCCTTGTCAAGTGATGCCAGGGGTTCTGATTTCCAACCTAATTTGTATTGAGATAGCAGAGGAATAAAAGTGTCTAATTGAATTCGGTTTCGTGTACTACACAAAGACTTCACTGTGACGGCGAAAAGAAAGAGGGCCAAGTACAAAGCCAGAAATGTGATTACAGTGCATGGGAGATCATGTTAGTTACTTCATATATATCTAAACGGCTTCATCTTTCTCAGTCAAGTTTCTTTCTAAAACTAGAAGTCTGTTGAAAAATAACATACCAGTAAACTATTTTTTCACCATCAACATTTTAGGATAACATTTACATATGCATTACAGTTCAAAAGTTTGGGATAGGAAAGATTTTAATTAAATGTTTTTGAAAATAGTCTCTCATGTTCACCAAGGCTGCATTTATTTGATCAAAAAAACAGTAAAAACCATAATATTGTGATATATTATTACAAAACTTTTTTTCTATTTGAAAATATTTTAAAATGTAATTTATTCCTGTGATGCAAAGCTGATTTTTCAGCATCACATGACGGAAATCATTCTAATTTGCTGATTTGCATATATTTGCCAACATTTCCTATGATTATCAATATTGAAAAAAGTTGTTCTGCTTAATATTTTTGTGGAAACTGTGATGCATTTTTTTTTTTTACATTTCTTCTTTTTTTGAATTGAACTTCTGCAACAATTAAAAGATTATACTGTCACTTTTGATCAATTTAAAGTGCCCTAAAAAATAGTAGTGTTTTATAATGTAATAAATAATATAATATAATGCATTAATAAATGTAAAACATTTTTTTTTCCTAAATTAATTGCACCAAATTATTGTTAAATCAACCGGCCTAAATATAATATTTAAAATTATACACAAAATGCTAAAACATAAAGTTATACACTTGTGCGGAGTGACAAATTCATTTTTAAAGTACAAATATGCCATTGTCGTTTGGGATCATTTGCAGCTAGTCATTCACTAAACACAAAATAAATCCAATATTTTGTGATAATGACTGGCTGATGAAAGTTGAGACAATAATTACCACCTAATGTAATAATTATACAGTTCAACGATCATTATACAAAAACATTTTCAGAATGCAGTGATTGACCAATCAGAGTCAAGTATTCCAGCCAGCCATGTATATGAGATCAGAAAAACTGCATGCATAAGAATTTTACATCTCATTTAGATCAACTGCAGCAGCTGTCACTGCTTGAAACTTCATGTCAGCTACCGAAAAACCAGTAACTTATTGTGGGTTGGCGACAAGAGAAAGCACAAAGAATTGTGGGACAAGGCTTTCTAAGCCTCTTCCCCCACCCTGCTCTTGTTTTTCTTGCCCATGTGAAGCAGGATATCAGCGTGTCAAGAGAATGTGGTAATGATGTTGTTTTGATGTGACTGATTTATGGGACAGAGGTGCTGCTCCTCTCTGCATCGCTGACCCACACACCTCCATTTCAAAGGCACAGGGCTGCCGTTCACCACCTCTCCTCCACACCTCTCCTCTGTCGCTCAGTCAGACGAGCTCGTAAACAGCACTGACCTGACCTCCCCCCATCCCTCAGAAACACTCTTTAAAACACCTCCCTCATCTGATCTCCTGAGTGAGTGTTGTTCTGTGTATCTGTCTTGTGTAGGCCAATGTCTCCATTGATTTAAATCAATGTTCTGGGTTCAATACAAGCACAGAAATTACACCTACAACTTTTTCCTTAGACAAATCAGTACAGTAATGCATTCACAATGGAAGTGTTTAAAAATATGCAGCTTGCATTTGAAGTTGCAAAATCTGTTTTGTTTGAGCTGTTAAACTAAATTATTCTTTAAGTGGTAAAACTACTTTGAGGAACTTTTGGTATGTGTTACAGACGTCAGTCCTGTAAATGAGTGAGCTTGCGCTCATGTAAACGATCCCTTTGTAGTATTTTTGGTTTTACATGGCCATGAAACTGAAATATTGATTATATATTAAATTAAATATTGAATTAATAATTATTTTCTTTGCACGACAAGGGCATCAAGTGACTTTACCATGCTAGTTTTATGCTAACAATTAACAAAGTTTACGTTTTGTGGCTATATTTCATAAACTGTGTATATTTGAATGTTTAGTTGCCTGTGTACTTTGTTTTGTACTTCTGTACCAATAGTATCAATAATTATATATATAATATATATATATCTATACACACACACACTACATACATACATCCTTTATTTATTTTTAACAAGTATCTGTAGTAGGATTTCCTAAACTGGGGTTCACGAGTTGATGAAAAGCTAATAATGATGAGCTAATAATTAATTAAATCAGATACAAATCATGATATGAAATATTGAATATTACTTTGCACACACCATTTTAGCATACTAGTTTCAGTCTAACACACATAATATGTTTGTTCGTTTGTTTGCAAATAAATAAATAAAATAAATTTGAAACGAAAACCACCAAAAACAAATACTTAAAATACTAGAAAGAGTTTATATTATAAAATTCATTATTTTATTTGTTTACCTGCATGTCATGTGACCATTAACCAACATCAGACAACTGTAAACAAGCAATTGTTTTCTGAAATTAATGAAATAACTTAAAATGTACTATTATTTACTTCAAGTGAATATTTCCGGTCAAAAGGGTTTGGCTGATGAAAAAAAAAAGGGAATCCCTTGTCTGTGGTATTCAACGTTACGGCACAAAGGCTTTCAACAAAGCTTCACTTGCACTGAACCCAGAGTGTTCTTTTAGTGTGTGTGTGTGTGTACCTGTGTTGTGTAAATGGGCTGGTATGTAGCAGGTGAAGTCAGCTGCTCCGTCTCTGACGTCCTGATCTTCATCCTGTAATAATGTAAACAGGCTCTTCCATAGTGCCACAGTGTGTGTGATACCTGGAAAACACACACACAGTGTAAGCTTTAGTTCAGATTCCTGCATACGTGTTCTTGTCCACAGACGTCCACTCACCCAGAGGCAGGGCTGGAGCTGTAAGTAAGGAGTGGACGGCCTTCACCAGCACCTCTGCTGACACGAGTTTGACTTCTGCCGGTTGATCCTCAGCGCAGCCCTGCATGACCAGCGCCCCCCATCTGCTCAGACAGACCACTGCAGCCTCACTGACATCCTGCTGTAAGATAAACACATTACTGACAGAACATCAGTCTCTCAGGGGAAAAAAAGTCCTGTGGTGATATAACATGGTACAGTGATGCATAAGATAGTAATGCCTTGGAAAGTTGATGTATACAACATAGTGCTGTATGTTTGTATTGTATTATATATTATATTATGGCTAGATACTTCACTGTATGTTATTATTGTTATTGTACAATAGCTTGTGATTCAGAAAGTGAACAATTAATCTAATCATAACTGGTGCAATCCATTTTTTTATATTAGTTGTAGTCTTTTTTTTCTTCTTTTTTTGCATTGATGCCAAACTTGTCATTCACTTGCTTATGAATCAATTCATTTGTTGTTCGTGTAAATGCAAAGTATTGGTTTGCATCCATCCAGTTCCAAATTAATAGTAGAAAATTGAAATGAAAGACACTTTCTCTTTTAATTAAATCAGTTAGCTTACAGTATTATCCAAATGTTACCACATTTAAAACATAAACCATATTTGATTGAAATTCCAGCAAAAATAACTTTATAATAAAACTAAAAATATATTATTGTGATAAGCGATTGTGATCATGCTTTGACAATACACTACTGTTCAAAAGCAAAAATACACTAAAACATACATTAATATTGTGAAATATTATTACAATTTAAAATAACCATTTCTATATTTTTTTTAAATAAAATGTAATTTACACCTGTGATGCGAAGCTGAAATTTCAGCATCATTATGCCAGTCTTCAGTGTCACATCAAAAATAATTTGAATATGCTGATTTCATGCTCAAGAAACATTTCTTATCATCAACGTTGAAAAGAGTTGTGCTGGTTAATATTTTTGTAGAAAATGCGATTTTTTTTTCTTTTAGAAATACAAAGTGTTTAAGAACAGCGTTTATTTAACATTAAAATAAAATAAGATTTTTTTGTGACAATGTAAAAATCTATACTGACACCTGAAATTAAAGAATCTTTGCAGAATAAGTATTAGTTTCTCTATTTAAAAAAACCTAGCGGCTAATCGCCTAACGACCATTCACAAACATTTTAGTGAACTACAAACAACGTTAACAGCTCTTAAAAACTTGCGTGAAATCAAACAGGTTAATCTTTCCGGAGCCTGTGGTTAAGCTAAAGCACATATGCTCTTTCTTTTTTCCCAGGGATTTTTCATATTTGTAGTGAGATGAGGCGGAATGTTAAGCCGTTATAAGGTTAAGTATCTGTAATCTGCTCCAGTCTAGATAGAGAGTGATAGTGTGTCCAGTTTAACTTGCTTAAGTCTGTCTGGAAACTTCCAACACAATGCTTCACTCTTTCCCTTCCTCTGTCTCTTGTTTCTTTTCTTCTTCCTTACCTGTGGCGTTGACTCGGCCAGGTGCAGCACCAGCTGAGATGTTAGGGAGAGAGCGGCACAGTAGAGCTCCACACTGAAACACACACAAGAACAGCTGCATACTTCAGTTTATTACCAACAACTGGGAAAGTGAGGGTGATGCAACAAAAAATACATCAAATATTGTCATAAGTCATGTTGATGGCTCGAGGCGTGTTTTCCACATGAACAGATTTTTCCAAAAAATTCAGCAGAAAATAGACGACAATACTAAAATCTTTTTTTTTTTTTTTTTTTTACAGGGTTGTCATGTAAATTCACTGACCGGCTAACAACACATTTTCTTTTATGCATTTCCATACATGCAACACAGGGTCTTCCATGAACATTTGTGAATGCTGATAAATGAATTGATATGATTCACTAAAACATTTTAAAAGGAATGACTCCCAGGGCTTTTTGTGAGAGAATAAATAAATAAATAAACACTTACCCGCGCACACACACACACACACACACACACACACACACACACAGATTATATGTATATGTATGCGTGTGTGCGTAGTTTTATTTACATATTTATATATATATATAGATATATATATATATAACACAACACACACCACACACACACATCATCTATGTAGTGTGTGTGTTTGCGTAGCGTAATGTGTTTATTTAATACGTATATATTACACCACAACACACACACACACACACTAATAATCTATGTATGTATGTGTGTGTGTGTGGGTTGTGTTGTGCGTAAGTGTTTATTTAATACTGTTATATATATATATATATATATAATAATAATCTATATACACACACACATACACACACACACACATAATATAAACATACCAAGTTATACACGAGTGACACCAAATCACCTATAATATCTAATGTATAACAAAAGAATACTAACAGAAATGAATGCATAAATAATAAATAAAATTAGTAAATAAAGCCTAATCTAGCGTTTATAAGGGTCTTTTCTACACTAAAACATAGGTTAAAATTTACACAGTATACTTGGCGTATTTTTACAAGAAAAAAGCATTTAGTCTTTCTTCAGAATTCAGTGTGCCACTTGCCATTTATTTGTAATTGAACTGAATTTTTTTTATTCATTTTTTTAGTACAAACACATGCAATATTAAGCCAATTAATAATAATAAAAATTATTATTATTATTATTATTATTATCATTATTATTATTTAAGCTACTGTGTCTACTTTCCCTCTTGAACGTTCCAGTTCTGTAAATAACCATTTTAGAATTTCCAGATTTTTCCACCACCGTCTGGACCGTCTGATCATAAACTGACGACACACTGATACACACTTGAAAACGACCCCCAGGCCGAGTCCAGAGGGGCTGGTTTACTAACTCGATCTCAGAACAGGTGTAATCCAGCATGTGTTGTCCAACAGAACACGGCTACCAAAATACACTCTGCAAATGTGCCATTACACAACACTGCAAGCGTCCAAGTGCGTTACACAATCGCAGACACACACAGCTAACCATAAGTACTACGGTGTTGCTTAATCACAGGGAGACTGCTACAAAAGACATGTATCATGTACACTGTACAAACAGCAATACGCCGCGAAGCATTTCACAACACTGAACTTAAGGGGAGAGACTGAAAGCGTATGAGCGTTGCAGGAAGCGGGAGTCTTTGTAATGTAATACCGACGGCCTGTGTTCACTGCGCACTGGGATGTGAAGGTGTCTGTTATTCTGAGGTCCCTACAGGCACCTAGGAGCCAAAAACAACAGTCCAACTGCACCTGCTGCCACATAAACACACATTAAGACATGCACACAACCTCCTAGCATGTACATACCCACAAATTATAGGGAATAACCCTATGTAAAGGTATACGAACACTCTCTCAATTGAAAGCACAGGTAGCTGTGACCCTTTAATGTGTAAATCAATCTCCCTCCCGCTCTGCCGTAGGTATGAAAGGGTGATTGATGTACACGGGCTGGCTGGCGACCACAGGTATGTGTGGTTTCTTTTGTAGTCGGAGCCCACATCTGAAGCCATTACGCTTCCCGCTAACAGTGCTAGCCGCTCAACAGAGTACCTCTCGCCTCCCCACAGGGATCTCCACCACCTCAAACCGCTGCCTCAACAATGAGTAGGTTTGTTGGAGTCCACAGCTGCTGAGAGCATGCTATGTTTTTAGGGTGCTGGTGCAATCTAGTATGCAATATTAATCTTTTAAATCTGGTGTGTGCACAACCAGATGCGAATGGAAAATTAATGTTCATCATGTCTGGTGCCTTTTTAAGGGCGAAATCCAGTTATTTTCCAATGGGAAATCAAGCTACTGGGAATTTTGACAGATTTATCCATGCAGATTGTGTAACAGGTTCAAGCTGGTCACACGGATTCGCCACTTTGTCAAACAGAAAGCTGCTTGCTTTGAAAGTGACTTCTCTGTAAGCTGTGCTTTCTATATCTGCACTATTGACAATATATATTGCATCTTTTTTTAGCCTGTGAAATTTCACCAAAATTTGTCTAATGTGAAGGTTCCCTGTCTTCCATTGTTTGGACTGATGGTCAAATGTCAGTGTCCATTGTTGTTACTGATATGTGAAGAGTAGGATGGCTAATACAATGCTGATATATAGGCTGCTTATATACAGTGGGGAAAAAAAGTATTTAGTCAGCCACCAATTGTGCAAGTTCTCCCACTTAAAAAGATGAGAGAGGCCTGTAATTTTCTCATAGTTGAGGTATACCTCAACTATGAGAGACAAAATGAGAAGAAAAAAATCCAGCAAAATCCATTGTAGGATTTTTAAAGAATTATTTTGCAAATTATGGTGGAAATAAGTATTTGGTCAATCACAAAATTTCATCTCAATACTTTGTTATATACACCCTTTGTTGGCAATGACAGAGGTCAAACTTTTTCTGTAAGTCTTCACAAGGTTTTTAACACACTGTTGCTGGTATTTTGGCCCACTCCTCCATGCAGATCTCCTCTAGAGCATAATGTTTTGGGGCTGTCGCTGGGCAAACACGGATTTTCAACTCCCTCCAAAGATTTTCTATGGGGTTGAGATCTGGAGACTGGCTAGGCCACTCCAGGACCTTGAAATGCTTCTTACGAAGCCACTCCTTCTTTGCCCGGGCAGTGTGGTGTGTTTGGGATCATTGTCATGCTGAAAGACCCAGCCACGTTGCATCTTCAATGCCCTTGCTGATGGAATGAGGTTTTCACTCAAAATCTCACGATAACATGGCCCCATTCATTCTTTCGTTTACACGGATCAGTTGTTCTGGTCCCTTTGCAGAAAAACAGTCCCAAAGCATGATGTTTCCCCCATGCTTTACAGTAGGTATGGTGTTTTTTGGATGCAACTCAGCATTCTTTCTACTCCAAACACGACAAGTTGAGTTTTACCAAAAAGTTCTATTTTGGTTTCATCTGACCCATATGAAATTCTCCCAATCCTCTTCTGGATCATCCAATGCTCTCTAGCAAACTTCAGACGGGCCTGGGACATGTACTGGCTTAAGCAGGGGGACACGTCTGGCACTGCAGGATTTTGAGTCCCTGGCGGCGCAGTGTGTAACTGATGGTAGCCTTTGTTACTTTGGCCCCAGCTCTCTGCAGGTCATTCACTAAGTCCCCCCCGTGTGGTTTCTGGGATTTTTGCCACAAGTTCTTGGATCATTTTGACCCCACGGGGTGAGATCTTGCGTGTAGCCCCAGATCGAGGTAGATTATCAGTGGTCTTGTATTTCTTCCATTTTCTAATAATTGCTCCCACAGTTGATTTCTTCACACCAAGCTGCTTACCTATTGCAGATTCAGTCTTCCCAGCCTGGTGCAGGTCTACAATTTTGTTTCTGGTGTTTTTTGACAGCTCTTTGGTCTTGGCCATGGTTTGGGTTTGGAGTGTGACTGTTTGAGGTTGTGGACAGGTGTCCTTTATACTGATAACGAGTTCAAACAGATGCCATTAAATCAGGTAACGAGTGGAGGACAGAGGAGCCTCTTAAAGAAGAAGTTACAGGTCTGTGAGAGCCAGAAATCTTGCTTGTTTGTAGGTGACCAAATACTTATTTTACCGAGGAATTTACCAATTAATTCTTTAAAAATCCTACAATGTGATTTTCTAGATTTTTTTTCTCATTTTGTCTCTCATAGTTGAGGTATACCTATGATGAAAAATTACAGGCCTCTCTCATCTTTTTAAGTGGGAGAACTTGCACATTGGTGACTGACTACATACTTTTTTGCCCCACTGTATAGGCTATAGGCTGCTGAATGCTGATATAAAGGCTACATAATACAATTTAATAACAGCAAATGAGATATACATACAATATATATAATATGGTAGACATGTCTAATGTCTAAATATGATTACTTATGATAGTTCATCCACTTCTGGTTTTGACGTCTTTTTTTTTAATGGGTTTTTGGTGAAATGCCTGAAATAAGGCTAGTGCTCAACACGAGCTCAAGATTTTTTTCACGCTTTATTCTGACGACACAAAATACAACATGTGTCTTGGGACTACAGAGGTTGTTTGGGACAGTAAACATTATCATAGCAAACTGTAAAACTAATCTACTAAATCTAAACTTGTCCTCCTTCACAGGATCATGTTTATAAATTGCGTTTTTTGGAACTATTCTATTTTAATTCAAACTTTTCCATTTGTAGATTTTAAATAAAGATTAAGAAGAAAAATTCAGAGAAAAATGCATTGATATCTATTGATATCTATATGTGTGTGTGTGTGTTTGAATATGGCCCTGCGGGGCATATTACAGAAAGATTCTAACTTTAAAATCTTATTTTATCTGTTTGGCAACCATGGTAATTTCAGTTAGGACCACATTTAGGACAAAAGCTATTACAGAACAGCATTTCCTAAGTGTGTTATCTTATCTTAACTACAGATAGGAAGGGGGTATTACAGAAACCTCCTAACTTGACAAAAAATGTCTTAACTTTAGGACAGCCCCACAGCTGTCTTAACTTCAAAATTATTTGAAAGCTAATGGAAAAGCCGCTTACAATTGCGCTGTCCAACAATGGTATTGCATTTATTAATAATTGAAAATGAAGAACGGAGATGTTTAATGGTAGAAAGACTCTTGGAGGACCCTGAAGATGTGTTACATTTTGATGACAAAACACTTATAAGTAATTATAGACTGCCACGCAACATGATATTACAGTTAGCACAGGAACTGCAACCAGCATTACAGAGACCAACAAAGCGTCACAGAGCACCGGATGCGACAGGTAAAGTCTGTCTACACTGGACGCGACAAAGTGACCATTGAAAATCATTTGAAATTTGTGTCAGCACGTCATAAATAGAATGCAGCAGCAGTTATAATGAGTCGAGGATTTGGTCGTGTCGTGCCGTGCGCATCCAGTGTAGACAGCATCACTGGCTATAATGAGTTCTATAGTATTTTGTCGCGCCGCGCTGCACCGCTCGCGTCCAGTGTAGACACAGTGTAATGCCTTACGTTTTTTTTGCAAAAGGCGATTTTCTAAGTGAAGTAGCTTCTATTATTTTGTTTACCTCATCAGCAGCTGGCGCAGTGTTGGTTGCTTGGTAACAGACCTGAGAATGGATCGTCGAACATGATAATGCAATTTAAGATTTCCTAACTAGAGATAAGATACGATTTTGTAAGATAGGATAAGAATCCCAAATCAAGTTAAGATTTGCTTCTGTCATTCGAAATTTGTGGAAACGCCTAACTTACATTTCTTAAAGGGTCATATGATGCGATTTCAAGTTTTCCTTTCCTTCTCTTTGGAGTGTTACAAGCTGTTGTGCATAGATAAGATCCCTGATGTTGCAAGACTAAAGTCTCAAAACCAAAGAGATATTCTTTATTAAAGTTAAGAGTCAACCAGGCCTACCTAAAACGCGTCGTTCTAACACGCCCCCACATATCTACCTCACTAGTGGAAATATTTGCATAATGCGTCCCAAATGTTCACACAAAGAAAGAAGGCGTGACGTCTGGACCCACTCCAACCCACAATATTATATTTTGTTAGCTAGATTTCTCAAATACTTTGTAACACCCCAGGACGCCGTACAAGACCCTGGTTTCATGGTAACCCTATACATTTACAACCTTGTGGAATGCGCGCCGGCTCTCATTCTGCTTTCTCCAGAAACAAGTGGTACAAATGCACAGTAGAAATTGACTTTTCTACAAATTAATTCATAGGAAAACCTTTTCTTTGAATGAACACACATTTCCTTCAGGCCATTGTGTGTATTATTGCTGTTTTGTATTAATCTGTTGTTTTATAGACTATTTTTATTCATGCTTACGATAAAACACTCATTAATATAACCTTACATATAGCTTGTTTATTATCTATGAATTCGCCTTCTTATGATCTAAACAAGAATGTATATTTTTTGTTGTACGTATGCCAATATTTAGTCCCTGAAACCTGAGTATTTTTAATCAAAGTTTCGCGATACTAAAGTCCCATGTTCCACACAAGACCTAAAACTCCCCAGTATTTCAAAACTCCCACTTGGGATTCCGGGCTTTCTCATTGGATAAGCCCATCTTGAGATGCGGGGATCTTCTCCGACCTTAAAGGACACACTTCATGTGACCCGCCCAGTCGGAGGTTCGGTCAGATGCTAAGATGAAGATGTGAGAAAACGCTTCAAGATACCAAGCATTTGTGCCAGGCCTTTCTTCGGCCTTGACTTTTCCATTCACCAAAGATTTTCTGACTCAAACTGGTTCTTTTCATCGTCCCGAATTCAGCAAAGATCTACGGGACGCTTTAAGATTTGCATCAGGAATCTCTTTCATACCGCCGAGACTCGCTAAGTATCAAACTTAGGCTTATTAATTGATACATTAAGTATCAGTTACACCTTTTTAAAGGTGTGTTTGAACTCAGAATCTGTCGTATCCCTGAAGGCTTTGATCTGTTGAATATACATGCAAAGTGTTCCATAAAATCCATTCTTTATGCCTCTTTCTATGCTGAGTTAAACTTTAACCCTTTCCTATACCAACTGTATGTGTGTGTGTGTGTGTGTGTGTGTATGTTAGACCAGTTTATGTGTTTATGTAGTATGTTAGACTAGTTTAAGTTTTTATGTTGTTAATAAAACCTTACTTGTATCACATTTGACGTGTTCATTGTTTACTCATAACCTGAGTCAATAATCATGCAGATTTACGTTACAACTTATAGAATTGTACAGTACGAAAGTTATTTCCCTTAACCAGGAAATTAACGTTCTTAGAATTGACAAGACGTTTGACCCTGAGTGGTCAGCTAAATATCTACAGTGGATCTAAAATATGAATAGTTAATTATAACTAGTTATGGTTAATTATTCATATTTCCCCATGAGCTGATTCGCTACAGATTTTGGTGGAGAATGCGGGCATGATAAAACGAAAGTTATGAGTTTAAACACTGTCAACTTAAAAGTGTGTGCTTGATAGCCCAGGTTAAAATAGGACGGACATCAGATGCCCTGTTGTGTCCCTATTTGCTGGCTTGTTTAGATGTAGATAAAGTGGGGGTTTGAATTGGTAACGCTATTATAATTGTGAGAGTCTTTATGTATTTCATTCTTAATGGCATCGGTGTAAGGTTAATCTGATTTTAGCAAAGAAACCCTAATTTCAGTATTAAAGCATAAATCTGTCTTGACAAAGCGTAAGTCTGAATCTCAGCTCAGCGGCATGTCCAAACTGTACCATAATGTAATATGCTTTAGTGAAGAAATCACAAAATTGCAGTATTGTTTAAATTGTTTCTTTGAAGAAGAAATCTCAGTACAGTTATATCAAGGTAGATTTGAGTGTTGCTCTTCTTTCTACAGCATAAAGGCCTTATATTTTATAATTAGATTGAAGCAATTCATGTACACTTTTTGACTGCATATATACAAGCCTAGCAACCTGTTGGTCATTACTGTGTTTCACTCGCTGAGTGAAATTAAAGGTGTAATACTGTACTTTAGTACTCATATGTGAGGCAAACATAACTACATATATGTTTAAACCGGTTTTAACTTACAGTAAACACGTTTTGTAATTCTTTAAACAAGTGCAAGAAGTTTATTGTTGCATTAGAGAAGCACTCACCGAAGTGCTTATGTAATGCAACAAGTCTTGAAGGCTGAAAGCACCACGTTCTAAAACTGTGACTTTTTAAAATAGACAGACATTAAACTGCGTTAATTACACTGGCATGCATTGGTTACCGTGACAACAACTTGTCACAGGAAGTGCTAACTTCACATAGCACAAAACACCATGTTGTAAACAAACCATTTGAAGCAGCTAAGCTAACACGCCTTAGCATAGTTTCATTTTAGGCTAAGCGACCAAATAGCTTTAACAATTAGGGGTTAACACTCTTTATTTGAAGCTTTTAAATACAGATGTGTGTGTGCAGTGTGAAGCAATTTGAATTTAACCTAATCCCTCGTTTCTGATTTTTCCATTTCTCTTCCTTCTTTTTCTTCTTTTTCTATGTTTCTCAATCTTCAATTCGTCTCAGCGAATTTAACTATCTAGATGTATCCTTCCTGAATGCTATTGCTTAGTTACTAGTTAATTAAATCTAAATTTAATTAAATCTTAACTGTCTATCGAGGAAAGACTCATTAAGGTATTGGGGTGCTGTTAGTAACACACTTACGCTGCCGGGTATGTCGGGTGTGGGCTATGGTTGTTCCTAATACCAGAATGATTACCTTTTTTTGTTAATAGCAGTCAGCTAATTTTATATCCATTTACATGTTATGCCCCCTTGATGTTCTCTCTGAACCTCAAAAGGAACCAGAGACATTTCTATTTTTGATTTGTTTATTTTCAAACATTTGCCCTAATTGTAAAACCCTGTTACAAAGTCATCTAGACAAACACTAGGGCATAACTATCATCCTACCAAATAATAAGCATAATCTGAATAGAAATGCTCTCCTTTTCCTTCTGCTTTTCCCTTTTCTCCTTCATACCTCAGAGATTAAGCCTGTTGGGGAACCGTCAGCAAATTCTGAGTGATAATTTGACAATAATTTGACAGTAGTCTTAAGTCATCAATCAAAATCCTGTGTACGCCCTTTGCAGCAAAACATATGCTGACCCAAAACTATTTAGCATTCACACTCTGTTTTGATCTTGTAGAAGTCTCTAGCCCTTACGCTCAACACAAGTGTGCCAAAATGTTGCAGATGCTCAGACTAACTGCCCAGAATGCAGACCGAAGAGGGCTGGGCAGGCGTTGTGAGGAACACCCCCTTACCCAGGGCCGACGACCACCTACTGAGCCGAAAGCAACTGGACACAGAGAGAGAAGTGTACCTCAGACTCAGGACTCAAGCGAGAGTTATGGCTACAAAAAGCTCACCAAGGTCATCATCTTCCTGCCCCACAAACCTACTGGGATTGAAACAGGAGGAAATTGATAGACTTCAAGAGACTCTGATTTAGCAGCTGAACAACACTCAAGACAAACTGGACATGGTCCAAAGAGAACTCAGGTAATCTTATAGGCTGCAAAAGGAAACACAATTCGAGAGACACCCTACTCCTGCACCCTCATTCAGCCGTGCAAACTCCCTCATATGCAACAAGCTACGAAGGGGAGAGCCAACACTTTCTGCTTAACAACTGACGAACAGACTGTAATCCTTCCAATCATCCCTGCAGCAGCGCATGATGTGAACCCCAGAAACTTTGAAAAGCTAGCCAGAAAATCCCGGCATTCACATTGCTGTGGAAACAATAGTTTCCTACTTTATGCAGTACGAGCAGTAATTTAGAACGGTGGCGTCGTTTTTGCAAGCAGACCCAATAATCAATCTTATGTGTCTGTTTCATAAGTTAGTAACTTCTTCTCCATGCGCATACCAGTTCCTGATCAAAACCAGATAAAATTATAGTTTGAATGCGCCTTCCTACGAGCAGTAAGAAGTTTTCAGTGCTATAATGTGTTTAAATCGTACGATAAGAAACTAACCTGACTTTAGCGAAGAAATCCTCATTTCTGTTGTTAGAGCACAAGTTTATTTTCTGACGACGCAATCTCAGATTTGCAGCTCATATAAATGGTACCAGAATAAATCGTTCTGATTTTGGGCGAAGAAATCCCCTTCTTCAGTACTGTGTAGGTGATCTGAGCGATGCTCCTCATTTCACTGATTTAAGGCCTTAGTATGTGTTATGTATCATTGTATTCATATCGACCCACTCATGTGAAACATTTACGTAACTCTTATACATGCGCGCACCAGGTTCTGAATATAATCAGATAAAACTATAGCTTGAATGTGCCTTCCTACCGGTCTCGAAAGTTTCAGTGCTATAATGTTGTTAAATCGTACGATAAGAAACTAACCTGATTTTAGCGAAGAAATCCTAATCTCTGTTGTTAGTGGGGCATAAGTCTATTTTCTGACGATGCAATCTCAGATTAGCAGCTCATATAAATGGTACCAGAATGAATCGGTCTGATCTTGGGCGAAGAAATCCCCTTTTTCTGCACTGTGTAGGTGATCTGAGCGATACTCCTCATTTCATTAATTTAAGGCCTTATTATGTGTTACGTATCATTGTATTTCATTTTGACTCGCTCATGTGAAACATTTACGTAAAATTAATGGTGTTATTCTAGCGTAGCTAACTACGAATCCACCATTGCCTGTGAAGTGAATGTGCTGTTTTGATTAATGAATGAATTTGTATGGGACATGCATGAGTTTCCCATGCATGCTCACAGCAGTGCAAGTCTGCTCCACCTGCACCTGTTGTGAGCTTGCATTGGTCTCCTAGCAACACATGACCCCGGAAGTGTGAGCAGACCTTTCCTGTTAATCTGACAACAGCACCCACTTCAAAGACCTGTGTGTAAACAAAGAACTGCATGTAAACCAACGTTAACTTTTAAGCCCTTTACCTCAACTGCTAGCTGTTAGCATCTGACTAACGCTTAGATAGGCGTGTAAAGTGTAACTTTCTAACCACACCTCTCTCTCTCTCTCTCGCTCTCTCTCCGTCACTCCTGGTGTCACTTCCTGTTGATGCCATCACAGGTCCCTGTGGGACCCACCCACATACTGGGTTTTACTTGTGTTATTGTTTATTTTTGTTTTGACTTTATTCTACTTCTCTTTAATTTTATTGCATTTATTTACATTTGTTTAGCACAATTGTACCAATTCAAGTAAATTGATTTGTAATTAAAATAAATTGGATTTTAATAAATCAAAATTTTTTTTTTTTTTTTTTTTTTTTATCTCCATTTTTATTTTAGTTTATTTTGTTACTTTCCCCTTTTAATTTCCTATAGCTCTTAGGACCCCTTTTTATTTTATTCATTTTATTTTTTGTTGTTTGTTGTGTTTTACTTTTACCTTATTTTAGTTATTTCACCATCACCATTGTCGCTTTTGGATAGTATTACAGTAGTTCTAGCAACTGTCGTTTCCTTAACGAGTTATACAGGTTATTAGTAGCATAATCCCTGTTTCCTCTCTACTTCTCCTCACGCCTCAGTGCCAGGCCTAATACGTTGAAGGGCAGCTACCATTGCAACACAATGTAGGCTAACATAAAACTAGAAACAATTCCCACTGTTTCTTTTTCTTTTGACGAGGTATTTGGTGGGTCCTGCTAGTTTAGCTAACAGCCTAACCCTAGGGTTATTAAGTCTATTTCAGCATCACACACAAGTTAAACCTGCTTAGCCATATCTCTTAGAAAAAAACTAAAATAGGTAAAAATGTTCTTTTTTTTTTTTTTTGAGTTCATCTTATTTTATTTCAGTTTCGTCATAGTGACCAAACCCGTGAACCATCAGTAGTATAGCCCGGTCATCAGCTGACCCCTGCTTACGGCCCCTCAACAAAGTTACTCAAACTCTTCCTTTGTGTTCACGAACACAAAAACATAGCACCCTACCTCACTAGCTGCCTCCCACCAGCTAGTCATACCTTACTCGGCCTACACAGCCGTTCCCCTTAGATATAGTTTAACACCTCTGTACGTACCTGCATTTGCCTTGTGTCTCTCTCTCTCTGGTGTTCCCACAAGTGTGCCAGTATGTCGCAGACATTCCACAGACATCCAGCCCTGGCAGCTCACCAGGACCACCTGGACACTCAGTAGAGCACTGTAATGGACATCCTTCAGCTCAAAGCAGCCAACGACCTGCCATGGCAAAGAAAGGAACAGCGAGACTGCGACATAAGCGAACACTTGACCAGCATCATCCTCTCCTCGGCCCACACCCTCAAGGGCCTCAGACAGGAGGTATATGAGCTGAAACTGCAAGTCACAGAATTCTACAGAGAACTGACACCTGCTCAACGAGAGAAAGCACAGAACTGATGCAAAGAACCTCACAGAATGGTGCGACAGAAGGAAATCACCAGTCTTCACAGAGGCTCTAACAGCTGCTAAACACCAGGCGCCGCTGGAAAAAGCCATCACACAGGACTTGAAAACAGAACTGTTTCACACAAAGTCACTCTTAAAACAACTTATGTGGAACTAAATGAGAGAGACACCACATCTAAGGCCTTACAAGGCCAGCTGCCTTCACCAGAGCTGAGGTCCAAAACCTGACTCAGCAATTAGAGAGGAGCTTGACTTGGTTCAGAAAGAATTGAAACAGTCCTACCCACTGCGCATAGACTTAAGCAAAAGACAGCCGGCTGAATATCGGTCGCCAGCAGTGCAAGCCCTCCACGCCTGTGCACAGCTACGAAAGGGGGGAAAGGGAGCCAAAGCCTTCTGCTTGACACTTCAAAAATCAGCTCCCTGAAAACCTCTGCAGCTACAACAAAAAAAAAAATTTCAGGCGAACCGAAGCAACGCAACGAGGTGAATTCAGTGTCACAAATTAACTGGAATATGCTTGCAGACCACAAGGTGAATAGACAGGGAAACACGAAACAGAACTTTCCCTGGCCAGCAGGCCCACCCCCTCATCCAAGAGTCTGAACCTGCGAGGGGGGGCGAGAGCCACTGTTCACACGTCACCAACCAGCAGCCACAAGGGGTGGGGCAGGGACCTTTCCAGAGGATCCCTGCAGACACACTCACCGTGTGACCCCACAGACCCCAACCAGCTGGCCAGAGACAACACATCTGGCAACCTAAATACTCTCAGAGTCTGAACACGGACTGATCGCTTCCCCAGACACCAAGCAGGGCCGGCGTTAAACTCCCCATGCTTACTACCACAGACTTTGACAAACTTACTCCAAAGCTCACAATTACCCTGGGATGGCGGAGGACACCAGCTGCAAGAAGTCATCTAGGCATTAGGGCCTGCCGCACACTGCCTAATCAACAGCTGCGTAACCTGACACAGAAGGCTTTTAACAGCACAAGGCCGCCACTAAGGGTGTTTGTCAAACCCCACTGATTCTGAACTTCACAACTCAGAATCCAAAGCGGGTACCAGAAGGCACCCAGCATTGCCACAATGCAAAACCCTTCTACAGAAAGCCCCTAGCCAGAAGAGGACAGAGCCATCACCATGGCAACAGACCCAGGTTCCAGACCAACCACTGGGGAAAGGCGTCCTCATCCTGCAAACACCACGGTATGTCCAACAGCAGTCCACCACAACATCCTCCTCCACACAACGGAGGCTACACAAGGACAGCTGGACACGCCTACTTCTGGGTTACAGGAGCTGCAGACACTTGCAAAAGATCTCCTTGAACAAAACTCAACTAAGGATTATTGAGAAGGACAAACCTCTGACTCTTTGCCTGCTGCAACACAGCATCAGGCCCCTCCAAGGGAGGAGCATCCCTTGAAACCGGTCGACACCCCTAGAAGCAGCCAGACAACGTTGGATTGAGCAGCGGGCCCACATGCCCAACAGCGAAAGCTCTACCAACACGACTCAGGCAAGCTCAAGTCGGTGCCGCCACAAGAGCCAAGCGACACCGCAAACATCAGATTTCTAGTGACGTTCGGGCAGAACAGAGAGCTAACAACCACCTGCTGCTCTCCTGCCATCATCACTAGGTCAGTCTGAAACTCTCTGCACACTACAAAATCTCCATAACAATTCCTTGCAATCCCTGGAACCACCTGCACTCTTACCAGTGAGAGTCTAACCCGGCTGTTTCCACATCGTGGGTACCACAGATAGCCTACTGGCTAACAGCATCAACAAAAACATCCTACCCGGACTAACTCACTTCAGGATGACAGGTGACACAGCCTCGACACCTGCTGCATAAGCTCGAGGACCCACACCTTGCTACAGCCTACATCACCACAGCACACCACCTGACAGCATCCACCACGGCACCAACAGCCAAAAAGCCACCACTGGCTCCCAGCCGTGAGTGGCAGGTGTGTGTTCGATTGTTCTGCACCTTGACATCGCTCGTTGTTGTCTATTCTATGGACAACAACGTTCGAAAGGGGGGAATTTGTAGCGTCTGGACCACTCCAACACACAATATATATTTTGTTAGCTAGATTTCACAAATACTTTGTAACACCCCAGGACGCCGAACAAGACCCTGGTTTCATGGTAACCCGATACATTTACAACCTTGTGGAATGCGAGCCGGCTCTCATTCTGCTTTCTCCAGAAACAAGGGGTACAAATGCACAGGAGAAATGGACTGTTCTACTAATTAATTCATAGGAAAACCTTTCTTTGAATGAACACCCATTTTCTTCAGGCCTTTGTGTATATTATTGCTGTTTTGTATTAATCTGTTGTATTATAGACTATTTTTATTCGTGCTTACGATAAACCACTCATTCAGATAACCTTACATATAGCTTGTTTAGTATCTATGAATTCGCCTTCTGATGATCTAAACAAGAATGTATATTATTTGTTGGTACGTAGGCATTATATTAGTGCCCTGAGAACCTTTAGTATTTTAAATCAAAGTTCCAGATACTATGTACCATGTTTCCACACAAAGAGTCATAAACTCCACAGGATCTAAAAACGCCCACTTGGGATTCCGGCTTTTCTCATTGGATAAGCCCATCTTGAGAGGCGGTGATCTTCTCCGACCTTAAAGGCCACATTTCATGTGACCCGCCCCAGTCGGTGGTTCGGTCAGAAGCAAAGATGAAGATGTGAGAAACGCTTCAGGATACCAAAGCATCTGTGCCAGGCCTTTCTTCGGCCTAGTCTTTTCCATTCATCAAGTGACACTGACTCAAACTGGTTCTTTTCATCGACCCGAATTCAGCAAAGATCTACGGGAAGCTTTAAGATTTGCATCAGGAATCTTTTTCAGACCGCCGAGACTCTCTAAGTATCAAACTTAGTCTTATTAATTGATACATTAAGATCAGTTGTTACCCTTTTTACAAGGTGTGTTTTGACTCGAATCTGACGTATCCCTGATGCTTTGAATCTGTTGAATATTACCCCCCTGCAAAGGTTCCATACAATCCAGTCTTATGCTCTTTCATGCTGAGTTAAACTAACCGTTCCTATCCCAACTGTATGTGGTGTTGTGTTTGTATGTGTATGTTAGAAACCGGCTTAATGTGTGTTTGTATGTTAGACTAGTTTGTGTTTATGTAGTTAATAAAACCTTAACTTGTATCACACTTGACGTGTTCATTGTTTACTCATCACCGGAGTCAATAATCATGCAGATTTACGTTACAAACTTTGTAGAATTGTACAGTAAGAAAGTTTTCCCTTAACCAGGAAATTAACGTTCTTATAATTGACAAGACGGTTGACCCTGAGTAGTCAGCTAAATATCTACAGTGGATCTAAAATATGAATAGTTAATTATAACTAGTTATGGTTAATTATTCATATTTCCCCATGAGCTGATTCGCTACGCGTGTTTTCAGTAACCGCAGTTAGTGTTGAAGCAGCATTTCAGGGAGACGCTGTGTGTTTCTAGGCGAAAGTAAAAGCATTTTATTTGGCTTTCCGGAAGTAGATGCATTTAGGAATCGTTAAGATCACTTACAACAGAACAGCAATGCATTATGGACGACATATTCGTGAACCTAGGGAGAGGAGGTATTCTGACTTTGCTATGACAATCTGGCGCTTCTGAATCAGCTACTGTTTGTTATAGTTAGTATTTGCTATTGACTGTTCACATGCAGAGTTTTGCGCATCGTGTGTGAGAGATAGAGCGAGAGAGAGAGCGAGCGAGAGAGAGAGCGAGACACATCACAGTGGAGTCAGCTGACTTAACCGTGGCTTGTGTACTGCAAACCACATATTCATCACTGGGTCTGTCACGAGACTCTGTTCCCCTTTCAGGCTCTGTCCTTACATTTATTTTGAAAGATGAAGCTATGATTATGGTAAGGGGCGTTACATTTACGACGAGTGCTTGCGGTGTTCGGCCAATCACAATGCACTGGGTCAGCTTGCCAATCAGAGCAGATTGCGCTTGTCAGAAGGAGGGACTTTGTTAGAAAACGAAGCGTTTGAGAGAGGCGGTGCATAGAGGACCTACAATAATGTACATTATTTGAAAAATAATGTGTTTTTTTTGAACATTAAAGCATGTCAAACATATTCTGTTACACCAAATACACAAAAAAAATTATCTTTTAAAAAAGCATCATATGACCCCTTTAGTAGACCTAAGATAAGAAACTTTTTGTAATACGCCCCCTGGACCACAAAACCAGTCATAAGTAGCATGGGTAAATTTGTAGCAATAGCCAAAAATACACTGTATGGGTCAAAATTATTGAATTATTTCTT
Source organism: Sinocyclocheilus anophthalmus (assembly GCA_018155175.1). Taxonomy (NCBI): domain Eukaryota; kingdom Metazoa; phylum Chordata; class Actinopteri; order Cypriniformes; family Cyprinidae; genus Sinocyclocheilus; species Sinocyclocheilus anophthalmus. The sequence goes on from JADLZN010003555.1 coordinate 341,987, forward strand.
ATATGCCAAAAATCATCAGGATATTAAATAAAGATCATGTTCCAAGAAGATATTTAGTAAATTTCCTACCGTAAATATATCAAAACTTTGTGTACATAAAATCCAACTGAACAGATTTTGTTTTAGATACCTCTGGCAAGACTGTATGTGCTTGTTTTATTGTACCGTATATGTACAAAACTTCACTTTTGATTAGTAATATGCATTGCTAAGGACTTTATTTGGACAACTTTAAAGGCGATTTTCTCTAATATTTAGATTTTTTTTTTTTTTTTCACCCTCAGATTGAAAGATTTCAATAGTTGTATCTCACCTAATATCCAACTACACATCAATGGAAAGCTTATTTATTATTTATTCAGCTTTCAGATGATTTATAAATGTCAATTTCAAAAATGTACCCTTATGACTGTTTTTTTGGTCCAGGGTCACATATTGGGTTATTTGTCATTTTTTAATCTAGTTTGTTTCATTAAAAGGACTTTGTCTGGCAATTACTCATTACGTTCTCAGTCAAATTATAATCTTTGTGTGCCCCTTGTCAGAACTGAGCTTTGTAAAACCTTCAAATAAAGGATTCTTCTCCAAAAGGACATGAAGTTAAAACACTTGGTGTCTTATAACTATTAAAAAAAAATCATTAAGTCATCTAGACAGTGAATTAATGGTGTGTAATTGTTTTTAATTGGTTATATGTTTGTATGTTGGTTTTGTATTGTATGTATGTTGTAACTGTTGTTTATTTGTATACGCAAACTCGGCTGCCTATCTTGGCCAGGACACTCCTGCAAAAGAGATTTTAAGATTAAATCTCCTGCAGAAGAGATTTAAGATTCTTTTAAGAGTCTTTTTCCTGGCTAAATAAAGGTAATATATAAGAATGTTTCTGGAAGCTTATTGGTGGTGACACTGAACTCATTCAACCGTGGTGTAGTTTGTTTATAGTGTATAGCTTTTTACTTTTGCCGATTGCATTTATGCTTCAAAATTCATACGTTGTGTTCATTTGTGAAGATTATCATGATGAACAAAACGTGTAAGAATCAGAAACTTTTGTTGGTCACAAACAATCACTCATTTTCTGGAATAATTAAAAAAAAAAACAGATGATATCGTTTCATCTGTCTGGCTCACCTGTGTGTAGAGGTTTCCAGCAGTGTGAGGAGATGCTCTAGAACCTCCAGACAGCTCAAAGACGTCAACCCATCTCTCCAGGGCAGCAGCGAAGAAAGAGGGAGGACAGCGAGAACCTGCAAAACCTGAAGACACCAAAAGAAATGGAGACTTTATTCAGGCTAGATGCCGTATTTTCATAAAACAAGTCATATTTTCAGTGTTGCATCGTGTGAGCGATCAAAAGGTTTCCAACAGTATAACAGACTGTACATCTATCCTACACATCCTTGTTTTCATTCACGTCTAAATAAATATGGCATCTACCCTGACTAATCATACACAAGGAGTATGAGACAGAAAATGTGCTGAAGTCTGTCCAGGATGTTTTGTGAATATTTTCAATGCTTCCATTTGCCAGCCACACCTCTCAACCCATATTCCTTTCATCCATATGAACATTCCCTTATTCCACCCTCCCGTCTGTCAGTAACATTCCTCCCTCCCCCTCCATCCTCCTGCACATAAAACACATCTGGTTCAGCTCTGGCCCTCGGGTTTCCCCTCAGCAGAGCGAGGGAGTTAACTGAAGACTTGTTTTTCTTCTCCTCAGACCCCCACCGTCTTTCCTTTCCCTTCCCGTGACAGGCCAGGTACCTTACAGTGGTCTGTTGACATTATTTAGGCTTGTTTGGTTGATTATTATTTCTTGGAGTGCACAAGAGCCTTAAATAATGGCATTTTAAGCCATCTTTTTAATGGCCATTTCAGTCTTTTATACTACAGTGCATTATATTATATTTAAGCACATGACGAAACCGATGTGGATTTAGTTTTAAGACTAAAATGAATATTTTCAGAATGGATTTAGGCACTAGGCTTTAGTGCAATTGCAGTTAGATGCATATTTTCTTATAAGCGTTGCCATTTGAGCCCACAGAGGAAATTAACCCAACTTTCCTCATCACTTCCCAGAATGGTTTGGTGGAAGAGTAGACTTACTATGGAAACCAGGCCATATCGAGAGTCTAGAGCCTAACAGCAGCACTTTAAACATTAACAGTTGGCCAATAAAACAGCTTTTAAGAACACACACTCCCAGTCAGCCAAAATCACTGCAACAGACACACAGAAAAACACGCATCTCCAGACACAAACACACACGTCCTTCCAGAAAAGCCCATTCCCGTCAGCTTGAACGTTGCTTAATGATAGAAGCGGCAAAACAGCAGGGTAACTGATGGTTGGTTGAGTGTTTATGAGGAATTGAAACGCGACCCCTTTTTCTAAACAGGAAATCGCCAGCCATTTCACTTTGCAGGGCTTAAGCTCTGAGCTGAAACTGCGTTTGTGTGTATTGAGTCTGTGAAAGGAAATTAAATGACATTCAGCCGGTTTCATTCAGAGACACAGCTGTGAGTAGCTCTTGTCCAGCAGGGTTTTACAGTGTAGATGTTTATTCAGCTAATCAGAGAGAATCCCCATATGAAGGCATGTGTCATTTAGACGGCTGAATTCACTAATCTCAGGACCGGATCTGTGATCAGGGTTACGGTGAATTTCAACCTGGAGAAATCCAAGGATTTTGACTGCTAACCTGCATTAAGTTTCATTCTCAAAAACCGAGAGACCTGCAAAGATTATTTCTCCTAGTACTCATATAGTCCAAAGTAATTTCATTGCTTTACATTTCTGTTTTTGTAATCTTTTTATTTTATTTAAAGTTTTTTTTCCAACTGTATTTTCTGTAGTGTTTGTTGTAAGTGTTTTTCAGTGTTTGATATTTTGTAAAGCTTTGCACTGCATTTTGTGAAGTTTTCCAAGTGACTGTTTTTTTGTATCGTGTTTTGTTAAGCTTGAAATTATATCTTTTAAATATTTTTTGTGATGTTTTGTTAATAGTTTTGTAGAGTGTTTAAAGTTTTGTTAAGTTGCAATTTTGTTTCAAGTTTTGTTAAATAGTTCTTTGTGTTGTTTTTGTGTAAATATTTTTGTATAGTGTTTAAGGTTTTCAATGTTTGACATTTTGTAAAGTTTTGCACTGCATTTGTGAAGTTGTGTCAAGTTTTCTGAAGCTTTTGTATTTTCTTGTAAAGCTTAGCTGAGTGTCTACAGTTGTGATGCAAATCATTTTGTGTTTAAAGTTTTGTAAAGTCAATTTTAAAAACAGTTTTTTTGTGTGCGTGTTGTTTTTTTGTAAATATTTTTTGTAGTGTTTGTTGTAAGGCTTCTGGGGTTTTGTGGAGCATTTTTGTCACATTTAATGTTTTGTCAACTTTTGCACTGCATTTTGTGAAGTTGTGTCAAGTTTTCAGTTATTTGTAAAGTGTCTGAATTGTGTTCTTTAAAGTTCAGTAGATTGTTTGAAGTTGTAACATCATTTTGTGAAGTTTGTAGAGTGTTTAAAGTTTTGTTAAATGTTTTTAAAAAGGTTTTGTTAAATAGTTTGTGGTGTTGTTTTTTTTTGTAGCATTTGTTATAAAGTTTTTCCAGAGTGATATTTTGTAGCTTTAGATTTTTAAGGCTTTTGTATTGTGTTTTGTAAGGCTTAGAAGAGTGTTTAAAGGTGAAGTAATGCAAGTCATTGTTATTGTGGTTTTGTTTTTGTAAAGTGTTTAAAGTTCTGTAAAGTTACAGCTTTTGCAAGTTTTGTTGTGTTGTATTTATTTATTTTTTGCAGTGTTTTGTACAGTATTCTGATGCAAAAGCGTGATTTCCTCACCTTGGCTTGACACCCAGGGTACGTCTCATGAAAGGCCAGGGAGGTTAGGCTAGACACACTGAGGTCAAAGGGCAAGGGTCCCTGACCACGATGCTGAGAGTCTTCCTCTGTCTTCTGAAGTCTCCTGAGGAGCTGATCCAGGACAAACAGCCGAACCTCATAGTGCAGGCACCGCAGCAGTCGCTCCAGAAGGTCTCTCTGAAACCCGGCAGACTCTGGACAATCCCACAGGTGAGGTGATTCCACACAGACGCTCACGGCTATGTGAGCCAGACTCTGCAGATACTGTGTGGCACCAGGGACTGGGAGGTTTATGTCATCGGGCCCCTGAGGGGCCACAAGTTCAGAGGCCATAAGAATCTGCAGAGTTTCCTCGCGCAGTTTCTTCAGCTGTGACTCTAGAGCAGAAAACAACAAATTCACTCAATTACAAGTGACAAAAAAAATCCAAAAAGAAAGCATAGTTTGATATTAGTTGACAAAGTGTACAAAGCAATGAGAGAACTACTTTAAGTGGTGTATATTAGTGAAAGATGATCACGCTTTGAACTTTCGCTGCTAAATATTGATTCAGCTTCACTATCACAACACTGCTGAAAAGCATCCTTTGAAGTACACGAGCTTCAGCGCCTCCTTTTTTCCTCATTGAATTATGAAGACAATATTCTTATGAAAGCTAAAATAAAGCCCACTTCTCCAACCAAGGACCCATTCAAACTCCCACAATGCAACTCAATCCAGCCCTGCACATGATTCAACAAGGAGTGGACCAGAGGGCGGGGCCATGCCGCATTCCCCAAGAGACTAGCCCGGTTACCCTGACACCCGAGCATCAAAAGAGCTCTCGTACGCTTCTCTGAGCACACTCAGATTAACCTAAAGCAGCTAGCGTGCGCCACACTCTAATTTAGTCACGTGTGAGAGGGGATTCTGTATGTGTGCGTACTTGCATGTCTCTTTAGGCTACGGACATTGCTCAACACCTGTTTCAATGATGTTAATTATTGACATGTTCACACAGACCCTGACCGTTATTATAAGACGGGGGTGATGGGAAGGCATGTTTAAAATTAGGGTGGAGATGTTGACAAACGTTTGTAGTGATGAGAACTGGAATATCTAATCTAATGTGGAAAATACCTCTTCACCAGAACCCTGACACAGACATCGCCAACACAAAGTCAACCCAAGAAATAGACAGCAAGCTATTTAAAGAGTCATTTATCATAAATACAGATCACTTTCACATGCTTTTGTTCATGTTTTCTTGCTTCACTCAGACACAGGCACAAACATCTGTGCTTAAACATTCCATTAAAATTCTTACATATACACACATATTTGTCTTATGCTCACCAAGGCTGCTATTATTTTTGATCAACAATGTAATGTTGCAAAAATAATTACAATTTAAAATAACTGCTTGGTAATTGAATATATTTTAAATATAATTTATTCCTGTGATGCAAAGCTGTATTTTCAGCATCATTACTCCAGTCTTAAGTGTCACATGATCCTTCAGAAATCAATGTTGAAAACTGTTGTGCTGCTCAGAAAATTTAATGGTATTATTAATTTTTTTAAACAGTTGTGCTGCTTCATATTTTGTAGAAAGTGATACTTTTTTTAATGCTGTCAAACGATTAATCGCGATTAATTGCATTCAAAATAAAATGTGTTTGTTGTTTACATAATATATGTGTGTGTACTGTGTATATATTATGTCTATATAAATACACACATATACAGTATATATTTGAAAATATTTACGTGTATTTACATGTATATATTCATGTAATTTATAGTATATATCTATATATATATATTATATATATATAATATATATATATATAAATATATTTAATATAAAACAACAGATTTATCTTAAAATATGTTGTATGTGTGTGTATTTATATATACATGTAAATATACACAGTACACACATATATTTTACGTAAACAAAAACTTTTATTTTGGACGCGATTAATCGCGATTAATCGTTTGACAGTACTACGTTTTTTAAATAAAAAAATTATATTAGAACAGAAATTATTTTCAAATATAAATATTTTGCAGCATTATAAATATTTTTACATTCACTTTTGTCAATTTACTGCATAAAATAAAAAATATTGACTTCAAACTTTTGAATGGTAGTGAATATATAGTGTTTTGAAAACTTAAATATATTCATTAAAACAATTAATTATAAATATACCCAATCAAAATAGCATTTCCATAAATAAATAGCTTTTTCCCCCATGTCTGCTAGAAAAAAGTACTTTAACAAACTCTTTCCCTCAATATAGAAGGCACAGTTTCACAGAATGGCTCTCCTACAGGTTCCAATAAATAAACCAAGAATGCCGCAGTTACTCAGAGCGAGAGAAAAGTGAAATGAAGTAAAAACGAAACTGTAGCGGGTCATAAGAGGAGTGATGGTAACCATTCTCAAGTCTTTAAACTCAAGCCAAGTACTCATTACCACAAAACAACACACTGGGAGAAAAACATCATTAACAGAGGGAGGGAGACGAGAACTAGTCAGTCATGAGACAGACTTCGGCTAACAATTCTGATTTATTTCTCTTTTCAACTCCCTCTATCTCGGTTTTCCTCCAACATACACAGAGGCAGAAACACAGAAGAGGGGACGAAAGAGGAAATGAGAGTAAACAGGGAGTGCGGTGGAGAGAAAGAACGATTCGCTATGGCATTTATTAATATCACTGGCCCTCTGGAGAGACAGTGGCGCACGGTAACGATTAATCTCGGAAAATAAATGTATTTCTCAGCAGGACAGACCGTGGTGAGTTTATGTGTGAGTTTGGAGACGGTAGTTCTGGGGATGCGCTGGAATCTTTATGAAAACCTAAACAGCCCAGTGAGACATTCAGAGCGTTACACACAAACACAGCCGTCGTCCCAGCTTGACTCAGAGAAAGCTGTGGTTTCATCAATGCCACGACCACCAAGTCTCAATGACCAAATTTTGCTCTCTCATAAAAATAGCAATATTACAGTCACTGGCAATAAAAAATAAAGCCCAGGCCAGTGAAATCAAACACTGGCAAAACACTCACAACCTGGAGAGGCAGTTTTCTTTTGAACCTCTCAGCAAAAAAAAATTTAATAAATAAAAAGGAGAAATGAAAAAGGAGAAATGAAAACAGCAAAAAAAGAGAAATGTAACCCAAAAATGAAAACTGTCATCATTTAGTCACCTTCACGCTGTTCCGAACACTTTTAACATTTTCCCTTTTGCACAAAATTAGATGTTTTAAAGAATATTCATGTAAATTTCAGCTCATCATACAAACTCAAATTCATTTGCATAACACTTTTCAGAGTACACATAAGCTGCGTTTCCATCCACCTATTTGTATGCGCATTCTGGAATATCGCTTAAAAAAACGCTGGATGGAAACACCAAGATGCTCATAAATTCCAAAAATGCGCACAAAAAAACTTATGCGCACATTCGAGGGTAGGATAAACTTTTTATACGATAAGAAAAAATGCGCATAAACTACAATGGAAACACATTTACCGAATAAATTCCTCCATGCGCATCGAAAAAGTCATGCGACTTTGAGCTATGAGAAGGGATAACTTGACTAGCAGCGGACCGATCTCGTTCACAACATCTACATGCTTTTGAGCAAAGTCTGTCGTCAAAGTATTTTTGTATAATTGTCTTACACGACTACATTTCCAAACAGATTTTGTTCTCTTTGACTCGTTGGATGGAAAATTGTATGGCTTCAAAAGACTTACAGTCACATGGACCACTTTCACAGCATTTATTTTTTTGTCTTTGTTGAGATTCACAGCCTTGGCTTTTACTGTATATGAAATGTGAACATTTCAACAAACTTTGTTCAACATGTTCAAAAATTCTTTTGAAAGTCATACAGGTTTAGAACAACATGAGGGTAAGTCAGTCAAAGGGCTGGGTATTGACACAGATTACATGATTCTAGGGATGTAACAATTAACTGCGAGCCAGTTGAAAATTACCGAATTAAATGTGACGATTCAAATCGGTTGAGATACTAAACAAATCGCGATTCAAATAGGTGTGTCTGAGGGAAACTTACTGTCTTTAGAGTTTAGATGGTATTTTCCTCTTGCCTCTGTATAATGCATATTAAAGTTCATAAGTGCAGCGCTGCTTTGTTTACAGCGGAAACCAAGGAAGCACTTTAAGCGCCACCTGCTGGCAGAGAGTGAATCTGCGTCTCATTCTGCTCGTCTGCTGTTTCGGTTTCATGCAGATATTTTTTATGCACTCGTTTACAAACGAAGTCAAACCATTCTGTTTTGCTTTAAAATTTCCAAAAGATACAATGTAATTTAGATAAAAACTGCTCATGTTGCATGTATGAAGCATCTTTGTTTGGATCATGATTAAAATGCAGTGGTTGCCTCTAATTTTAAAAGGAAAGAGCACAGACAAAGCCTTATTTTGTTTATATGAAGATATTTATTTTATTTGTGTTACTTATTTATTTGATTTGGGGCTTGTTTTAAAATTTAAATTTAGTTTTGTTATTTACATTTACATTATATTTAAATTTTGTTATTTAGCAAATGCTTTTATCCAAAGCGACTAACAAATGAGGACAATAGAAGCAATCAAAACTAACAAAAGAGGCCCTCATTACCAAGTGCTAATGAGATATCTATTATATACTAAAGTACAGTATTTTGTCTATGCAATAATAAAAGGACACATTTAATTATAATTTAATTATTTATATATTTATGAATCGTATCAGATCGTGAGTTGAGTGAATCGTTACATCCCTACATGACTCGGTTTCAAATTTACAAGCTTTTCATTTGTTTCCAATTTCAATTCAATATCGCTACACTTGGATGTATATCAGGTACAGTAAATGTAAATATTTCCTAAGCAAAAAAAAGTCTCAAGTAAAGCTCTGAACTCTACAGCTATCCTGTCAATTGGTACAACACTAACATATACAATTAAATATTAAATTAAACTGTTTATTTTTGATATAATAATCAACAACCAAAAATGTAGTTGTATACAAACATTTAAATTACACAACATTCAAACGGTGACTTTATGATAGATTTATTCAAACATACATTAAATAATGACAGCATTATGAACAGGTTATGTAAGGAGGTAAATGTTATGATACGTGACATTGTATATGAGTTTTACTGACGTCACAGATTGAGTTGCACATGATACATTGCAATAAACAACAATGTTTCTTTCAACACACCTTCTGATGTTCATTCTTGTTTATTTTATTAAAGAAATAGTGATAAAAAAAGGACGAGATGATCGCTGCTACTTAAACTGAGGCGAATATAGTGATCTGTAACACCACATTAAAGAGCATCAAAACCACAAATATTGTAGAATTTTTAAATTAGAATTTTTGCCAGAATTTGAAAGTTTCTTCTAAAATGCTTTTCACATAGAATAGGCAAAAAGACTGATTATGACATTTAAGAACCCATATCAGTTTATCTAAATTGAGGTTAATTAAAATCAACTAACTAGGGTTGTAACGGTATGAGATTTTCACGGTATGATAATCGTCTCCGAAAATATCACGGTTTCACGGTATACATTAAACCATAATTCTTATCAGTAACAATGACTCTTAAAAGAACAAGAACAAGTTATTTAGGTGAACAAATCCTTTTTTACAACAAACTTGAAACCCTTTTAATGAAAGTATTGAAGTCTCCCTTATGAATAAATAAATACATTTAAAAAACAATAAAAAAATAAAGCTGTACACCTTATGTATATGTATATCACATTTTAACATTTTAATTAAAGGGGAAATATGATGCGATTTAAATTTTTCCTTTCTCTTTGGAGTGTTACAAGCTCTTGGTGCATAAAGAAGATCTGTAAAGTTGCAAAGACTAAAGTCTCAAATCCAAACAGATATTCTTTATAAAAGTTAAGAGTCAAGTCAAGTCAAGTCTGCTTTATTGTCAATTCTTCCACATGTGCAGCACATACACACAGAGTCAACCACATATCTACATCACGATGTGGGGATATTTGCATAACACCGCCCAAATGTATAATGCAAAGAAAGAAGGCATAACTTTTAATCTCACTGTAGTATTGCTGCCGCCGCCATGTCGTGGAGACACTGTGTGTTTCGTTGTGAAAGCGAAACTACTTTGGTTGGCCTTCCAAAAGAGGACACGACTAGAAATCAGTGGTTAAGTTGTAGTTTTGGGCAGTGTAGAGTAGCACTTGTTGTTTGTCATTTCTCCGATCACAAATGCAGACATGGTTTTATGTTTACGCGGCGCGATGCAATGCAACGCGTAAAAAGACAGTATAAGTCATTATAATCAGTAATTATGTCCCCACTGGATGCAACAAATGCCTTGTTTATAATGGGTTTTAATGTTTTTGTCTCGTCGCTCCGGCGGGACACGGCATCACAGTATGTGAGAGGCGTAACATTTCCATCTCACGCTTGAGGTATTCGACCATCACATGCACTGGATAGCTGGCCAATCAGAGTACATCTCGCTTTTTCAGACCGATGAGCTTTTGTAAAAATCGACACGTTTCAGAAAGGCGGGGCATAGAGGAGAAACAATAATGTACAGTATGTGGAAAATAATGTGTTTTTTTAACCTTAAACCGCATAAACACATTTCATTACACCAAATACACAACATAATGTTCTTTTTAGCAACATCATATGACCCTTTAATGTTTTAATGTTATTAAATGAAAATTTACAACTCCTTTTATTTTTGCCAAAGTTAAAACATGGACAAACATGATACTCATTGAAAACAATGTTTAAATACATTATTTTATTATAAAGAATATTATTATTGTGTTATTAGTATACTTTGAAGTATATTGGACCAATGCTAATATATTTCTGTCAGATTAAAATAAATCATACTTTATTTTGATGGGTTAGCGACCGACAGAGGGTATTTGACACTTATTGTCTTCATGTTTCAGTGTGTATTTGACAGTGGTTTTTCTCAAATAAAACTAGGAAATGTTTATTTACATTTTCTCTCAGAGCAGCTCTGCTGATGTTCATGTTTATGTATCGTAGACGCTGACAACAACATTTATGTATGCGCACTTCAGTATGCAGTACGTTAGATAAAATGGCGCCACTCAGAGACATGCAGAAACAAGCAGATTATTTATATAGCAGTGTATTTGTGCTTTAATATTTACAGACACATATCATATCTACTTTTTATTATCCATCCATTAGAGTGCGTGTTTTACGTGACATCCTGTTATACTGTAAATTCCATGTTCACGACTGCACCGGGATTGCCTCTGCTTCACGGAAATCATACGGCATAACTTATAACTTATTAACGCAACATACCTTTATCTGCATGAAGGGATGGTGTCCGCAAATATGAGCAAAGATGTTGGATGTATTGTCTGCTTTTTTAATATCCGAAGTATTCCCATACTGCAGATATTAACTTTCTTTTCGGCGGGGATGGAGATGAGATATTATCTCATGGCTGATATTATCAGCCAAGTGAATGCAGAGTGAAGCAGCAGAGCGGAAATAAGTTGCATGTGCACAGGTGAGGTTTTTTTTTTCATAATTTTTTTTTTCAAACCATAGATATGCAAATGTTTACGGTATGATAACCGTGCACGTTCAAACCGTGATACGTTATATTGTAACAACCCTAACACTAACTGATATTTGCAACACAGCCCTAGTAAACGATGAGGTAAGTTAGACTCCCTTTAGTTATTCATAACACTTTCTCACTTTATATAAGATGGAACACTCAAGAATTCTGTGAAATACAGTATTACGGCCCAAGCAACTTTACAACACGCTAGCAGTTAAAGTACATGTGCGATTTTTTTGTTTCCAAGTGTTCAGCTAGAGTTTATGGTGCAGGGAAACAGTGGGCCGTCTGTACTCACTACAGTAGTAAACACACACCGATACACACATGCGGCAATGTGCGCGCACACATGGATTTTACATCATGCCCTGCCATCATTACCCAAACTGTGAAAAACAAAACCCAGACGAGGGAGGAACGTGCAGAGCAGATGTGAGCATGCAAACGCTTTCCCACAGTGGGCGACCCCTACGCTGCCAACCACCTACTGACTAGTGTGTGAGCGCGGTATCCACGATTTATTCACCTGAGAGAGAGAGAGAAATATGGGGAATACAGTACCAAAATGATGGTTTGAATGGCCATCAGAGAATTTGTGTGATGGTGTATGTTAAGGGAGCATTTCTCAGGCAGTACAGTGTTTGATCCACACAGGCTCGAAAACCCGTACGTCTCATGCCCAGCTAAAGCATCGCCAGTAAAAACACCATCACAAACTCTGCTAAGAGTCTCAGAGCCAAACTACTTAGACCTCTCGGCCTCACACCCACCCACCCACACACACACCCACACACACACACTTGTCCTGTTCCAGTGAGAAGTACATCAGAATGGGAATACATGCAAGGACTGCCCAGAAAATTTCAACTCCTACTTAGTAGTTCCAAAACGAATGAAAAAGCAGATTGTTAAGGTCCTTCTGCCCAGCTTCAAGTGTTAGTGACAAATTAAAATGTTCATTTCTTCACTGAGGTTACGAACACCTGCGAAGAGTGTGCTTTAGGAAAGAGAGAGTGACCGGCTGAGTGAGAAAGATATAAACAGACAGAAAAATAATTTTTTTTTTACCAAGTTTTATTTATGTTTCTTAAAACTTTTTTGTACCTCCCATTATTTTCAATGGTGATTCTCTAACAGTAATATTTGTTTAAAGTTAGTTTATTAAGTAGTTAATTAATTCATTTTTTTCTATCTAAACATTTATTTGCCTTACAGTAGTTAAAATTACTTTTTTTGCGTTACGTTGCTTACCTGACATTAAAATAATGTCAAAATACACAAAATCTTGGTCTTATTCTAAAGACTTTATTTTATATTCTTAATGCAAAATATAATATCCTTTCATTTTTCTTTCAGGTGTAAAATGTGACCTGGACATGTTCAGATTTTATGACATGATAAGGATTGTTTTTAAAAGAAAAGTTCCAATCAATTGGTCAATAAATAAATAAATATTCAGCCATAACTCACTTAACCTCATGTTTCTCCAGAACCATATGACTTACTTTCTTCTATGTAACACAAAAGGAGATGTTTCATAGAAATATGTTCCCATGCAATGAAAGCAAACATTGACCAGGGTCAGTCACGCTGCAAAAGGACAAAAAAAAGGGGGGGGCACTAATAAATGTTCCCTACTTGGTGCTGTATTTCCCGTCCTGCTGAAGTACCATGTGGTTTGATGTCAGTAAAAACAAATTGCATTGTTTCTGGCACGTCATATGACTTCAGAAAACTTGGAATATAGGAATAGAAATAGAATATTGTATAAATATAATATTTTATATTTTATTCTTTGTCATTTTTAACTTGACAACCCCTTTTTATCATCTTTCACTGTATGACCAAGTGCGAACATTTGGCCTAACATTTCTTTTTGTGTTACCGGCACAAAGTAAGTCGTACGACTTTGACAGACTTTTTTGACAAAGTTTGCTGACTATTTAAATTTAGGGTGATTCCTTAAACTGAGGGAGGAAAACACTGCAAAAAGCCAGACAGTGTGTGAAATATTGAGATAGATCGAGTGAAATTTATGTTAAGAGAAATGAAAGGAAAGGTAGACAGAGATTAAGAAGGTGTTAAGAGAGTACAGGGCAGAGTGTATAAATAAATCTCTGAAAAGCAAAAATGTGTGTGTGTGTGTGCGCACTTGGATTATGTAAGGAGGAGTTGGGTGGGACTGTAAGAATATGCTTGGTTTTAAAGTGATAAACACCGCCACCATGCCCACATGTGTGCGACACATGGGGCTCTCAAACATGCAGGGGCCGCCCTGTTTAACTGGGTCACACAGGCACAATTGTACCATCTGTCAGAGACAGTTTTTCTTATATCAAAGGCCCACAGGCCTCCAGCACACTCAAAATAACACGCACTCAAAGCAGACACCATATTTCCTTGGAATAAAAACTAGACTGGAAGTTAAGAGATTTGGAAACAAGCACATAATACCGGTGTTTATTTCACTACCGTTTGTTTTGAGCTCTTACCTGATACAGGAACAGGAAGACAACCACAAAGACAGCCCAGCAGGTCTAAAAACGCACCACGTGTTACCAGACATGGATTCTGCCGTGCAGTTGCTGGTGTGTGTGAGAGAGAGAGAGAGAGAGAGAGAGAGGAGACGATGAGAGAGAGGAGGAGGGAGAAGAGCGACAGTGTGGAAGAGAGCGAGAGAGCGAGGGGGGGAAGAGACAGAGATATTATGTTAATGATAATTATATACGTCATAGTATTTCATTGTATTTACTCCATAAGTTGTACAGAAATTACACATTTTATTTTTCAAGTGTGGCAAAGTGCGAGAAAAAAAAAATTAGGGGGGATATTTGATTGAAATTTTAATGGAAAGAAATAGACAATGTAGAAATACAGTGCAATTTCTATCAAATTATTAAAGATGCACCAATGGATCAAATCATGTAACCTCAATTAAAAACAAAACAAATAGTGCATTTAACACCGGTTCTATTTGTTCCTATGAATCACTCATAGTCAAAGACGGGTTGCCAGATCCACGTTTTTATCCCTTCACCAAACATTTGTAGCATGCATCGCATCCAATAACTACAAAGAGCTTTGTGTTTTTTTTACTTCTGCAAAATTATAGAAAATAATAATTTATGTATTTGGTATTTGTGTCAAAACACTTTTTTTGGGTCACTGTATTATAGTCAGAGAAACTGATTTTTTGAGAGCAGTGATTGTGGATGCTGAAGATAAAGCATCACATGTGCTGCCCATGGGGCACAAAGGGAATTCTGGGCCCTGTATCTCAGACCAACTGCAGGGGTAACATTTGAGAGAGAGAGGGTGGATGTGTGTGGATCGAGACAGGAGAGGGTATGTGGAAGAGTAAATCAATTATGTCCGTGCGTCTAGAGTGTGTGTGTGTGTGTGTGTGAGACCACAGCGCACACAAACTCTCATGGACATGGGCGAGAACAAGAGGGCCAATGTTCAGGGCTGACGTCAGTATTTCATCACTGAGATATTAATAACACAAACGCTCTCCCTCTCTTTGAATGTCTGCTTACTTTTGTGTCACTCTGTTGCTCTTTAAACACATAATATTGCTATGAGTTCAACAAATTACAAAGCTAAGGATTATGGGGAAATTTGGTCAGATGTTTGGGAACTCTCATTTCATCTTTATCCCTCAGTCATTTCACACAAAACTGGATTAAAAATGATAAATAACTACGATGAATATTAGCACACCAGTGGCATAAATGATTGAGAGATTATTTTTTATATATACACGCATATACATTTTTTCATCTTCCGTTTTCATTTTAATTTTAGTTAAAGTTGGTTGTATGTTTTTGTCATTTATATTTGCTACTTTTTATGTATATATAATTTTGTATTTATTTTTATTTTCACGTTAGCATTAGTTTTTATGGTTTTAGTTTTTGGTAACTATAATAACCCTGACTGGGACACCGCTTAATAAATGAAATATGCAATATAGCACTGTCTTGGGGCAATGTAGCATTCATCATTGCATGCTGTTTCATATACTTTTCTAGTAGGCAGAATACACTATATCTTGTTCAGCATGCATTATATTCTATTCTGAATGCACTGCCATGTTCCGTCTTCGTTAACTTTCCCAAACTCTCCCTCTCCGTCTCTCTCTGTCTCATTAGGGCATTTGTTATAAAGCATCAGTATGGATGAGTGAGAGTGGTCAAAGGGCACGTAGCCATGTCACTCGTCCTGCAGCGCTGCTGTCCGTGTGCTGGGTCACTGAGCAGAGAGCAGCCTTTGAAACAGGAGCTCAGAACACAGAGAGCTCATTTCACAAACCAGTAAGCTGGCGTGTGAACAGAGCAGCCATCTTATTTTGTAAAATAATATTATTTGCAAATGCCTAACCAAAATGATGCTGGTATGCACACTATATTTGCTGATATATATGCAAATAATGACAGTAGTGGTTAGTTTATCAGAATGACAATACCAAACCTTGTGGCGAGCCACAGCCGTGGAAAAAGGGCACTGGAGAGGTCACAGTCCTGCTCATTTCCTGATTGGGGTCTGTGTGTGTCCGCCAGGTAGGAACGTAACAGCGACAGCACCTGTGAAGATGATGACACACCTTTACTATGAGAATAAGCTGGAGAGAAAGAAACAGAGAGATCAGAGATTGATATCACAGAGAGAGATCACAAAGAAAAAGTATACAGAGAGATCAGTGAAATCACACTACTAATACTAAAACAGTCAAGATTAGACAGAAAGGTTTTAGACGGATCAGAGACAGAAAACAAAGTCTTTGTACTCTTCACAATTTTGCTATTATTCTTGCCAAGTACTCTGTTGTTTACTTTTTTCCTTTAATTGGGATCATGGATCAGAGATAAAGTGATCATCAGATTTAAATCAGAGATATCAGGGAAAACAGAGAAAGAGATTAACATTTAGAGATTATATATAAATGATAGAAAAGTCAGATAAACAAGAGAGGGATCACACAGAGACCTTAAAGAGGGAAATCAGAGGGATAAATAACAGATCAGATCGGATAGATAAATCTGAGAGAGATCAAACAGAAACATCAGATATCATAGAGAGATATCAGATGCATAAATCAGAGATCGGACAAATAAATAAGAGAGGGATTAGATAGAGACATTAAAGATAGAAATCAGATCAGATAGATAAATCAAAGATAGATCAGACATAGATCAAAGAGTGAATTCAAAACGTATAGATCAAACGGTCGAATCGGAGATCAAAGAGATAAATTAAGAGAGATAAATAACAGAGATCAGACAGATATCTCAGAGATAGATCAGACAAAGATATCAGATTGATATAAAAGATATATCAGATGACAAATAAATGACAGGGATCAGATATAGACTTTAAAGATAGAAATCAGATCAGATAGATAAATCAGAGAGATCAGACATCAGATCAAAGAGAGAATTCAAGACATAGATCAGACAGAGCAGAGTCAGATCAAAGAGAGAAATCACAAAGATCAGACAGATAACTCAAAGAGCGATCAGACAAAGACATCAGATTGATATCAAAGAGAGATATCAGATATACAAATCAGAGATCGGACATATACATTGAAGAAGGATCAGATCGGATCAGATCAGACTGATAAGTCAAAGAGAGGGATCAGACAGAGATCAGACACAGCAGTCAGAAAGACACCAGACAGAGAAATTAGAAAGACAGATCAGATTCTTCATTAGTTCATCTTTCTTAATCAAAAAGAGAGAGAAATCAGAGATCAGACAGAGAAATCAGTGTCTTAAGCTTATTTTAAACAGTCTATAGAGAGAAATAAAATGAAGTAAATGGATAGTAGACAACTATGCATGCAAGATTAAAGAGTGTACAACAGGCTGAAATAGTCTCTTTACTGGGTTATAACCGCAATGTGGAAGCCACTCATTATGCCCCAGGCAGGAGAGGCACAGGGCAAAACAAGTTTGACCATGAAATACTGAGCCTGGTCTTCCAGCTGCGGACACCCCCAACACTAGCAGCCCACACCCTGTATCCCACACATCTAGCCCAGGCCTGCTCGCGCCGTCGGGTGGGAAGGCCCATGACGGCCAGCCTCTTCTGCACCCTCTGAGGAAAGTGTGTGTATTTATAGTGACGAACTACACAACTTGTGACCGACCACAAACCAATGGCAGCAGCTAAAGGCAAAAATAAACACCCCGTAGAGGTCCATAATTCAGCAGAGTGTACAGAGAGCCGTGCACACATTTAGAAAAGAAACGCGCACAAACAAACACCAGCACACGGCCTGAATACATTGCTAGATGCTGACCTTTGACACACTAAGACCTTTGGGTCGGCCGTTAAATAAGACTGAGGAAATGTTTTAAAAGCCAACCTGTGGGCGGATGCTTTTATGAGTAGATTTGGAAAGTCTGGACACAATCTGAATCTAATTAAGCTTATTTGTCTCATCAGTTTGACATTTTTTACAGGCTTTTCCTTAAAGCAGAAACAAAGCTTGTATGAGTGGGTGTTTCAAGGCCTATTGAAGCGGTCACTAAAACTAGACCTTTGGCAGCAATGCACAACACAGAGGAAAGGCATAAAAATAAAAATAAAAACTTACAACATCAACCAGTCCTAACCAGGCATGATGAGACAAGTTTCTTGTGACAAATAGTTTGCTTAATAGTGAAAACAAAAATCAGGCAAGTAGTAATGCAAATTAGTACATATTTAAAACTCAGTTATGCGGAGTGGGATTTTTGACCAATGAGATTTCACTGTGGGTTGAGCTATCCAGCACACAAAAATGTAAGGAAAATGAATATAATAATTTGCGGATACATCCACTATGATGCAGTCAGAGAAATATATTCTTACTTCACACTAAGACAAGAAAAAGCACCATTACACAAACCTGTCCTGTGTCTATATTCACTTAATCTGGCTGTTGTCAATTACAGAATGACACAAAAAAAAAACAGAAAAAAAAACAATATAAGAAAAAAAAAACCTGTTCTCCATTTACAAAACAAACAAATCCACACAGAAAGAAAACAAAAGAAAAAAATGGATTAAAGTAAAAAATATATATCTGGCTGCTCCCCATTTATAAAATAAAACAAATAAAAACAAATACAGACAGAAAAAAACAGGAATAGAAAATAAATAATCTGTCTGTTCTCCATTTACAGAACAAAACAAAAGCACACACAAAACAAAAAACTAATCTAAACAAAACAAAAATAAAGTTGATCTTAAAATAGTTGATATTTCCTTAAATAAACAAAGGACTGCTCTCACTTATTTGCTCTCACAAATAAATAAATAAAAACACACACACAAACAAAAACAGAAAATACATTCACACAGTCATAAGTTGAAGCAGCACACAGTACTTTACCACAAAATTGTGTGTGCACTAGTGTGTGTGTGCAGGACCCCAATTGAGCGGAGTACGTCTGCTGATCTGATTTACTGTTTTCAAAACACACAGTGGATTAATTTCCCTGTGGGACCTGGATGTTACCCAGGACTTTTTAAAAGAAGCTGTTGCAATGTGGGTAAGCAGCAGTGGTGGAGAGCACTCGGAGCAGGGGCCGAGGCGTCAGGTTAGGTTAGTGCTGCTCAATCTGTTTCCCTCGTTAGCCGGCTCCTAAAGGGAACCAGCGAGTTGTGTCAACAGGGATTTTTAGGTGAACTCAGCAGGGTTCAAGCGTTTTACTCAGCAAAGCTGGTTTTGTAATCAAAATGGCACTTTGAAACACTGTGGTGACAAACTTCTTCATTTCATCCTGGTATCAGAACTCTGTAATGCAAAATTGAGGGTTGTGGGTGTTGTGTTAAGGAAGGTGTACATACAGTAAAGCTATTTTTATAGGTATCCGATTCAAACAAAGAACAAAAAGGTTTGAATTCAGGCCTGATACAACAACATCTGCAACCTGTTTTCCTCCCACCCCCGCTCTTTCTGTTTTTCGTATTTCACTTTCTCTTGCCATATCTGTTTAAACAAAAACACACTGTATCATTTGCTTACGGTCAGTAATGTCCAAAGGAATGTTAGAATGATGAATTGTGCACTACAGAGATGATTGTTTGTACTACAGAGATGATTAACACCTCAAATTGTGTTACTTTTTTAAGTTTGCGATTCAATTTGATTCACTTCAATATTGATTATTTTGGATATATACTGTATATCAGGTACAGTACATGCCAAATTTTCTTAAGGAAAAAAATCTCTCAACTAAAGCTATAAAATATACATGAGAGTCAGCTGGTTCTACATTACTATAATGTTGAAGGTTAAAATTAACTGATTTGTATACAAGCACTTAAATTCCACCCAATGAAGTTCTTCTAATAATAAAGTTACAATTACTCAGAATATTTCTCTACAATTTTTTTTTTTTTTTTTATAAACATATAAATGGTGGCTGTCATAAAACGGATTTATTCAAACAAATTAAACATTGAAAAATTTTAATGAAAGTATATGGTGAATATAGTTGGCCCAAAAAGCTCCACTCTAGAGTTCATTTTTCTAGATGACTAACGAGTTTATGGTCACCGAATATGTTTGTTTCTGAGGTAAATGAGACGTTACATGACATTGTTTCAGAATCAATTACACTTATTCATTGTTTCAGAATCAATAAAGTAAAGAGAAAAAGTATTATCGTAGCCTTCGCAAAATTACAGTTGAACACTGATGTCACATGGACTATTTTACCGATGTCCGTTTCTGTCTGGAAACATTTCAGTTGAGGTGCTGTCTATGGAGGTTCAGAAAGCTCTTGGATTTCATCAAAAAGATCTTAATTTGTGTTTCGAAGATGACGGGCTTATGGGATTGGAATGACATGAGGGCGAGTAATTAATGACAGCATTTTCCTTTTGTGGTGAACTAACCCTTTAAGCTAGTATGCCACCACCTGATAAACATCCTAAACACACTAGAACCCACTAAGAACATTATAGAAATAGTACTTCAATTCGTGACTGTGGAGGATCAGAAATCACTCAGGTTTCATTAAAAATATCTTCATTTTGTGTTTAAATATAAACGTTACTGCTTATGGGTAGGGCTGCAAACAACTAATCGATAAAATCGATTAGGTGAAATCATCGAACACAACGATTCCACTACGAATGTCGGGTCTGCCCATAGTGCAAGTCAAATGCAGGTGGTCGCGTCAAATACTCGCACAGAATTACGCATTTTTGGAAAAATGCATCTAAAATTAGGGAGGGAAAACGAAGAGTTGCTGTGGGAGAGTTACGGGATCCAAGCTGCCCAAAACATGGAGAATTCTTTATTTTAAAGGGGTCCATTGATGCGCTTTCAAGGGTTACTGTCTCTTTGGAGTTGTTACAAGCTCTTGGTGCATGAAGAAGATCTGTAAAAGTTGCAAAGACTAAGTCTCAAATCTAAAGAGATATTCTTTATAAAAGTTAGAGTCAGCCACACCTACCTAAAAACGCCTCGTTCTATTACATCCAACTTATGTGGGAAGATTTCATACGCCACCAAACTGTTCACGCAAGAGAGAAGGCGTCAACTTTTATTCTCGTGTAGTATGTGTTGTTGCACCGACGCTTGTGTTGAAGACGCTGTGTTTCGTGGTGAAAGTGAAACTACTTTGTTTGGTCTTCCAAAAAATGGACATGACTAGAAATCAGTGGTTAAAGGTTGTATTTACAACACTGTTCCAGAACAGTTCAACCCAAATATTCAGATGTGCAGCACATTTTATGGAGGACTGTTTCCTGATCTGGTAGAGTAGACTACAATGCCGACTGTTTTTATATTTAAAGAGTTTTTATATCTTATATTTTTATATTGTTATTTTTAAAGCAAGTTTTTTGGGCAGTGTAGAGTAGGGCTTGTTGTTTGTCATTACTCTGATCACAAATGCAGACATGGTTTTATGTTTACGCGGCGCGATGCAACGCAACGCGTAAAAAGACAGTATAAGTCATTATAATCTGTAATTATGTCCCCACTGGATGCAACAAATGCCTAGTTTATAATGGGTTTTAATGTTTTTGAATCATCGCTCCGGCCGGGAAACGGCATCACAGTATGGTAAGAGGTGTAACATTTCCATCACACGCTTGAGGTATTCAACCAACACGACGCACTGGATAGCTGGCCAATCATAGCACACCTTGCTTTTCAGACCGATGTTTTTTTGTAAAAATCGACGCGTTTCAGAAGGGGGAAATAGACGAGAAACAATAATGTACAGTATGTGGAAAATAATGTGTTTTTTAACCTTAAACCGCATTAACACATTTCATTACACCAAATACACAAAATAATGTTATTTTTAGCAGCATCATATGCTTTCAGCTAATGCATTAGCGTAATGGCTTGCCCTGGCACTTTGGCAGATGATGCGTGTGCGTCCTCAGTGCAAAAACTTTCAGTTAACGGTCATATCCTTATGTATAAATGTCACAAATTCACGCGAACATTTCCATTTTTGCATAAAGGTCCACCCTGACAGTCTGTATTAAGTTTTAATCTTTACTGAAAGAGCGGCGGGCACGTGCACGCGCGTCAGACAGACGGAAAAGAGACTTAATTAATAATCAGCGCAAAAACATTTATTGTGCTGAAATATCTATTGTTGAAAGTTAAATCGAGGTTTAAAGGCCAACATGCATTGTGAGTATTTTATGAGAGTAGGAACTGTAAGGGGATGACAGCGTGTAATTGTCTGAATATAAATATCAGACGCTTCATAACTGCCTTTAACAGGATAAAGAAATGACAGGAAGACGTGACTGTGGTCAAAGTGAACGTGTGTTCCTGCAGATCATTACTCTTACCTATTGGTTACAACGGAGTTTGTGATTTTATTCGTCTTTATCATCTTTATTATTTTAATTTTTAATGCAGAGATTTAAACTATATACAATATATAACTATATACAATGCTTAAATTTATTAAAACAAATAAATGTGGTGGAACTGTCTCTTTAAGAATTTAGGAACACAGATGTAAAAACAAAGCCATGCATTGGCAGTGCCATCTTTATCTATCTCTTAGCTGATGCTGCGATCCACACGTACCCCACTCCTGCATGCAACTCGGGTATTCGCATCAGATAGCAGCATGAGGGCAGTTCTCCACTGAAAGCATCACGACGTTATCTCCAGCTGATCTGAACATACTTCACACCATCAGCTCCCCACACACTCACAGACAAGATTATGTATCATAAGTCTGTTATCTGTTCCTAATCTGGTTGTACACACAAGCATCCATAATTTCCATATTCAAAGTGTCTAGAGAGCCACTGTGACACAGCAAATCGAAAAACACACAGTCAAACAGGAAAATAAGAGACCTTTCACTCTCGATTTCCCTTTTCTTTTGTGGTCTCTCTCATGTAATTCTCTTATTTATTCATTTAATTTTGATATATGCGGTTCTATGTGAATATGTTTTAAAATGTAATTTAATCCTGTGATGCAAAGCTGATTTCTCAGCAGGCATTACTCCAGTCTTCAGTGTCACATGAACCTTTAGATATCTCTCTAATATGCTGATTTGGTGGTACTTATGAATGGTAATGTGTATATATGTATACAAAATAGAAAATACATTTTATGCATAAAAATAAACATATCAAATAAGAAAATATTGATCTTTGTAGCTTAAGAACAAACTGAAGCATCAGGTGGCAGGTATTTCACATAAAGACTTGAAGAATTTCTCTCGTTTCTAAATAAAATGCTGCATAAGACAGTTATCTGTCACCAGAGCACCACCCACACAACATCCCTCACGCAGATCTCAGCGATTCCCCACCGCAGTCTAACTCCCTCCACATCTGCAGGAGCTTTGAGCAGATATATGACTGCCATGAGAGGAAAGAACACCAAATCCAGCTCTTTCCTTACAGAGCACATCTTCATCCCAGCACTTTACAGTTATGTCCGTCTCACACACACACATGCTAGCAAACTATTCCAGTTTCATGTCCAGAAACCTGCTTCAGTGTCAAAATTACAACATCGCTCTGTCGCTATCTATATTTATCTAAGCCTCTAGGTTTTATACTGATGCTTGTTGAGCACTTGAATTTCCCTTTGGAGTACAATTATGTGTGCGTGTCACATTCCTTAATTTAGTTCCATCTGCTTGTCCCAATCATTTGTTAGTGTACCTGTGATACATAATCATACCCTGCATGTTTCTGACTAAACACATCAACACTTCTAATTTTTTTCAAACAGGAATGATTCTTCAGGTATCAGCTTCTTTCAGAGAATAGCACAATAGAATAACACATTTAAAGGCTTCTGCTGTAATTGTACTTTGCGTTACACTGTGTGATTATCCGCAACTTAGATGCATCTCTCTGTTGTATGTACACCGTTCGATCGTTTCTTACAGGTCTACGGTGTATTTGATTTTTTTTTGTTTTTTCACGCAGATTGTGTGCTGTTCTTATGTTTTTTTTGGCTCCTCGGTTCTTTGTCTCTTGTTAAACACCTATGACACCGCCCCACTTGTTGTTGTTACACCCTATGGATTTTGGGTTGTTGGAGTCCTGGTCCAGGTTCTTGAGGCAGCTCCTCCAGGAGAGTCTGGATGGTGGAGGGAACTTGGGTCACCAGGACAAACGGAACCAGGGCTCTCGCGGCCATTTCACGCGTGCGGTACACTGCAGAGCGACCACACCTACAAGACAACCGGTTCACAATTATATTTCAGCCACTTCATGGTCTCTTCAACTCAGAGTAACTACATGGTTCTGAGGGGGTTCGGGTTGAAGGATCTGAGCAAGTATTCTGAATTAAACACTCTTCTTGAGATTATAACTGTGCACATTGAACCAACTTCATGAGGTGCATCTTGGAATACTTTTAAAAGGTTAGTTCACACAAAAATGAAAAATTCCTGCATTACCTAGCCTCTTTTGTTCCAAATATGTAAGACCTTTGTTCATCTTCGGATTACAAATTAAGATATTTTTGATGAATCCGAGAGCTTTCTGACCCTGCATAAACAGCAACACAACTGAAACTTTCAAGGCCCAGAAACGTAGTAAGGACATAGTTAAAATAGTCCATGTGACATCAGTGGTTCACCTGTAATTTCATGAAGCTACGAGAATACTTTTTGTGCAAAAAAAATAATTAATTCTTCTCATTCACGTCACCCTAGCCATTTTAGAGAGTATCACGACGCATGTGCGTACATTCCTTTGCACGTAAACAAGGCTTAGCACATGCATGTTCTACATAAGCAGCATCACACGCATGTGTTTTTACGGGCAGAGGTACTCTGATAATGGCGGAAGACGAGATTTGGATGAGAAGAATTGTTGAATAAAGTCCTTGTTTTTGTTTTCTTTGCACTCAAAAAGTTCTCTCGCTGCTTTGTAAAATTACGGTTGAAACACCGATGTCACATGGACTATTTTATCGATCTCCTTGCTACGTTATTTCAGTTGCATTGCCATATAGCAGGGTTAGGAGCTATAAGTTCAATTAAAACATATCTTAATTTGTGTTTCAAAGATAAACAAAGGTCTTACGGGTTTGGAACGACATGAGGGTGAGTAATTAATGACAGAATTTTTAATTTTTGGGTGAACATTCCCTTTAAAAAACACGAGTTCACGTACTGTAAACAGTAAAAACTGTATACAGTAAAAACAGAAATACTGTGAAATAGGGCTGTGCAAAAAAATCTAATGTGATCTCGTCAGTAAAGCTGCTTCTGTGATTAGTAGTAAATTTCCAGCACGTGCTTTCAGATGGAGCGGCATTTACTACACAGGGCTGTAGTTCACTGACAAGCTACGCAAAATCGCGTTCATAATCGGCAATGAATCGCCTGCGACTTTGAACGCGATTTTGTGTAGCTTGTATTTTGTTTTGGAAAGAAATTGATACACAGGCAAATTTATAGCTGCCTACAAAATTAATATCAAACATTGCAACAGAAGCCTTTAGATAATGCCTTATATAATGAGAAACACAAATTCATTTAAGTGCCTTCAAACTTTTCCCGGTACTATATTTTATGTACATATATTTATATTTTATGTAAAACATTATTTTATAGATTCCTGGAAGGTTCACTGAACTCTTTTGGACTGGTAGTAGGTTCAGGGACGGGGTCTTGGTGATTTCATTTTCAGAGCAGCCCCCTGATGACTTAGACGACTGCTTTACAAGCACTAAATTAAAGAAGCCTCTCCAAAGTTCTGGAAACTCCCCCAAGAAGCTCCAGAGACATGAAATAGGGAATATCCATCCATCAAAAAGAAGGGGATTGGAAAAAAGAAAAAGAAAAACGATGTAGCCATCATGTTTGTAGATAAATGAATGGAAGTTTGACAGATGAACAGATAGAAACAAAAAATAAACCATAGCTAGACTTGCAAAGCTGTGATTGGGATCTGCTGACAGCAGATGGAAGCGAGCATGGAGGTATGAGTTCGTGTTAACATTCACATTCTTTACCAGACCTAACCGCAGTTAGAGATCAGAGATCTGCTGACCTCAAACTATGAATATCATATGGATTCTAAAGGGGGCATGTTAATCTGTACAATAACAACTTCTGCGGAGGCGAATTAAGCCCATGTCATAAATTAAACATTAAGTTACATGAAACTACTGTTTCTGGGAAAGAAACAATGTACAACATTGACTATGGGATATCATGCACTTCTATTGACAACATTCACATAGTCAGTGTTTAGGACTGGACCTTGAATAGTCAAGCACCTCTTTCTACACCAACACTTTGTGTTTTACTATCAAATTATATATAATAGCTTAAATTACACCTGAATGTTGTCCTCGAATTCCCACAATTTTTGGGAATGTGAGTTCCTTAACGTGATGAATGATGGGATACGTTTAGTCTCAATACTGCTTCGAAAACGGTATTAGAGATCGTCAATGGATTACAGGTAATAATATTGTAAATAAATGTTCAGTTTCTTGCACAGACAGATCATTTCGCTTCATAAGACCTCAATACATCATCAGGAGGTATTAGTTTTGTGTTGCCTGTATATGCTTTTCAGACTCTCAAGTGCTGGTAGCCGCTGAATTTTTATGAATCACCAAGGACCACGGTTTCAGCAAAAAAGCTGCTTTACTGTCCTGAAGTAAAAAAAAATTAACAACAAATTTTCATTTTTGGGTGAACTATCCCTTTAAGGACTTTGAGCTTTGGTGTTTTTTGGTCCTTGGAATGCCGTGCAAGACAGCGTGCAAGCTTCCTGTTGCGACCAAGTGCTCTCAAGCAGCCAAGACTGCAGGAGTGGGTATTAGACAGGTCAAGATTAAAATTAAGAGAAAGATATTACCTCAGCGGTTTTGTAGACATCCACATAACAGACTGTTTTTTTATTTTTATTTTTTAAAGGTGCTATAGAATGCATTGACACAACATTTTAAATGGTTCTCTGATATCTACACAGAAGGCATGTGGCTTAGGCAAGGGCAAAACATCTCCAGAAGTGGTTTTACATGTCCATTTACAACCCTAGGATTTGTCCCTAGAATGAAATTATCTGTTTTTACCTTGTTTGGAAGGGTCATGAATAATAATGTTAAACTCTGCTCTGATTGGCTGTTTCACAGAGCTCATTTCAGTAGCTCACACGGCAGGAAGGAAGCACAGGGAAAATATATATTTCAGTACTCTCTCTCGCAGTCATATCGTTGGGTAATTATACTGTATATAAAATGCGGGCATCAGGGAGGCACTATTAATATGCGGGGCATTGAAACCGCTTTTGAATGCACGCTCTCTTTTACTTTCACTTTCGAGATTTGCGATAACACTGACTCTATACTTCGGAGCGGCAGTACTTCCCACACATTTTACAAGATCAGATGCTTGTCAGTGGTGCTCAGGATCTGTAAATCATTCGCCATCATCCTCAGTCATCTCTCCTTACTCGGTGTATGTGTTAAGTGAAATCTTATGTACTGTAATGTAACAGGCTACCGCTAGCAAGCAACTAACCATGTCCCTTTAGTGGCTCGCGTTATTAGAACATGGGCAGGTATATGCAAATGTTGGGGGCGTAACTATTAGTGATCCCGACTGTAACGTCACAGTCGGTGTTATGTTCTGATTCGCCTATTTTGCAGTGGTCTTTTGCATCCACGAGATTTACACAAGAAGGAGGAAACAACGGTGTTTGAGTATGTCATTTCCATGTACAGAACTGTTATTATTCAACTATGCAAAGGTAAATACAATTTTCCATTCTATCGCACCTTTAATATCCAAGCACAGAATTTGGGTTGTGGCCAGACCTCAAAATGCCAAAGTGTGCATCTAACAACAAATTCCGACAACTGGAGATTCATAATTAATATATATTTTAGAAAGTGATGGTGACCAAATTAAGACATTGGGGGGGGATGGGGAGCGGTGTCCCACTGTCCCGCCAAAGGGCCAGTGATAGGTCATGGTAGGCAGGGTTAATATTAAAGGTTATTAAAATTACATAGTACAAACTCATGTGCCAGTTCACCTCATCAGGGGTAATGGGATAGTTCACCCAAAAATGAAAGTTCTGTAATCATTTTTTACCCACAGTTCACTGCAAACCTGAATTACTTTATTTCTTCTGTGAAACAAAGATATTTGTTGGGAACAAACAATATGCACATTGATTTATATTGCAATGGACACCTTTTTTGTAAAATATCTTCTTATATGTTCCACAGAAAGAAAGAAAAAAACAGATTTGGAACGACAAGAAAATAACAGAAAATTGCTTTATGGGTGAAATATCCCTTAAGTAACATGCCGAATTCTCTCTGAATCATTCATCACTTTAATTTTAGGCCATGACATTACACAAACAGCCACAAATGGGCATTTAGTGCACTGGTTAGCAAGAGGGACATGATCATATAGAAAGAGAAGGTGAGACATGTCATATACAAGTAAACGGTCACCAACCACTGGTATATGTGCTGTACAGACTGTACTCTCTAAATGGAAAAGAAAGAAAGCAGGAAACGCCAATAACAGTTTGCCAGACATGTGAACCTTCACCTGCTGAGTTAAACTCCTCCAACATACAGACATCCATATTAACCCACATGGCATACATGTTGCCTTCAGCAGTCACAGCATGACAACAGTCCACAGACGCGACCAGTCACATGATGCAGAGCTGTTTGTGGCTGCAAATACACGGCACACACAAAACCAGCCTAACCTTTTGTGTTCACCTTTTCCTTTACACAGTAAAGTACTAGTTCACCCAAAAAATCATTACCTCAAACCGATGTCATTCCAAATCGTTAAGATCTTCCAATACAGTGAGCCGTCAGTGCTACCAGAGCATTGGGAAATCAAACTGGATCAATCAAATTTGAGAATGAATCATCTAAATGAATCATGTTTTGTGTAATAGATTGTCACTGTAAAGGTCTGACTGAAAATAATGATTTGTTCAGGAATCAGACATCACATACTTCCAACTCTTGAAATGCCAAGGAGATCTGGTGGATGTCAAGATTTACAGGAAATATTGACTTATGAGACTTAGAACATAGTATACAAGTTGTATGCATCACGTTTATGATACTTTCCAGGTACACATGTATTGAAACTGGAACTATACATACATTCAATTTATACTGGATTTTGATGATAGAATGATAATGCAAACACTAGTTAAATCTGTATATATTGAATGTGTTAAATTGTGTTACGGGGATAACAAAAAAAAAATATCCTGAAAAAAAAAAAAAAGATTTTATGCATAATGTGGGAATTACAAACAAGTCTGAAACACAACACTAGGACTCTTATTTTGAAAGTGTCTTTGCTTAACTACTTCCAGAGATTCATTCAAAAGATAAGGGAGATAAAAATAAATTGCACTTTTACAACCAACTACAACATATTAAAATATAAAAACAACTAAGTAATAAGCAATGTCATAATTAATTGCAGCACAATAGTTTAGACTTTTAACGTGCAACGCTCACATGCATTTATTGAAATCTTCGCCTTTTAATGGTAATAATCAAATTTGGCTGTATTGCGATCATTGCTTTTCTGTCTGCAAATTTAAGATCTCTTAAAATCATAATAAAGACATTTGACAAGATATTTGAGACCGTTATTATGGTCTTAAATTTGACTTCGACCTGCACAGACCCTGTGCCCAGTGCAATATTAAAATCTTCTCTTTTTGCGTCACGGAATTAAGGTCATACAGATTTGGTGAACTACTCCTTTAATGTAAATAAAGTAAATGCATAAACATCGGTAGAAACACATATTTCGATCTAATGACTGCCGAAGTCTACTGTTCCCCCTTTCTGGCCTCATATGTTAACTATCAGTGCTAATTTGTCCTATTAAATGTCTTTTGAGAGGAAATGACAGTTTGGAAGGGTGTAATTTTAGAAACATAGCAGTCTGAGGCGAGTCATCTCCAGGGGGCTTTCTCAGTCTCGACCCGCCATTACGGCTCAAAGGCCATCTGGCTCTTATTAGGCATGGTGGTACAGTTTCCCCGAGTATGACTCGGCAGTCTGCAAGCACCAAACAAACCTAATCTTAGTCTGGCTCGAAAACAACAGGCCGAGACTGTGTTGGACAGCACCTGGCAAGAGCGCCATAACACATCTTGTTTATTCGAGTTCGTCTGGCTCTTGAGGTGCACTGGAGAAATGAAATGAGAAAGAGTACATGCAGTTCCATCACACGCTCCAGAAAGCACACGAGTGTATAAACACACTTGATTTTTTTTATGACCTGCACGTTGCTGGACTATCTGCCTAAAACAAGTTTGAAGTCCACCACATGAAATCAAAAGATCACAACATTTTCTTCAAAGTTGTGACGTAACAGAAGTAGTGACATTAATGTGACATTAATTCTGAAATGGTATATTGAAAATAAAAAATGTAGGACAGGAAATTTGATTGTAAAAAAAAAAAGGGGTGGGGTTCAGAATGTTCAGAAACTAAAACCATTAAAAATTGTAGAAACACTGATTAAAGCTGGAGTATAATGCATTATAAAAGTAGTTTTAATGCATGAATTATGCCTTGTAATGCATTGTAACCACAGCTAATTCATTACAAATTCATTTTAATTTGGGTTATAATTATTTACGACAAGATATAATGTATTGCAAAGCACATTATGAATAACTATAATGCATTATAGCCTGTAATAACCATTTATAATGCATAGTGTTAACAAAATAGTTTTCAGTAATTGAATAAAATAAAATATTAATATCAGATGATAGACCAAAATTTGAAAACTTATTTCAGTTACAAAAATTACCATAAAATTAAATAAATAAAAATACATTTCCTAGCATGTTGGCTGTTTATTAGTACTGATAAAGCATACATTAAAGCATACATTAATTTTAGATGCCTAATCCTACCCCATACCTTCATTTAACAACTAGCTATAATTAAGCATTAATAGGCAAAAGTCATAGTTAATTAATGAGAGTTGGTCACCAAACTAAAGTGTGACCCAAAATATTTAAATAATAATACTAAACCTAATAAAACTGACAAAAGCACATAACAAAATGACTAAAATTAAAACTTAAACTGAAAATATAAAAATAATGGCTATATTAAAATAGTAAGATTAAGATCTAAAATAAACTAAGAAAACTAAAATAACACTGCTTTATTTCATATAATTAATGTTAACCAGCAGCCAAATACTCATTAAGACATTGATTTTTAAACGCATCAAAAATGCTTCTAGGAACCCAATGCTGATAAACGCATGCTTGCACTGGAAACACACTGAGCTTCTTTGACTGATAGAAATGCTAAGCTCGTGTCTTATACTTGAAACAATACCATCCGAATTATCAATCTGCTGGAATTAATAGTGAGGCCTCATCCATCAGTTTCTTCTTGCAACCTACTTGAGGTCCTGTGAGAAGATACATCTTCTCTGAGAGAGATTGACCAGGTGGCATCTGTGACTAGTCTTACTAAATATTCACCTATAATTTGTTTTTCTTTAAGACGGCACATAACATTTATTTGTTGATTGACTGATTGATCAAATTTGAATTCGAAAAATAAAACCGAGGCTGAGGGCTATTACCAACTTTATCATTACTAACACAAACACTAGTACATTGTTCTAGTGTGGAAAGTGTTGACTTTACAAATAGGGATTCATTTCCTGTGAATCATATGCCAACCAACTTTGATTATGCCATTTGTAGGTTGATTCCCCCTTACACTGTAAACATTGTGGCTCTGTGACGCTATCCAAAACAGTGCTTAGTTTGTTCGAGCCTCACAAACAACTCGACATTGGCTGAACCAATGTCTTTTTTTTCAGCCCTGTAAATACAATTCACTCAACAGTCACCTCAACAGCACAAAAAAACTCATTTATTTATAACCTAATTAGAACCTTAAATGGAGATTCACCATGTCCTACTTGGGAACACGACCTAGGAATTTCCATCTTGGATGACCAGTGGTGTGACATTCTGGATCTGGTAAACTCCTCATGTACCAGGCATAATCTACTATAAGCAATTTCAAACCAACCACTTACATATGTTCTGGACATGCCTGTGGCTGACAGACTTTTGGTCAAGGGTATTTGACACACTTAAAGTAAGCCCTCAACACCGATGGAGACCCCAACCCTTTTTTGGCATTTCCTCAAGACCAGACATGCCAGCTACAACATGGAAATAAGATTACCGTCATGCTAGCTAGACCACTAGGCTTGCTGTGATAGACGGTGTTTTCGGTTATACCGGTGTTAAGCCGCAACACCGGTTACGTCATTTGCCTACCGCGGCACCGCCCCCCACCGTCGTTTTGATTTTCTTATAGTAACAAAAATCATTTAGCCTAGTTCAGTTAGAGGACAGACACTTTTAAAAACTAAACGCTCAATGCAGCGTGCCGAACTGTGCACCACACGGGCATTATCAGATTACTTTATTATCACGGGGCAGATTGAGTCGAGCTTACACGGACAAGAGTGAGTGAGACAGACAAGCGATGGCATAAGATTGTTTACGAAGGCAATGCAAATAGCTCACTGTTTGGCAATATTTAGTTTGCGAAAAGCTAATGACGAATTTTTTTTAAACGTTCTATGTTTCTAATTTATTTGGTTCCACAGTGTTTGCTGATTGTGTAGCCCAAGTAATTTGCCATTTTTTTAGGCATATATGGTGTGTTTTTATTCGTTTTGTTAATAAAAGTTCTATGAGTTTGACGTTGTTGTTGCTTGAATTGAATCAACGCTGTATTGCCCCTAATTTGAAGTGAAAGTAAAATGTGCACCAACGGACACTTTACAAGCCTTGAAAGCGCAAAGCATGGAAACCAGACTAACTAACCCATACTTGACCCCCCCTCCCCCCCACCCCCCCACCCAACGGTGATACCGTCTTCCTGTGTGTCACGCGTCAATGTACCCGTTGGGGTGAAATTTCCTCACCCGTCACACACCTACTAGCACCTTGTCGTTTTTCAAAGGCTTTATTACTATGGCTCTGTAAAAAGTCATAAACAGATTTGAAAGGAGCAAAAAGAAGCGTTGCCACCACCTTGGGTAACGAAACGAGTAGTTCAAAAAATTTGAAATTCCATCCTTTCTCTTCACTCCATTACAAACACTACCACTCAAATTCACTACATATTATGTTATGTAATGCCTACTTTTCACAACCCAATCAATTCCTTGTGGCTAAAAATCAAGTTTTCCCTCACTGAACATGTTTATCTGGCCTAAAAGTTTGGAGAAACTAAAACCAAAGCTATTAAAAAAACATTTTTTGGCAAATGAAATAATACTGGGGGAAAAAATAAATAAATAAAGTTTCAGGTGAAGTACTAATAATTACTAAAACTGAAAAAAAAAAAAAACTAATTAGAAATATATAAAATTTGTAAAGAAATAAATGCTTACAAAGTAAACATTAAAACTATATAGAAAAATAAATCGAAAATCACA
Source organism: Sinocyclocheilus anophthalmus (assembly GCA_018155175.1). Taxonomy (NCBI): domain Eukaryota; kingdom Metazoa; phylum Chordata; class Actinopteri; order Cypriniformes; family Cyprinidae; genus Sinocyclocheilus; species Sinocyclocheilus anophthalmus. Next base: position 375,458 of record JADLZN010003555.1, read on the forward strand.
CTTTTCCGCTTATCTATGCCAAGTGGCAAAAATAATGGGAGCTAGACCCTTTATTTTTTTTATGAGTTGTCATTATGCACTATGCAAAATCACTGCACTATGCAAAATCACTGATGGTTCTCCTTTGCACAATCTTCGAAAAATGTTACTGGTGGGGGAAAAAAAAAAATTAGTCCTGCCCTTTTCCTCACTGAACATCCAGTTTTACTTGAAAATGTCACATTAGTGAACTAAATCGGACTGAAAATGCTATTTTATGATGACTTTAGTGTGTTGCTGGCTTTTAAATGGTTTCTACAGATGGTTCATCAGCCATGTTAATCAGAGCTTGTGCACCTTAGACAACCCCCCCCCCTCCCCCCTTCCCCCAAACAAAAAAAACCACATCACTGTTACAAACCAGCTTGACCACCTAAATCTGTCATAACCTGGTTTTAGCAGCAGGGTTTCCTGTCACGGCTCTCATGCACACAGTGTAAACCCATGTTTTGCTGAGCTGTCTATATGATTAACAATTGGATTTTCACGAGAGCAAGATTCAGCCGAATTAAATGCACCCATGTTTTCTCACAGTCTGGATAACAGAAAAGAGCTTGAAAAGCCCAACAAAGCCTCATTTCTCAAATATTTCACAGAGTGGAGCTTAACAGATCTACTCCGACACGAAGACGAGGCTTTGAAGGCTTAGGCACACAATACAAAAATCACAGTTTGAGCAGCAAATCGATCAGATCTCTAGGATTTATAACTATGAAGACAACACGGTGGGCCTAATCTAATGAAAACAACTCTGCAAGAAGAATTATACAACACTGACTGTGGAATGAAATCACAGTCTGCTCAGGTAACTAATCATGGGTTGTCTCGTATGTCAACCAGCACAATAATTAACAACTCAGATTCCTCGAGTGCTTTGCTGAGAACTTGTGTTGTTGTAAAGAGAGGCCTGATCAACACCGGACACCCAGACACTCACAAATACACGCCTAAGGGAAAGGAGGGGGCCGTGGAAACCAAAACCAAGCTATATTTAAACATCTTCTACATGTGGGCTTCATTTGGGTGAATGGGCCTGCATACCTCCACTGACAAGAACCAGGCAGACCCCAATCCTCCAATCTCTTAACCCTTGCGCCCCTGTACCGAGAAAGGCTGAACTCTATTGACTTGGATCCTTCTATTAATCTGAAGGTCTGACTCTCCTGTCACTCCTTGACTATTAGGAAAATCCATCCATAATGTGACATGGTTTAACTGAAGAGGGGGATTATGATCAGGCGGTCTTGCGTTTGATTCAGAAGGGCTGAGACATTTGCTGATATGTGGCCATGTGGTTTGAGTCGGTTTTTTATGGTGGCATTGATCACTCAGAGTGCATTAGAGTCGTGAGTTTGATCCGTTTCTCTCTGTTCTGTGTTATCTGTGTTCCAGACCCGAGGCCTTGACTCTTTTCTCCAGCCCCTCCACACCTCTGCTCCGCTCCAGATGTCTGTAGCACACACATGGGCTCAATATGATACTATACAGGCCCTGACACCCAAACAATGATCCAGGGCTTTCAAAATGTAATTAAATATATGTTTAACAGTGTTAAAGCCATAAGGTCATAAATATCTGGGTGTTGCAAGTGTCCTGATAGCATAAAACCGTATTAAAATTGTACAATTCTTGAAAAAAACTGTTTAGTTAAATCTTTTATCATTATCAAAACTGATACAGCAGTTAAATATCATTTTAAAAATATTTAGTCAAGGTCATGTGGTACAATCAACAGTCATGTGATTAATGATATCTATGAATTAACAATTCAAGATTTGTAAAATTGATTTTACTTTGAAAACTAAGGAAAACATAACTTAAATTCAAATAAAAAAATGTTATTACCTTTTTTTTTATCTGAAGGTTACACCACATTACATTTTTACACTACATACATGAAATTAAATTTTGGTTGAAAATGGCATTAATTTTTTTTAACCATATGAAACTACACATTTAAGATTTGCTTTTGTTTATTGATACTCTTACATGTCAGTGACCTGAAGAAATATTTGTAAAATATCATAAATTATATTAACAGTCCATAAAATCTGGAGGAAATTTTTACTTAATTATAGAAAGGAAGCTCTTACAAAGGTATATACAATAAAACAATTTTTTTATGCATATATCCATCCATATATACATCATCTATGTCAATTAATTGCACTTATTATTTTGATTCCTTATCAAGGAATAAAGATCACTTTAAAATCACTACTCATTAAACCCAGAATTTAATAACAGCTCTAATATTTTCCATGTAGAAAACAGGCCACAACAGCTTAATTCACACACAAGCCACAAAAACCAAACAAGTTTTAACTAACACATACTTTCTCACTAGTTCAAATACACCCACAAAAATACAGATGACTAAACACACACACACACACACACTCCGTGCTAAAAGAAAAAAGAATGCTAAAGACAGTTATTGCAGAAGCCCAAACACCATCCTCGGAGTGTGTGTGAGCGAGAGCACACGGATAGAACATTCCTGACATAAAACATTAGTGAAAATAATGTCCCCGAAGCAACTGCTGCAGTCCAAGGCGTTGTGTCATCCAAGGCAAAAACAGCCAGTTGTGCACATTCACACACTTATACGCACTGCTCATGGATGTTATCGTCACTTCTGATTCCACCGTGCTGCCTGAAGTGTCCTACCAACCATCATTTCAACCGATTCTCTTCCCCTAGGTTCTTCTTCAACATGGAAATCAGAAACTAAGCTACACACGTTCCTACTCACACTCAATCTTAACGGCAGAGGGTGAGATATCAAATGTCACACATTAATGGGCCACATTTTTTGACAGATACTGCAATACCCCTCTGTTTTGATACGGTAAACACTTTGCATGTGAATTAGAGTAACAACAAGCTGTTGAACATTAAGCAGGTGTTGATTTGTAAACGTGGGCGACCACAAGTTAATGTGCTCATGCAGGACCATTTATGAACGACCCATTTATGTGCATCCTTTTATTATACTATTCGGAATGGAGTCTATCTTATAAAAGTCAATCTCTCTTTTAAAAAAAAAAAAAACCTCCATTCCACAGTAGCCTGCTGTCCTACTGATCGACTATAAGGCATCCGAAGGAAACACACTCCTAGTCAGTCAACCCAGGTACTTGACTTACAATTGATTTCAATAGAGTATGGTGTTAGCATGTTGCTAAGCTAACAGCAAAATACTCACATTTTCTTAAAAATACACAAATTAGGTACAAAGTCCATTTTTATGACTGTCTATGAACTATTTTATAAACAAATCCTGTTATTGAAGGAATTGCAACTATTTATAAACTACAATCTTTTTGACTCGACGGCCATCTTGGAAGGAAAGTGAGAGAAACAAACTGCCTACTTTTTAGAAAAGAAACCAAAAACTCATTGCACCTTCAAAAAAGTCTGAAACGAGGTGTGTAGAACAACAACAACAACAACCACACCCGCAAACGCAAAAGCGCCCTCAAATGCAGTGTAATTTTTCAGTAAAGCAGTGGCTTTTTTTTAATCTTGCGTTTGGTTTTCTTTGTCTTTAATAGATTGTGTGGGCCAACTTTTTAGAAAACCCTTTATGTTCGGGAATGCGCCTATGATGCCTATGAAGGCAGCTCACGAGGTTTTGCAACAGAGCCTTCATGTTATTTTATAGCTTTACCTGAAAACTGATGAAATCGCAAAATGTATTCAACATACAATGAAATTTCAAATGGTGTCAGTTAGGGCTGTGTATCACCAGCAAAGTCACGATACGATACGTATCACGATGCAGAGGCCACGATACGATACGTATCATGATACAGGACTGCACTGAATTTCACCTTAAAAAACAGCTGTTTATTAAACACTGCTTACTATAGTGCTGTTTCTAACTATTGGCAGAGCAGGCAGCTGACCTCTGCATTATGAAGGGCCTCTATAACTGTACCACAGTACAATATAGTATAGCCATATGTTTCATATTTAACATTGGGCACTCCCCACCAGGTACAATATTCTGATTGTTTGCATCTTGTTTTTTAAGCCCATAAATAATAATGTACTCGTTCTAATCAATTTATATTGTAATGTACTCAATCTAATATGTTTAAAAAATCATTTACATTGCTGGTAGATTATATTGCACAAATTAACACACTCTCTTAACATTAACAACAAAAAATTATCGTTCTAAACTACCCGCGCGGTCTTCACGTATCTACGGCACACACGCTCAAGCTGATTTATGCTGATTAAAAATACTCAACGTTGTCCGCAAGTGCGCTTTGAGTGCGCGCGACACGTCGTTCTCGCGTGGTCGTGTTCACCGACATTATTTTGTAACTTTCTGTGCAGCACGCGTCCCGAAGATACACGAGTCAAAATCGACGCTACGAACATGCCCTTCTGTGCCAGCATTTGTGTGAAAACAGAATCATTTGGTGTTAAGTTCAAGTCGCACACACAGACACTCTGCCGGCCATCACTCACAGACTTCACGACAAACTTTTTAGCGCGGCCCCCCGCGAATTTTTATCAACTCAAATTCTTTCGCCAAGAGACGAATGCGCTTTACCTCAACAAGGAGCTGGTAGCATCATTGTTTCTAAAAGGAATTAAAGCCATAGCTTTACTATTAACAGAGAAACGCGGCAACGGTGGTATTCAACCTCACCGTCTCTCTCTCTCTCTCGCTCCCCCCTCTCTCTCCTCTCTCTGTATCGGGGAATACATCTGAGATCACACGTTCTGAGAAAACACTGTGAAGTGGAACTAGCTTAAACTGCAAGCTAAGCGTGTTTCATAAAGCAAGCACGTTTATTCCAGTGCAGACCAGCACAGCGTACAATGGTTGCCAGGTTGACAGATAATACAAACGTATTTTAAGCAGCTATTATTTGTATGGCGCACGTTAAACTCTGTTTTGGGGATTCTTCTCTTGTATATCAGGCCACCCTTTGGGGTTCCTCTGTGCAAATTCTTCAACCGAGCCGCTATTCATACTCTTTTTTGAACCTCGCACATTTTCTACTAAATTTTAAACGTTTTATTAAGCGTGGTCCACTGCTGCACACTGCATACTCGTATCGTCAAATCTCTGTGACGATACATCGTCGTATCGATATCTTGAACACAGCACTAGTGTCAGTCATGCGTGTAGCATGCAAAGTCAGGAGCCGTGGTATCAGAAGCAGCAGTGGGAGCAAGACTTCTCCTTATTTTGATTCCAAAACAAACACCATCCTGCTATTGTTTCTTTCATCTGAACAGATCTATTGCTCCCCAGCTGGAGGAACACGGTGTTCTGTGACACACAAACGGGAGGAGAAAGGATTACTCCTGGCTCTGGGATCACAACCGTGACCTAGCCTTCACTCTGTGTGTGTGTGTGTGTGTGTGTGTGTGTGTGTGTGTGTGTGGGTGTGTGTGGTGTTGAGACACCTGTCTATGTTTAGATCTCTCCAGTACTTGTGATGTGTTTCCAACACTTTGTTTCCTTCGCTTTTCTCCACTGTCTAAACAATGAAAAAAATGTGTAAACAGGAACAGCAACAGTAGCTGCATGTCTCAAGCATTACAAATTGTAAAAGAGGAAAAAAATGTGGAGGCAGTGGAAAAAATCTTTTGCAGGAATGGATGCGCTGAGTTGACGGATAGAAAGACATGCAAAGGGAGTGGCCTGTGAGACTAAAGGGCTGAGAAATAGCCAGCTGAATAAAATTAAAATTATTTTTGAGCTTAAACATTCAGTGAAGCTCATCTTTTGGTCAACACTGCACTTAAAGGCGATCTAAGTGTCTATACCTACCTGATGATTAAGGGCATAAAGGGAGCTAATCCCAGAGGAGATGATGAACCATCCATAGGAGACGGGTAGAGACGACCCAAAACCAACAGCAACAAGAAAAGACTGGGATGCAGCTTCACCTGCCCTGAATCACTGAAAGAGAGAGAAAGGGAAATATGTTACATTTCCTTACCTAAAATATGTGACTTCTGTAACTACCTTAACTAACAAGTTAACTTCCTTAACTTATGTAATAAGGTGAACTACTAAAATAACAAAACTTAAGCTACTAACATGGATAACACAAAAAAACGGTTTACTTTGCTAACAGAACATAACTTCCTTAAACTAGCAAAGCTTCATTCACTCACTAACCTACTGTATATTACTAACTGAACTAACTTACATGTATGTGGCTCCATAAATGTCTCTAGTAAGCGGAGGAAGTTATTCTAGTTGGAGTTAATGTAAGAAACTAACTGAACTAACCTGGCTTACAGTACCTACACGTGAGTTCCTAACTTCTCTAATTACTAAACTACCATAGCTTCCTTCTCTTACTAACACACATAACTAACAGAAATAAGTCATATGCATGTGACTTAACTTCTTGACTTACTTAACTTGTATAATACAGTTAGCTAACATAACTTCATCTACATACCAATGTAACTAATGGAACTAACCCAACTTATCTAGATGTGTTTTCATAACTTCTCTAATTACTAAACTGGGATAACGTCTTTCACTTACTAACATATATACCAAAATTAACTAACTTACCTGAATGTGACTTTATAAATTATCTTACTTATTTTACTAGCATAGCTTCATCCACTTACTAACCTAATTAACTGAACTAACCTGTGTAACTTTATAATTTGTCTAACTTAACTTGCGTAACTTCCATCACTTACTAATATACAAAACTAATCGAATTAACCTAACTTACCTGTATGTGACTTTAAAAATTATCTTACTTATTTTACTAGCATAGCTTCCTCCACTTACTAATGTAACTACCTGAACAAACCTGTGTGACTTCTTCATTTGTCCAACTTAACTAGCATAACTTTCTTCACATACTAACATACATAAATAACTGAATTAACCTAATTTACCTATATGTGACTTCATAACTTCTCCAACTAACTTATTTAACTAGTATAGCTTAACATGGCTTTCTCCATATACAAATATAAGTTACTAACTGAACTAATCTAACTCATCTATATGTGATTTCATAACTTCTTCAATAATTAAACACCCTTCACTTACTGACGTACAACAGTACTAACCTAACCAACTTACCCGTATGTGACTTCTCGAATTACTAAACTAGCATTTACTAAACTGCACTTACTAACATACATAATGTATCTTACCTGTATATTATAACTGACGTTTTAGCTGAGGTTTCAGAATTAGCAACCAGCCATTACAAACACATACAGCTACTAAGAGTTTCAATGACAAGATGAGCACATGTACACATGGTCACCATTACTAACCCAATGGCCCTTCACTTCCTTTCGCTTTTACTACATTTCTGCACATGTTTCTCTGACAGTCCAGTGGAAACTCAAGACTTAAGCCAGAGCAAACACATGAAAAAAAAAAAAAAACAGACAGAAAAACACACAAAATGTAAATTACTCATATCTTTCTATTACTGTGAAAGGGCCAAAACCTGTTCTGTTCTCTAAAGGCCATGCGCTTTCCACGGCACAGCTGCCAGCTATGGATACGCTTGTCATTATTACATCAAACATGGCCAAACTCCCCACCACCAAGGGGTCCCATGAGCCTGTAGACCCCGGGCAAGAGCGCAGGGAAATGCTATTTTGCTAATCAGGGCCCGGGTAATGCGTTTAGAGTCTGATTTCAGTCAGGCACAGTGTGGGACAGCCAAGAACTTGAGATCATCACCAAGCCCAGGGAGATTAAAGTGTTAAACATCATGAACATTCAAGAAAAAGCTGGAAGGGAAGTGCGAGAACGAACCAATGAAATATGACAAATCTGAGGAATGGAAAAAGACGTTAAAATGAGCGAAAAAGTTCAGCGAGGGTGAAGAGGTGATAAGCCTGGAAGAGAACGTGAGATTAGCAAAGCGAGTTTCAGTCTTGGCTCCACTTGCCCCGGTCTTTTCATCTCATTTCATCTCTGGTGCATGTCCAACCGAACCCTCTCGGCACTCATTTCCCATGTTAAACGTTTAAAATTGTTATAAACCCCTCACGCTGAGGCAAATCATTCATCACGATTTCATCCGTGCTCGTGAAATCTTCATATCGCAAACCGGTTTACAAATTGCGAGGAGGGCGATGAACCGTATTCTAGCGTTCCCACATGCTTTTTACAGCCTGCTTTCCAGATAAAAGAAACATTCAGGATTGAACTTCAATAGGAAAAACATCTCAATCACACTAAATGGCGAACTCCCCCCTAGACATCCCATGATGCTCTTTTCATATTTGGTAAAGGTGGGTGGTGCAAACCTCTTCGCACTTCTCTCTACCCTTATTTATATGCTAAATAATTTATAGGCGGTATAAAATACGAGTGCTGCAGAGCCTAGCTTGGCAAGCAGGATGCAAAGACTAGGCCGTGGGAAAGAGTCAGACCACTCTTAGCTAAAAGGAGAGAATGCCAGACTGAAAACGTATCAAAATAATTTGATACATATTAAGATAATATTGGCTCAAGGGCCTCTTGCACAACGCAAGTGCTATTTGGAAGAGTGGCGCATCAGTCTGTGGAGAAATTATTTGAGGGAGTTAAGAGACTGCTTAGCGAGTGAGAGAGTTAAGCGAGGACTGGATCCAACACGGCCGAAACTCCCACAAGCGGTTTACTTATCTGAGGCATCTCAGCTAGGAATCTGTCCATCAGTGCGGTCAAAATGCTTAATAGGTCTAAAGAGGCTTGATGGGGCACTTAAACGATCTTAAATAAGGGCCTCTGAGAAATTAAAGAAGGGTGAGAAGAAGAACTGGGTCCGTTTAGCGAACGCTGGGATCGGTCAGCTCTTCAACAACATCCGACGCAAATCGCACACACATTGCGGGGTCCCTGTGATGTTATGGGGGCCTTTTGTTGGGAAATTCTCTCTCACCTGTTCACAGAGGCTGCAGCTTCCTGTAGCTGACTGAGGAGGAAGGGATAGAGGGCAGGAAAACGAGTGAAAAACTCTCGGCCGGTCATTCTGTTAAGAGAAAAGTGAGATTAAGGTTAAAGTATGTGTAGGATTGCAGATTAGATCAGAAAAGAAATGATGAATGAATGACATTAATTAACCAGTTTTTCTGTTTGGCTGATAAAATAAACTTATTTTGCAGACTAGAGTGCCTATTCTTAGTTTATGGTGTTTAACAGCTCTGTATTTTTTTGTTTGTTTTTTAGCTGAAAACAAAGGTCTGTTATTACACCCGAATGGTGGCTTCAGTCTGAATCACATGAATAATAAAGAGCAGAAATGTTTGCATGCTATAAGGGTGCGAATATGGGTTTAACATGCATCTTCATGAATATGTATCCTCATATTTAATTGTAGCCCTTATTGATTTACAAGTGTAATTTTGGCCACCCTGAAATATGCTAGAAAAACCTGCTCCTCCAAAAATGTGCATTTATTGCATAGACGGAGCAAGAGCATGATGAAGATTTTTAAAATGCATGTGTGCAGTTCAGTCGAAAGCTTGCCCTCTTTGACCCGTTGTTAATGCCGTTAAACTGAATGAGAGTAGCAAACTGTCTGCCTAACTGTCTGCAAACTGTCTGCAAACAACAACAGTGAAATAAGGATGTGCGGTTTATCTTTCAATCAATGCTGCATTGCCTACTAAACCAAGTAGACTCACAGCACATTCAGAACCATCATTGTACAGTAGAAAAGTAAAACATTTGTGAAAATAAGATAAAAGACGCTCAAGCCATGCAGAGGAGTGTTATAAAATGTCTGGTATAAATAAATATAGTTATCAAGAATAATGCACTGAGGTTTCAGTCAAAAATGTGAATTTTCTGACCTACTGCATATCAGGCTTTATAGGGTAAAAATACTGTAATTGTCATTTCACATCACAGTGCATTATGGGATTGGGATACGTGCAATTCTGCCAAAAGAAGGTCTTTCTTTTTGGAAACACCCTTTGTGTCAGGAACGTGCTGCCTACGTAGGCAGCTCACAAGATTTTGGAACAGAGCCTAAGTGACACAAGGAGAGGAGAGAAAGAGACTGCAACTTTAAAAGTCTGGTTTGTAAACCACTTCCTAAAGTCTGCTCTCTTTACAGCTCTATAAAGCTCTGATTAGCGCAGCTTCTGATGGAGAGCTGCAGGGACACGCGGCTCCCTGCTTGTTTATTCCTTAGAAAGCAGCGCGGCTGGAATAAACCCTGGGAATTTCACTCGAGACAAATGCATATGTGTTAAGACAGACAGTGAAAGTGTATGCATGTGTGACACACATAAATGTATCTTTATTTAGCTAAGCCTCTGTGTTTAAGATAGACCATCTAATAAAACGTTTTTTTGTCTTCATGTCTAACTGAAACAGCCCATACAGGGCTAACTTTAGCTCAAGAGCCAATGTTTCAAACACACATGTTGTGACTTCAGCCATGTGAAATACACACATACACAAACACACCACATCCTGTTTCAACCGCTAATGCACACAGTCTGGTCTGAACTTAGGCCAGGGCGCTGACATGGTAACAAGGTGGGTCAGCTATGTCTGCAACATGGCCACATGCTGCATGCTAGCAACACACACACACACACACACACACACATAAGCTCTGACGTGGGCAAATGTGGTTACGGTTAAGCTCAACACAACCCTGCATACCTTCAGTATGGATTAGAGTCTTCCAAGCAAAACACTTCCAAGATGTCCAATAAATGCAGCCTGTCAAGCTTAAACCATCTTTAATCGCTCGTTTGTCATTACTTACGTTCACAAATGAATTTAAACCGATTTAAATTTGCATATTATGTGTAATGCGCTTGAGTGTGTTGCATAGGGCCATCATAACCACAAACGCTGACCACACTACACTACAGTATTTCTTCCGCTAATTTGTTTATGTACTGTAAATAACATTCAGATCATGAAAACAGGAAACAAACTTTTTTTGTTGTTTTTTTTTGTATTGTGCACTAGATGACCGAGGTCAGCCAATAAAAGTCTCGGGACCAAGCAAACTCTCTGATCATATTCTGATAAGACCAAGCAAACACAAACTAACAAAAGCATCTTCTTTGCGGAGGAAAACAGTCAAACAAGTTACTATAAAAAAAGGCACATGTTTAAAGAGTCCAAACGAAATTACCTAAGCCAGAAGATGGTATCAGATGCTAGCCTTGTTTATAAACTTGAGTGCAACTGAAGTAATTACTTGTCAAAATATGTTTTATACAATGGTTTAAAGACTTTCGTTTTGTTTCAGTGTTTAACTAAGATGTGTATCATTCGTTTTTCAAACTCTGATTTGACTCCTTTGATCTAGTCCAAATAGACCAACGAAAACATTACTCTGAGTGCTTTGTTTTGACCGTAATCATTGTTTTAATGGCAAGAAGCAGATCAATTCATTTTTTATAGTTGTGCAAAACAACAAATCTAAATGTAAAACATGTTTGAAAAGCAATCCAATCCAAGAAACACAAACAAACCCCACTTACATTAATGAATTCGGAAGACCACAGCTACTAAAACTCAAATTTGATAAACAAATGTGTGTTTGATAAACAAATGAAAGATTATACAACTCTCTTGTTTTAGGTACACACACAAACAAAAAAGTGGCGCATGATTTACATTTGAATTATTTGCGAAAATTGCTAGCAATTTTTGAGTGAAAATTATTTCAAAGAAACAAACATGAAATTGAGATAGATAGACTGACAGTGTTGTCTTGGGAATTTTTTGTATGTTTAAAGCAAATGTGTCCCAAATTACACTACTGTTCAAAAATTTGGTGTAATTCATTTTTAAAAATAAATTGATATTTTTATTCAGAAAGTATGCATTAAAATGATCAAAAGTGACTGGAGAATTTTACTTTGCAACAAAAATCTTTAAATAAATGTTGTTCTTCTAAACTAAAAAAAGTATTTCCACAAAAATACTAAGCATATAATAATAATAAGAAATCAGCATAATAGAATGATTTCTGAAGGATCATGTGATACTGAAAACTGGAGTAATGATGTTGAAAATTCAGCTTTGCATCACAGGAATAAATTACATTTTAAAATATATTCAAATAGACAGTTAAGAAGTTATTTTAAATACATTTTTCACAATATTACTGTTTTTACTGCATTTCTGATCAAATAAACTTCAAATTTTTTGAATGGTAGTTTTAGAGCCTTACACTTAACTATGTACTCTGACATTTAGAAATGTACAATATCAATTTTCTTTTTAAAAGCATGTGAATACATAGCAAAGAATAGCGCAGACGTATGTGAGATGGGTGGATTTTTGGAGAATGCAGTCAGTCTTCCGTGCAAAAAGAAAATTTGCATACTGTGCACAGTACACACATTCTATGCTGCAGAAATAGTGAGATAGTATGCTATACAGAACATAGCCACAGTACACACAGATCGTAAACAAAAAGACCCAAAATGTCATAACAGAGAACGGCCTGTCAAAATGTTTGACAAGTACATGTCAGCACACAAATCACAAGACTCACAAAAACACTTGCACACAGGAAGAGAAAAACAACAATAAGCAATAGCCGAGTGACCCGCAGGATGAAGATGCTTGCCATACAAACACATAAAACTAAAGACAAACACATTGAGATGTCGGACAAGCTGGCGGCAGGGTTATCCAGAAAGTAAACGGTCCTGACTATGGGGAATACATCCAGACCGAAGAGCCAGCCTTATTTCATTGCGATTATACGGAGTTTCAGTGACCTCTAAATATTCAGCGTCTCTTTAGAAAATCCTAGGGTAATGCCACGGTCAGCTGACCTGGGAGCACAAGGGCTCTTTGAAGTGTGAGGTAGTCCAACACACTGGCTTGTGTCATTACGGCCCGCTTGATTCTCCAATTAAGTCCAATCAGCACACCGATTAATCATAACAAACGATGATCTCAGGAGTGAGCCATTATTGTTTTTCAACTAGGTCAGTGCCACTCCTGCTTAGTCATTCCTCACTCCATCCGTGACCTCTCTGCATTGAATCCCAGAATGCATCAGGACATTCTTGCAACAGCTCGCGCTCCACTGGTTTGGATGGGATTAGGGAGCTGACGCAGAGCAGTCGTCGCCGCAGCAGGAGGTCCCATCACGGCCCACCCACCCCATCCTGCGGTGGCCAGGGTTCAGAGGTCACGGTCAACCGGGCAGCAATGGAGAGGGTGTGAATGTGTGCAAGAATTGTGTCAACGTTTGTGCGTGCTTGGGCAAGATGTTGTTAGCATTCCCTCTACTACGGAAAAGATAAACACACGTTGAAGTGCGTTAACCCCTGTGCGTCAGCTCCAATGCCTGTCAAGAGTTTTGATCAGTACAAGGGAAGAGTTGAAACCACGAACAAAAGAGTCTTTGCGAGACATCCCATAAACGTGGGATGAGGATAGAAACAGAACACAAACAAACAAAGGCTATCAGGAAGTTAGGAGGAACATCCAGAACATTTAAGGGGCTGGAAGGTGTCCATGCGCTGTAGGCCAACATACGACAGAGATTAATGACTGGAATAGAGGACTGGAAGGAGAAAAAGTACAGAACTTCAGTGCCCCCTAGTGAACAACCCCTGACAGAGCAGGATCACACAGGACTCACCTCAAGATCTATTCACATTAAGTGAGCTGTGGCAAGCCTTGCATCGAAACGATGCATTCTAATGGAATGCTTGCATCAAGTCTGGAACACTTGCTTTGCATCTGAAATGCCTTTCCTTTTCAGTTATCAGATATCACAAATGTCTCTTCTCAACCTTTTCTCTCAAACCACCTGGCTCCATTTTGCAATGTTACAGCCACTTTCTTCCAACTCCCAATGAATAACATCAAGTTCCGTCTTATTTACAAACATATTAAATGACATTAGTATCATGGGTTGCAATAGCATTTTGGTAGTATTTTTACACAGTGAAGGCATTGAGTCACGGATGACAGGACAAGTACACTGTAAGAATTGCAACTTCCATTCTGTCAGAAAACTCTATTTTGATAGTTGACAGACTGTAGAAAAAGTTGACACTACAAAAAATATTAAAGTCAACTTTTATGACATTTACTATGAGCAACTAAAAATATTTAACAGCAAGAACTTACAATGTCAACTTTAGTCAAACTACCATGCTGAGTTTGATCACCGATCACCCATAATCCCTTGCACTTGAATCATTTTTGTTTTTGGTTAAAGCATGGGGACTTATGAGCACATGCAATTATTTGCCATTTAAAATGGGCTTTGTTTAGTTTTAGCTATGTTTAGTGTAGGCCTGGGTGATAAAACGGTATCGATATTTATCGACGGTACACCTTCTTCGATAACGATATACAAAAATGTTCGATATAGCACACGATATAGGCACATGCTATGAGTGACGCAGACCTCAAACACAAACACGAACATGAGTGCTGTGCCTGCCTGTGATGAGGAGATTGTGAGTAAAAAAAATGAATATTAGTCGAATTTGAAATAAACATTTGCATTTGAATGTTAGGTGTGCATCAGGGAGCGTCATTAGTGGTGCGCGAGATGCGGTGATAATGATGTAAAGTGACGTTGTTGTATTTTAATGTTTTGTTAGTCTAGCCCACGAGACGCGCCGCTGCTGTGTTATTCTTTCAAAATATTAGAGAAATATATTAGCTCAATGCGGAGAAGATCTTGATTAGGTTAAAACCGAAACCAAGCCATTCACACCGAACGCATATTCAGCGCATTTTCTAGACGGACAAATAGACGGCTGCACTCGCGTCTCACAGAAGAGATGTAGCCATGCAAAGTTAAAACAGTTCAAACTTTTAGAAAACACGTCACGAATTTGTGGAGGTTTATTCCTTTTCACTGCATCTCATATGTTTTTAAATGCAATCTGTGTGATGCGATTTGGCTCTTTGTATTACGCAATGCATAAATACATGATGCTGTTTTGTTCATAATTGTTTATGCAATTTATGAAATTATATTTGATTTATATGAGTACATTTAGAAGTAATGCACATTTTTTTATAGACCGTTGTGACGAGAGGGGAGGGGCCTGAGAGCGGGGGAAAGGAGCGAGCCGAGTGGACGAATTGATCATGAGCGACCATGCACACCACCCGGTCTGAGTCTCACGGAGGAGCTCCGGAGGAAAGGATCAAAAGGAGTGACGGACAGGAAAGACGAAGAGGGAGGACCAGGCCTGGACTTATTTTGTGTTTGTTTCGTTGTGCGCGGCAGTCGTCGCGAGGGCTGTAGTGCTATTGGTGTTTATTTTATATAAAAGTTTTCTTGGAGGGGTCGCGGTTTCCGCATCTCTTCCGACCACAAACGTTAATGGTGCGAAACCCGGGAGGCAAGGAGGGGCACACGCAGGATCCCTCGCCGTGTTTTTATTTTTTTTTTTTTTTTCTTTTTTTTTTTTTCACTTTTTTTTTTTTTTTTGTTTTTTTTTTTTTTTTTTTTTTTTTTTTTTTTTCTTTTTTTTTCGGGGAGTCGCGGTTGCAAGTCGAGCAGGACGGAGCGTCTGCCGGCCGTGGCGCCCGAGGCGGTGGGCTGAGTGAGATATGCCTGGGATGTGGAGGGACGGCTGCAGTCCGTGAGGGAGCGGAGGAGTCGCCGCCATTCTCCTGAGGCCGGAGCCTGCTGCCATCCGCATTGATGGGGAGGAGCAAGGAACGGGGGGCTCTTGCCGGCTGCCCGAACGCGGAGGAGCCATCGCCGTCCACCGAGGGCTGTCCAGTGCCACCGCCTGGCATCGCGGAAGAGCTTACCCAGCTGGTGGAGGGACGACAGGGAAGTGTGTCTGGGAACCGGAACAATAATTTTTTTTCCCTCTCTCCCCTCTCTCGTATCTGTCTTTCCTCATCCTTCCGTCTCCTTTTTTCTTGCCTCGTCTGTCTGTCCTTACCCTCAGGTATGCTGTGGCCGCCGTGATCGGCTCCCCCGGAGGAGGGAGGGTGGGGGAATAGAGCGCCGTCTCGGGAGTACCCCCCCGGCCTGCGAAGGGCGATGGGGGTATGTGACGAGTGGGGGTGGGGCCGAGAGCGTGGGAACGGAGCGAGGCCGGTGGAATAAATGATAATGAGCGACACCTGCACCACTCACCGGCGCGCCGGCACGCAGCACAGAACGGAGGAAGCTCCGGAAGGCTCAAAGGAGGGTGAGACGGGAAAGACCACGAGAGAGAGACCAGGCCTGGACTTTTTGTGTTTGGTTTTCGTTGTGCGTGAGCAGTGTCCGCGAGGGGCTGTCGCAGCTATTGGTGTTTATTTATTATTAAAGTTTTCTTGAGTTGTTCGAGGGTTCCCGCCCCTCCCGTCCGGACCACAACGTTACAAACGTTGTCTTGCGTTGGCAATTTAAAATAGATGCATTCTTTTGCTCATTGCACCCTCCGGTGGCCTCAGGAGGACAAGCAAACGTTTTCTTTAGACCTTTTAATCTGCATATAAAACATTAGGAATTAGATATTTGTTTAATTTTTGTGTTTGATTGTTAAAACAAAAAAATATTTGTAGTTTGTCTCAATAAATTGTGTTAATTACAAATACAGTGGTTAAATTAAAAAAAAAAAATTCTATTGCTCTTTGTTTAAAAAAAGGTTATACAAATGTCAATAAATGGGGATCGTGGATGGGGAGAAGTCATGGCCGAATGGTTGGGAGGTCGGACTCATAACCCAAAGGTGTGGCGTTCGAAGTCTCAGTAACGGGGGATTGTACGAGTGGGGGGAGTGAAATGTACAGCGCCTCTCCCATCCTTCAATACAGACGGAGCTGCAGGTGCCCTTGCGCGAAGGGCACCCAACCTCCAGCCAATACCTGTTCCCGGGCGCCCCCCAGCGCCATTAAATGCGGCCTGCCCACTGCTCGGGTGGTTGTGTCACGGGGGGTGTGTGTGTTCACTGCTGATGTGTGGGAGGACTTTGCGATGGTGTAAATGCAGATGCCACTCAATTCTGCGTATGGGTCTCACGATAAAGCACTTGTTTGGGCCAAATGTCACTTCACTTCACTATCATAATTAACGATATGAAAATGACTATCGTTGACACATTTTTTAGCTAAGATCTGCCCGCGCCCTAGCGTTGTTTTAAGGAAAGAGTTTCTTTTTTTTTGCATTTTTGCCTTTTATTACTATAGGACAGTATAGAGGCACATACAAGGCTATCGGTGCTGACCTGTTTAGTGTTTTTAATAAGTACTGTTTAAAAAGTCATGTTTTGTTTCATTATGGGGGTAAGTAGTTGTCGCTTTGGTGAAGTTTCTTTAATTTTAAAGAGCAATTTTATAAAGTTATTTTGGTGCATAGAAACAACTCTACAGTGGTGTGAAAAAGTGTTGGCCCCCTTCCTGATTTCTTATTTTTTTGCATGTTTGTTTCAGATCATCAAACTAATTTAAATATTTGTCAAAGATAACACAAGTGAACACAATGTGCAGTTTTTAAATGAAGGTTTTTATTATTAAGGGAAAACAAAATTCAAAATTACATGGCCCTGTGTGAAAAAGTGTTTGCCCCCTAAACCTAATAACTGGCTGGGCCACCCTTAGAAGCAACAACTGCAATCAAGCGTTTGCGATAACTTGTAATGAGTCTGTTACAGCGCTGTGGAGGAATTTGTCCACTCATCTAAGCAGAATTGTTGTAATTCAGCCACATAGGAGGGTTTTCGAGCATGAACCGCCTTTAAGGTCATGCCACAGCATCTCAATCGGATAGAAGTCTGGACTTTGACTTGGCCACTCCAAAGTCTTCATTTTGCTTTTCTCCAGCCATTCAGAGGTGGACTTGCTGGTGTGTTTGGAATCATTGTCCGGCGCAGAACCAAGTTCGCTTCAGCTTGAGGTCACGACCAGATGGCCGGACATTCTCTCAGGATTTTTTGGTAAACAGCAGAATTCATGGTTCCAGTTTATCACAGCAAGTCTTCCAGGTCCAGAAGCAGCAAAACAGCCCCAGACCACCACACTACCACCACCATATTTTACTGATGGTATGATGTTCTTTTTCTTAAATGCAGTGTTACTTTTACGCCAGAAACACACCTCCAAAAAGTTAAACTTTTGTCTCATCAATCCACAGAATATTTGCCCAAAAGTCTTTGGGATAATCAAGATGTTTTCTGGCAAAACTGAGACGAGCCTTTGCTCTTTTTGCTCAGCAGCGGTTTTCGTCTTGGAACTGTGCCATGCAGACCATTTTTGCTCAGTTTTTTTCTTATGGTGGAGTCATGAACACTGAACTTAACTGTGGCAAGTGAGGCCTGCATTTCTTTAGATGTTGTTCTGGGTTCTTTTTTGACCTCTTGGATGAGTCGTCGCTGTGTTTTTGGGGTAATTTTGGTCGGCCGGCCACTTCTGGGAAGGTTCTCCACTGTTCCATGGTTTTGCCATTTGTGAATAATGGCTCTAACTGTGGTTCGCTGGAGTCCCAAAGCATTAGAAATGGCTTTATAACCTTTTCCAGACTGATAGATCTCAATTACTTTCTTTCTCATTTGTTTCTGAATTTCTTTGGATCTCGGCATGATGTCTAGCTTTTGAGGATCTTTTTTCGTTCTACTTGCACTTTGCAGGCAGGGTCTATTTAAGAGAGTTCTTGATTTTTCTATTTGCAACAGGGTCCTGTGGCAGTACAGTAATCAGGCCTGGGTGTGGCTAGAGAAATTGAACTTAAAAACTGCATGTTGTGTTTACTTGTGTTATCTTTGACTAATATTTAAATTTGTTTGATTCTGAACCAATTAAAGTGTGACAAACATTACAAAAAAAAAAAAAAAAAATAAGACAATCAGGAACGGGGGGCCAACACTTTTTCACACCACTGTATATGACCTTTTGTGCAACTAACTCATACACATATTAAGCAACC
Organism: Sinocyclocheilus anophthalmus; assembly: GCA_018155175.1. NCBI lineage: Eukaryota > Metazoa > Chordata > Actinopteri > Cypriniformes > Cyprinidae > Sinocyclocheilus > Sinocyclocheilus anophthalmus. The sequence goes on from JADLZN010003555.1 coordinate 394,345, forward strand.
TTTAATTGTTTAGTGGAAAGGTCTGCCAAAATAAGAGTGTTTTACCTTAATAATGTGTAATATTAATATCTTATTAAACTTGGATTCACAAGTTAATAAAGTTTATAAAACTTGTTTTATTATGTTTGCTGAAAGCACAGACCGACTTTAAGTTGACCGGTAATTCTTCTGTAAGTTGAGCTGGAATTAAAAATGAAGTTAAATTCAAAGTAAAAATAAAAAATAAAAAGTCATGAAACTGGTTGCTTTAAGTCTTCTCAAAGTGTTCTCAACTACTGTTTTTTTTTTTTTTTTTTAGGTGCAGTTGGGAGGGGGTACATAAAGACACGATCACACCGGTCTGTTTGGAGTGCTAAATCTTTCCTTCTTTCCCCCAAATATCCGCGTGATCAGAGTGGCTGGAAAACAGAGAGAGGAAGTTCGGGGGAGTCCTTCACCTTAGAAAGAATGGAAGCGACTGAGAGACGGACATCAGGAGCAAAACCTTCCCTCACCATGTCAGTAATAATTTGGAGCTTAGAGAGACACTTATTACATTAAATTGATGGTCAACTCATTTCACCATCTAAAAATGTGGTGCTTGTGGCTACTCCAAACATCAGTATGCTGTGCACACAGACAGACGTAATTTATTAAATACAAATAAAAAGTTATTGCAAACAGATTTTTGTTTTTTTTTTTTGTTTGTGTGTGTGTTTTTTTTTTTGATTTTTTGTATAATTGTGATTTTTAATTGTTCTGAATAAACGAAAATATAAAAAATGCTTTCTGTGAGTCAAGTTCAGACTGATAATGATGTTGAATGCAAATGGAATGCTGTGAACTGTAGGCCAGCAATACACTTACAGACTGATATGCAAATAGAATTAACAACATGTCAACTTCTACAGCCAGATTTGCCCATGCAGATTTCGCAATGGGTAATCGCAACACTATTGACAGCAGACAATGGATTGACAACGCCTGTAAAATTTCACCCAAATTCTGCAAATGTGACTGCAACTTTAAAGACAAAGCAATGAAAAATGACTTAAAATTTGACTTAATGTTAGGGAAAAGTAGAAAATGCTCATGAAAACTAAATAGTGACTGTTGGTACTAACACTTCAAAGGGATAGTTACAAAAAAAAATTATATTTACTCAAACTTATGTCTGTACGACGTTATGTCACTTCTTCTGTGGCACATTAAAAAAACATTTTGAAAAATGTGTCAGTGTCGTTTTGTGTTCATACAATGGAAGTCAATGAGCTCCAACTTTCTTCAAAATATCTTCATGTTTCACAGGAGAAAGGAAGTCATACAGGTTTGGAGCAACTTAGGGTGAGCAAAGAGGAAAATGAAAAATAAGGGAAAAAACTTTCATTTTTGGGTGTGGATTACTTTCTTTAGAAACTAGACTCATTGGGGAGGAAAGGAAGGAAGGAAAGGAAAATGTGTGGTAATAAATTTGAATATATGATTTATTTAAACATGACCAGAGAGTAGTGAGTCGGCGTACTTAATGATGATGGCCCGCTCGAGTCAACTGAAGCGATTACCAATGCCAAAAAGCATAAAATTGCGTCTGGGAGGACTCTAAGGTCGGTCTCTGTTTGGTACAAGAGTCACACAGTCCACGTCATGCAGGATTTGCAGGGCCTGATGACATCTTGTTCCAGGAACAGTAAAAGGCCTTCAAATCACAATCTTATGTGGCTAAAGTAATGCTGGACACACCAAACTTAATGTTCGAAGTGTTACTGCCTCATAACTTTGATCACATTTTTAGGTCAACTTAAGAAACATTCCTCACAGACTACAAGAAGACTGTGTGTGTTCTCTGTGACTGACTGACTGCTGCATTCTGGGAAGGATTAGGCCTACTGTACTCTACAGTAAAGTCTGCTGGCTGGAGCGCTGCAGTAAAGAAGCAAACGGCTTCAGTAGCATCTTGAGAGTAAGGAACGAGTGGGAGGGGTGGGGGAAAGGACTCAAAAGGAATGAACTGATAAGAAAATGAAGTGAGGAGAGATGAGGAGAGAGTATGAAAGACGAAGTGTAAGTGGAAGACGAAGGTAGAGGTGAGGAGACACGGAATGTGAACCTGGGATTATGTTGTCGCCATAGTGACCTGTAGGTAGGCGAGTCGCCATGTGGAGGTGATCAAAGCGAGGTCATTATTAGGGCAAATCGGCCAGGACCAACAACGCACCAGCGTGTGTCGTTATTTGTTCGGGGTGTGTGGTGTTGTTGTGTGGGGGGTGGGGGGGGCGGGGGGGGGGTGGGGGGTCCGCACCAGCACACGTCCTGTCCCGTAGGGTTCTTAATTCACTTTAATATACCTGTCAGGGCCTCAGCAACCAGCTAAGGCCTGACAGGGTGGTGTTACTGTACGTGAGGAAAACAGTAGCAGGAACGAGGGAAACAACAATATGAGGTGTGAGAAATGGATTATAACACTTTAGGCTCCCCCTTTGCTGTTGTACCCAAAAACCAAAACAAATAAAATTAACATATGGTTTAGTTCTGTGCAAGGCATGATATATTGAGCTTCAAGTCAAACTCACAAAAAAAAAATTTTTTTTTTTAAAGGGGTCATAGGATCTGCGACATGCCCCTTTTACAAGGTGGTCTTGAACTAAATATGTGTGGCAGTGTAGTACACAATTTACCCTATAATGATACAAATCCAACCTAGGGTTGTTAATCTACTAAAATCTCTGTACCCCTTTTATCAATATGGCGCCGATCTTTTTTCCCAGATCTTGGCAATAGGCCGCGTTTCCATTACCCTTGCAAAAATTGGCGCAATTTGAAATTTGAGACGTGAATTGAAAAATAGCTGAATGGGAAATGCGGGGTTAAATTTCTGGAAAAAGAAAAAAAAAATAAGCTCAAGATAATCACAAACAAAAAGTTTTTACTGGATCGGCATGGAAGTGTGGTTTTTTCAGGCAATGACTGAAAAAGGATAATTCGCAAAATGCAATTGGAAACGGCTTTTTTTTTCGCATATTTACAGGTCAAATGGCATATTGGAAAAAGTCATCATGATCATTTTCAGTGTACTATAAACACATACAAAGAAAAACTTTTTACATGGCCGATTCCAGATGATAAGGGGATTTACACTTTTTTTACCAACTTAATGCTTAGCAATATTTAACATGACAAACTCTGCGGTCTGCAGTGTGGTTCTCTAATAAGGCCACCACGAAGATGATTGCGGGCCCCACTTAGCAATGCTTGTCTTATTCAAGCACGCCAGCGGTCAGCACAGTTTCGAATGTGGGCCCTGTGATGCTACTGTAAAGATACATGCATACGCCTCCTTTGAATAAATATAGCCAACATCCCACCAAAATCCATTGCCATGACTTATCACGAGAGGCAAAAAGTTACGTTTTAGTCGCATAACATTGGTTAATGGAAACGCCGTCATTTTGCAATACTTTTTTATCAACATTTATAAAATATCGCAAAAGTTTTGCGCAAATCTGTAATGGAAACGCGCCTAATGTGACGTCACACAGACAGCAGAGTAGACAAGAACGGCAAAAGTCACATACGTGTTATATTAAATTAATTGACTATGCGGCAAACCCTTTACTTATGAATAGCCTTAGTATGTCTATTGCATTATAAGATTAGTTTTAGTGCATTTATTATGCATTATAATGGACCTTATAATGCATTGTATGATCTTAATAATAATTATAATCACAGTTATAATGCATTAAAATACTTATCTGTTAACCGTTACACCTGTAGAAATGATGCTTTAAAACATGTAACAAACAAACCTTCCAATATTATAATGCATTTTAGAATTATTTATAAAAAGATATAATTCATTACACTGTACATCATGTGTACCTTTATAATGTGTTACCACTATATCTAATAAAATAGCATGATAGTATTTCGAGATACATATTCTGTGGTCAGCCATGTCTGAAAAGCCATACTTTTTTTGTTATTGAAGGAACCTACATAGACATTGTATAAAAATAAGTAAAAGGGTATACTCACGGCCCACACAGGAGAAGTGAAACCCAGGATAGCAGCTTGCATGCCATCGGACACAAACGGCACAATGTTCTCCCCCAGACGAGTGTCTCGATACAAAGCCCTCAGGATGTTCAGAGCGTGGACCTGTATGTACACAAAAACAAAGACCCATTAAACATGCCTGATTCTACTCATATTTTCCTCTTAGAGAAGAAGCGTGTGTGTGTGGTGTGTGTGTGTGTGTGTGTGTGGTCCACCTGTGGCACAGAGCTGCTCGCAGTATCTGCATCATTAGAGGGCATAGCCAATGCTGTCAGAGATCTCATGGTCCTCTTCAGGAGTCCACAGCTGGATGATTTGGGCTCAGAGGACAGCAGGGCCTACAAAGAGACAACATTATTACATCTATCACTTACAATGGAAGATTAACAGGCAAGTTCCCACACATTTGACATGGTTTGGAATGACATGAGGCTGAGTAAATGATGACAGAAGCTTCAATTTTAGGTGAACCGTCCTTTAAGCTGTATTTCAGACAGCACATTCCTTTGAGACGGGGACAGTGAATGACAGAGGAAAAATGACTCGCAGTGTGTAACCGAATACGGTCTCTGTTCTTTTGTCCTCGTGCCAAAGGGTGTGAACTCATCGTGCAAGACCACCTTTTCCGGGACATACCACAGGAATGTGCGCTCATGCCAGGTGTTGAGTCTATCCATCCTCTCCCTGTCTCATTCTTCCCTAAAACCCTCTCATTGTCTTGCGTTTCAGATCCCAAATCCATTTTTCCTTGACTTCAGTATTCAGCTATTCTGACCTCTCAGAGGACTGTCCACTAGGGATGATCTCCATCATAAAAACTATATGGAATCAATTAACGACCCGCAGATGTTCGAGTAACACTAATGAAACTAATTCCTGGCGGTGGGAATCTTCAGAGATTGTCAGGTTATTACTTATTTGTGCAAGTATGATTGTTTTGGAGGTACTATGCAACTAATACATCACACACATTTGTGGGGAATTTTACAGTTAAGTACCTCTAGGCATTAAAGGTTCACCAAAGTAATTTTATGTTTGCATAGTCCCTGCTAATAGATTCGGCAACTACACTATTAAAAGAGCATCTTTCTTCTTATTATTATTATTAATAGAGGTCGACCGATAGTGGATTTTGCCGATACCGATAGCTAGGTTGGACCACACTGGCCGATACCGATTAATTAACCGATTGTTTTAAAATTGATACTGAACAAAAAAAGAAAAAAATTGTGCTTTAATAACAAAACCAGTACTGAACCATAGTAAATGTTGAAATTAACACACTCTAACAAGGAACAATACTTACACAGCTTTCATTAATCTTAATGCTACAAATGGCCTCTTATTTTAAAGCGTTACCATTTCATTTCAACTGTCATGCTTAAAGATGCACATTTTTAAATATATACACAAAGGCTATAGCATTAAAATTATATACATATGGATATTGTATGTATACTCTCAGACTTGAACTGCTTCTATTCTTGAACACTTAATGATTATCTATAATCAAAATAAAAGCGCAGCGCTGAGTCTATGGAGAACTCACCGGTATCACACACACACTCCGGACACGTCGCGTTCAACTCGAGCAGCGTTCTAAAACAGTTTATTTAATCACCAAGCAGACACAAGTTTACTTCAAGAATGAAAAATTTGGCATGGATGAGTTTGAAGTTCGGCGTTTAAAAAAACAGAGCAAACGGAAAGAGAAAGCGCGACCTGTATTATAGCTCTATAAATGAAGCACACAGACTTTATTAGAGCCACAGAAAGACAAAAGTTTTGCTGAAAATGCACAATACACAATTCATTATGTACATTAACAACGATTCGGGACCAATATAATGTAATTTAAAGGAAAACTATGTGAATGGCGCTCTGTGGCGTGAAAAGGATTTTCTGTCGGCTGCATTTAAATGCGTCTGAGTTTCCGCTATGTTCAGCGGCAGTATAACAGTGTCTAAACAAATAGCACCATATGCTGTCAATGATTGGTCAACCACTAGAGGACCGACTCTCAACCAGTTGTATAATAGCAGCATGCACCCTTCTACAAGCCGCTCCAGCAATAGGACGCACCCGGGGGAAAAACTATCGCAGGGATTTTTGACGTCCAAACCGATAGTTCCCGCACTCAACTATTCGGTGTGCCGATATCGGCAAAACCGACAACATCGACGGTCGAACCCTTAATTATAATGTTAAAAAACGGTTGCATGTTTTCATATACATATTGTGGAAACCATGATATAATTTTTTTCAGGATTCTTTGATGTGCGAGGCAAAAATCTTATTTAATGGCTTGTTAATAGCGAGAATTTGACCATACTTAAATGGTTACTAAACACCCAAAATGAAAAGTTTTGGTCTGTACTCACTTAAAACCTCCATGTATGTTCCAAAACCGTTGTATAAAAGTTTGTTCGTTTCGGAACACAAAATAAGTATTTGGATGAAAACCGTGAGGCTTGTGACTGTCCCATTGACTGCCAAGTAATTTACACTGTCAAGGTCCAGAAAAGTATAAAGACATCGTCAGAATAGTCCACCTGCCGTCAGTGGTTCAACAGTAACGTTATGAAGCGACGAGAATAATTTTTGTACGCAAAGAAAACAAAAACAACGACTTCATTCAACAATTCATCTCCTCTGTGTCACCGTAGCTCCATTTTGGAGCGTGTCCACTGAACGTAAACTGCGTATACTGTTCTACTTGTCAGCCGCACCACACAGATGCGCTGTTTTCGTTCAATTCAAAGCATAAACAAACGTATCCGTGTCTTTCATAATTTTCTGGACCTTGACAGTATAATTTACTATGCAGTCAATGGGACAGTCACAAGCCTAAGTTTTCATCCAAAATATCTTAAATTGTATTCCGAAGACGAACGAAGCTTTTACGAGTTTGGAACGACATGGAGGTAAGTGATTAATGACAAAATTTTAATTTTGGGGTGAAGTATACCCGTTAAAAGATAAACGTGTGACTAACTATGGTCATGCAGACAATGTTTTATAAGCACTAATAAACAGTTCAATATGTTAATAATAGGCATGCTAATAAGCAACTAGTTAATAGTGAGAATTGGTCCCTATACTAAAGTGACTCCATACTTTTGTCATAAATACACGTAAATAACTATTTAACTATTACCTCTCTGCAACTTGTATTCAGCCCAAGTAGACACTAGTGAAAATGTATGTAACTTTTTTCCCCATTGAAATGTAGGCATACAGTTTTGAGTTATTATGGATAAGGTCTTCAAACATCGTTGTGTTTGTGTGTACTGTAAATGACAGAAACACTCATGTATTTGGGGTGCAAATGGTAAACAAACAGGACGGTTTGGTACGTACCTCGGTTTTTGAGATCACGTGGTTCGGTATGGTTTACTGTGTACAGCAGAGAGAAGCAAAAAACGTAAAAAAAAATGGTGATTGTTTTAATTTCTTTAAACAATGCGTGTACTGAACAAATTGCTTTTTCTTTAAATAAATTCAATTATAATTTCCTATAAATCTACCTCCAAAAAAAAAAAAAAAAAATTCTACCTTGCTTCTGCTCTAAGTTATAGGGAGCCCTTTTACATTAGGAAGGTTACAATTAACAACAGAGCCGAAACTTAAATTCAATTAGGCTACTATTTTATTTTAACTATAATAATCAACTCTTAAAAAAAAAAAATTCTACGCAAACATGTATATTGCACTCAATGCCGTTTTTAAATTCACTTCTAAATTATAAAATTTATATTTGTTGTAGAAATATATTCATTACACAGTGGCTGTCATAACTTGCTTCATAACAGATTTATTTAAACATACATTAAATAATTAAGAACACTAACAGGTAAAGTAAAATATAATGAGTCTATTATTTCACTTCTCTAGACTTCATTTCTCTAGTGAACTAATAATTAAGATATCACTAACAGGTAAAATACAATATAATGAGTCTAATATTTCACTTCTCTATACTTCATTTCTCTAGTGAACTAACGAGCTGTGGACACTGATGACTTGCCTGAGGTAAATAAAATGCTACGTGACATTTTGTTTACAAGCTGTTTAAATGACATCTTTTCGCAATTGAAACACTGATCGATTACATGAGGCATGAGATGTTCATTCATGTTTATTTTACGGTAAAACCGAGGCGTTCATACAGCGATCTGTCACGGCACATCAAAGAGCGACAAAACAACATTATTGTCTGAATTTCCTGAGAAAAATTGAATGATTTGTTTGGTACACATGCATACTGTACTGAAAGTCCCATAATGAACATTTTTGGTATGAATAAGTGTACCGTTACACCCCTACTCGTGATTAGTGTTACAAATTCACTTATTTAAGAAATGTATATTTTATTTTACTATGCTAATTGAATTTTACTTTACTAATTTCTTCATTTCTATTTTAATGTCATAACTTTCCTGTTTTCATGTTTTTAAAATCCTTTTTTCCCCCAGGTTTTATTATTTTTATTTTAAAAGTTGCAATTGCAGTGTAACCTATGTTCTGTATTATGTTGTAGATTAAAGAGAAATGGATTACTGGGTGGAGTAAATGTAGGACGGGGACTGGGTTTTATCCATCGGCTGTTGATTGGATGGAGGCAGATCTGAATGTGAGCTTGCAGTCAGTTGTAAGAATGGTGTGGAGTTTAATGGAAACTAAATGTTTGGAGAAGTCTGGCATACATCACCAGAGAGAAACCTGTCATTTCACTGGAAAATCGAGTTACAACACTGATTAGAACTTACAAGCTCATTACAAAGCTAAGCTAAAAAAAAAATTACGTGCATGCACAAATCATTCACAATAAAATTATTAAGATGTATTAAGAAAATATAGTGGAGGGATTTCTAATTAGTAAACTTTAAATTTAGAAATGTATACAAGAGGAAAGTGCTATTGTTTCTTTAGGTGTAAATGATCAATTTGGGAGGATAAGAGATCTAGTGGTCTGTGCCATACATAAAGGAGGCCCAAGGTACGAACCTGTATATAGAAGGGTATTCCTGCACTGCGGCGGGTCGCACACAGTTTGGAGGAGGGGTCACTGGATTTCACTTCCTCAAGAACCTCCTTCAGCCAGTGTGCTGGCAGCTGTTGCAGCGTAGCGCTCCCACTCCTAACACAAACACACAAACACACACACACACACACACACACAAGACCTTGTTGTGGAATTCTGAACAAGACATTTTCTCCCAGGACTGTTGGTATCCAAGTTTGTGTGGTTCCCAGTGTCTCTCAGACATTTTTATTTATGTTTTCTCTGATGTGATATTATCCCCAGTTTTCAAAGCAATCTAAAAATCAAATCACATCCAAATGTGATCTCAAAGCACAGACTATAAAATTAATTGAATTTAAACACTCATTCGGGGAAAATGTCAGACTAGAGCCAAGTTATACTACAGAGGAAAAGCTGTGAAGATAAACATCATTTTCGTTGTGCAATCATACAGAGACTTGCTCTGTTGTCAGTCATGGTTTCCAAAAACAATATTAAGCTGCGCAACTGTTTGATAATAATTCGATATATTCTTGAGCAGCAAGTCAGCATATTAGAATGATTTCTGAAAGATCGTGTGGCACTGGAGACTGGAATAATGATGCTGAAAATTAAGCTTTGCATCACAGGAATAAATTACATTTTAATATATATTCAAATAGAAAACAGTTATTTGAAATCGTAATAATATTACACAATATTACCATTTTTACTGCATTTTTGGTCAAATAAATGCAGCCTTGGTGAGCAAAAAAATAAACTTCTTTCTTACCAAAAGCATAAAAGCATCCAAACCTTTTAACTGTAGCAAATGCTACAGGAAAATGATTTTACTCACAAAGCCATGATTAATAAAAGAAATCTCAGTAAGCCACACCATTTAAGCAATCATTCATGTTCGTGGCACCAACAGTACAAGACGAGTTACACAAAAACGATTAATATTTCATGTTAAAAGTTTGTTCAAAACCCTATTCCAAAGTATGAGCAATAATAAGAGAGATGCTTGCCTAAGCAAGCACTGTAATTACACTGCAAACCTCGGTTGAATACACACACAAACACATAGCGGGAGCTGCCCAAGCGTGTGCAGGATGCCCATTTTGAGAGCGGAGAAAAATGCGAGGCTCTCGTTATGAAAAGTACCGTTATACCAGACGCGCTGGACCGAACAGGCCAGATCAAACAATCCAAACCACACACACACACACAATACACTACCCCAAACACAAGGGGAAACCTTCAAAAGGCAGGCGTCGAACGCCCCACAATCAACACCTCGTAATGGGCTTAGTGGTTGCCGGTGGAGCCGTGTAATCACACAGCAATGCTTTTCCTCCAGAAGCACCTCGGAGACTCCATACAGACAACTGCTAATGCAGGCCCATCCACCACAAACGCTTCCTCAGGGATTTCAAAAAACGTTGCCATCTCAGGTTTGAGTATTTGTTTGCATGCCTGTTTTTTAATAGATAGGGATGCTAGAAAAATGACTTGTATGGCAAAAGAGAAAAAAACCACTTGAGCACTACATCTCAAAGGCTAGTCAGTATTACACACTAATAAAAACCATATTTACGAACAGGTCTGGCTTCATTATGGTATGTAGTGCCCACTTTTCTTTTATTCTCAGATACGCAGTCCAATAACTATCCAGTTTAATCTAGTTCAGTTGTTGTCTTTGCCCAAGCACTTAAAAAGCACACAATACACCTACTTTTCTCCATTTCTCATAACCTGAGAGAGTTTGGCAGCACCAACATTAACGTGTAGTGCTTGTCTCAAGTCGTATGGATGTAAATGAAGAAACAACTGGTTGTTGATATTTATGCAGAAAACATTAACCAAACTCACTTTCAAACTTCGGTTGTGAGTCTTGATAACATAAATGAGTCTCTTCTGTTATTGTATATGCTTTGTATAAACAAAACTGTATTTATCACTCCTAACAGACTAGACAACAGCTACGACCAGTGCTATTTTTGTATGTAATTACAGTTATTATTTTCAATTGGCTTTTATTTTTCTATTTCAGTTTTCATATTTATTTATTTTTTTTTAAATCATGTTAGATTATTTTGTCTTTTTTTGTCATTTTTAAAATAATTCTAAACAGTTGCAATGTATTAGTATTTCAGTTTCAATATTATTCCAAATGTTCAGGGTTTCTGCAGGTTTTATGAAGGTAAACTGAAGACTTTTTAAAGAACTTTTAAGACTTAAAAAAAAAAACCTTTAGGCTTAAATACCTCTGCTCCCAACCACAAGAATATAAGAACATTTTTACTGTATTTCTGCTGCAAAAAAAAGTGATGCTCATCAGTATTTGTGTCTTGTTTAAGATACACTTACTTGAGAAGCAAAACGAAATGAAACGTTGAATGAAATGAAAGTTCATTACTAAAAATATTTGCCAAAAAAAAAAAAAAAAAAGTACGTTTTCATACCTCATTGAAATATATATGTTGTTTTAAGCATAAACTCGCTTAATTATGTTTAGTTTTAAGACTTAATTTTACATTTGCTTCTTGAGTATCTGGATTTAAGGATGTTTAGATATTTTTATTGGAAAACAAAAATACTGATGAAAATATTCTTCTTTTTTTTTTTTGCAATGCATGCAACATTTAATGCCATGACTTAATGAATTTAATTAAATTAATTTATTTTAGTACAATTTTTACAACCTTTTAGACCAACCGAAAACCTGATTTTAGTACTTAAACTTATTTCAGATAGATGCCAAGGCAATATTTCTAATATTTTTTTTACTACACAAATATTTATTTAATTTTAGCTTTATTTCAATTAACAAAAATATGTTTAATAATTTAAGTGTATGATAATAACACTGGACACTGATTGTTTTCAAATTTCAAAAGAGTTTCATGAAAACGAAGTAGAAACTGCAGAGAGGCAAATTAAAAGCAGAAGAGGAAAGCAGAAGGCAGGAATGGAGTCAGATCATTAAAGACGCTCCCTCAGCAACTCCACAGCAGCAGAAGCGATCTGATGTCCCACTCATGTCACACTCGTGGCAGCGAGCGAGTCAATTTCCTTAACCTCTGCACAGAGACCACATTCCAAAGCTCATTAAATCTCACATTTCCAGATGTTAACAGTTTTCAAACTTCCAGATTATTTGAAGCTTGTGCTTCAGGAACAGTGCTGGTTTCCAGGATGCTGGTTGAGGAGGAGGAGGAGGAGGACTGGACTCATTCAGGTATGAAGCATTATTGCCAAGCACAACATCAGGGGCTCTGGTGGAGCAGTCCTTATGACTCCCTCATTAATAAAGATGCGCACTTGTTCTGACTAAGGCCTTTGAGTTGAAAACATCTTGAATTTTGTAAATGACAAGGGGCCTATTTTACTGCACAGAGCGCTGATGAGTCTGGACGTGTGTTTTAATCATTATTATATAACCGCTGGGACAGGTCGAGCAATCAGATTGGCTTAGATCTCTCACCTGCAGAGCATCTCAGTGAGCCGAACAAATCCCACGTAGGCCAGTTCAAACGCCCCCCTGTGACGGGACTGCAGCAGCTGCTCCCGAAAGTACTGCCCCACACCTTCCACCTGACAGAAAGATGGACACAGAGAATTGGACACTCACATTAAAAACTGCACATACTGCCTCAGTTAGGTTTTTTGAACCCATAGGTATACATGTTGAACCAGACATAGAGCATTCATTTTGAGGTCTACAATATTTTTACTTTTGTTTGTTTGTGTTTTCTCAGCACAACAACACAGGTGTTAATAGTAATACTTCCATATACTGTAGCATATATGTACACCACTATATGTCCACTACATCATTTTCAGATAATAACTAAAATAATTAGTCATCACAATTTCAATCTACTAAACATGAGTAAATCAGGGAATTCAGTGTAATCATACACATTTTTCAAATATAATAATTAATATTTCAATTAAATAATAATTAAACACTTTGAAACTATTTCTTTTCTGGATAAATTGAGAATCACGTTTGATTGAGCATTTATTTTAAATTGAACATAACTAAGTAATATGCAATATAAATAGTTTGTAGAATCAATAGCTTTAACATGACCACACTATGATAGTTTTACTTTTTCCCTCTTTCCATAAGGATGGATCGTTTCATCTCTAAAATGTTATGTGAATTATATGAAATTATAAAAAAAGTATAATATTTTTTTTTCAAAGGTTTAATAGACCACGGGGGGCGAATCGTTGTCATTTAGAAAGTGATTGCGTGGTGTTTTTTGAATCGAGATCGCAATGCGTGCAAGCTCTACGGTGTATACATTTATTTTTAAATATGAATTAAATAATTACTTAAATTATGTTTTAATTATTTCCAAATAAAAAAATTATAAATAATTCAAAAATTTATAAATAAAATTACAAACAATTAATAAATAATAAACATTAATAAATAAATAAATAAATACTACTACTACTAATAATAATCATAATAATAATACAAATAAAAAATAAAAAATAATAAATAAAAAATAAATAAAATAAAAAATTAAATAATACAAATAAAGAATACATTATTAATTCAATAAAAAATTTTTTTAAAAATCAATAAACAAACCATAAATAATATAATACTATATAATATATATATATAATGTATATATATAGAATAAATCATGTTTATGTTTTACCTTAATATGCTTTCTGGGAATACCCCATATTATGTCTTCCATTTTTGATTTGAATTCAAATTTACGATTAAAAATGAACCATAGTACTTAAAAACATTTACAGCATTCATATAAATTTCCTTTCATTGTAAATGTTAAAAATCCTTTATTCACTCACCCCACGTTTTAAACCTGTATGACATTCATCTGATGAACACAAAAGAAGATATTTTGGGGATTTTTTATTTATTTTTTTGACTTGCATGGTATGAACAGTAGAATCATTCTTCAAAATATCTCCTTTTATGCACCACAGATCGTTAAATGACACGAGGGTGAGCAAATGATGACAGGAGTTAGAATTTTGGAAGGACATGAGGGCGAGTAATTAATGACAGAATTTTCATTTTTGGGTGAACTATCCCTTTAATGAATATGCCTAGAAAAACAGACAGATGTCCAGCCTGGCTCTCAAATCAACAAAACGGCTCCTCCCACAGGCGGCCAGCGGTTAAGGTCCACATGGCAGCAGAGCAGCTATTTACATCGTACTCCAAACGCTTCAGCTTCTGCAGAACTTTATTTAGCCAAACACTTCCTGTTTGCAATTTCACCCACACCCCCCACTGCCACCACCAACAACAACACCGCCACTAAAGTTTGCTTACGCTCCACGTGCGCCGAGAAATTTCCCAATACAGCCAGCTAATTACACGTCAGGTCAGTGACCTAAATAGAAGCTTTTCCTGCACGTCTAGCACTAAGAGGGGTTAACGCAAGTCTAATGCTGTTGTTTGCTGCTTGTTTTGATTCCAAGCTCAAACTTGCTGTGGATTTGGAAATTCTGGTTAAACAGGTATTGAGAAAAATACAAATAAATACCACAGATGGTGTGATCAGCAAATGATGAAAGACTGGATGCAGACTTGCAGAGTGTGGCGAACTAGCAGGTTGAAAATTATTTGACCTGTACAAGTCAGTAACAAGTCATTCTGGTTGGTCACAACTTACAAATGGATCACATCATACAAGGGGGAAAAAATAAAGAAATACACACTGAGCATACAGTCAAACAGTTTTTTTTTTTTTCATAAATCAATGCTATTGGTCACTCTTTATGTCTGCCTGCTGGTTTTATAAATATTTAACCAAATAAAAATGTGTGTCTCGTATGAACCAATTGTTTAAATAATTACAGCATTTTCTTTACTCAAAAACAATATATGTCGATAAAGGCTAATGTTTCATGCATTTGAAGAATAAAGAAGAGTGTCTAAGTCTAGCATTAACTAGGTAGTCACACACAATACGGTCTTACACACAGACCGATCGTTTTGCTTCAAAGGACCTCAGTATAATGTCAGGGAGCCATGGGTATTAATTTTGTGTTGCCTGTATATGATTTTTTTATTAAACATTTTTTGGGCTCTCAAGTGCCGGCAGCCGTTGACTTGCATTTTATGTATATCACCAAAGTCCACGGTTTCAGCTAAAATTCTTCTTTATTGTTCTACTCAAGAAAAAAAGTCAAATGTATTAAACAACAGGAAAAACCTATAGCTACAATAAACTATGTAACCTGTAAGCTGATGAAAACATAATGTGATGCACTTATTGCCTCAGATGCAGCCGTTCTAATGATGGACAAAATGCGTATCTCCGACATTCACTGGTCAGAAACCTCATAACCCCATTTAAGCCTGCTTGTGGTAAAATGGTATTGATACTGACAATATGTAAAGCCACAAAACCAACTTTGATGACACCGTGTTTAATTATTTTCGAAACTACAGGGTGTTTCTCATTTCCTAAAAAGTAGCAGGTTTTAACAAACAAGGCTTCCGCACGACAGCTACGATACGCAGGTTATAAATGCTTTGTAATCAGATATTTTATTAAATCATATAAATAATTTTTTATAAGACTTTAATTTAACTCATTTTTAAATTATAACTGATTTAAAAACTTTTTTTTTTTTTTTTTGGGGCTCCTTTTAGGCCGTTTTTTCTTTGAGGGCGAAAACCGAAAATGCAATTTTGGCCAATATTTTCAAAAGGCCGCTGATTCTGTTATAATCTGTCAATGCTTCATTTTAAGAGCATGTTTGGTACTCTGTTGGGTCACCAACTGCTGTACAACATAAACTCTGGATCTTATAGCAAAACCAATTGAGAACCATGGACCTAAACCACGAGTGTCTTTGGACAAACATACTGTATGCAGTTGAGAAAAACAGTATTTACATAAAGATTATATGAAGGATAAAGGTGCATTAGCAAAAGTTTGACGGCAAACAAGTTCTACTGTCTGCTATCAACAGGGTAGTGATGTATAAAGCTTACAAAAAAAGTCACTTTCAAACCAGTGTCATTTAGTGTTTACTTATCAATTAGCTTTTATTTTTATTTATTTTTCAGCTGGCATTTTAATGAAAGTTTCAATATTTTTATGTGATTGCCATTTTTATTTTTTTATAGTTCTATTTAGCTTTCATTTGTTTTATTGCATTTAACTTAAACTTAAATGAAAATGTTGCATTTTTCTTTCAATATTTTGAAATATTTCTTTCGATATTTAAGTTTCAATAAACAATAACACTGTTTCAACCAAGCAGCCTTCTGTTGGTCAACAGAAAGTTGGTGAACCGGTTGTGAAGTATGACCGAGGAAATCTTTTCCAATCATGTGGATTCCCTTTTAAAACACCTGGATTTCGCCCATGAAAAATTGCAAAGCAGTGCTAAACGTATTAATTTAGAATCACAATCAGCTCTCAGAACAGTCAAGCTAATGCAACCAGCTTGCACTTAAAGCTTATAAGGGCCCCAGATTATCCAAATTACTCACAACTCTCTCAGCTCAGCCCAAAGGGGACGGAGAGACCCCCAGCTTAACCAAAGCCATGGGAGAGCCAGACAGACCCAACTTCCTTAGCTCCAGATTAGCCCGTCTATCCATCTAACCGAACACGATCTTGAAACAAATGAACAGGACCTTAATTTCACACCAACTTTCTTTCTCAAAGGCGACCTACGCAATAGAAACTGTCAGATTTGATATTCAAATGATCAGAGTAAGACTTCTCCGGGTACCACAATGATCCCCTACCGAGAGGCAGTTTACTCTTAACTCAAGAAATGATCCATCACTGGGATGTGACTAACTGTTTGCAGTTGCCATAGCTCCTCTGCAGTCCAAAAACATGTGCCGCGTTTCCATAGAGTCGGAGCACATAACAGGATGCAGGACACACACGTTTGGGAAACAGAACCTTCGCCGTCATAAACACACGTTCGGCCCGATCCCTCCAAAGAAATGCGGTCTGGAAAAAGATGTAGTTCGAGGCATAAACACAAACCGCAAACACAAGCCATGTGGACCCCGGCAGCATCATTAGATCATCCTTTATATAACAGGCGAATATGCCATGGTGACATCACTGAATAACTCCACTCCATCTGTTAAAGCGCTGAGGTCATTCAACAGGACAGAGCGGTGAAAATAACAATCGCACCGACACAAACGTGCTCGCCGACCAACTCCGATTCCCATTCGGAAACCTTCGCACAGGTATCAAGTAACAGTTCTAATGATTTATTGCTTCATTTTTCTGTATGTGCAAAGATGTTGCAAGGTCTGCTCACTCCCTCGCTAATTTCTGGATTTGGAAACTATAGCGATCTATCACAGAAAACAAAGTGGGAACATTTGATCAAGCTGTCTGGTTTTGGCCGAAGCTATGCTCTTAGATTAAGACATCAAAAACTAATTTAAGAGTTTAAACCTTCTGCCCCTTAAACTGAAAAACTTCAAATCTGCTCTCCACAGGATGTGCTACAAAAGAAACCTAGAATCATATTGGGTCAGATGCCGTAAAATTGAGTCAGAGCTCCAAAAATTACATGCAATGTCCATACAATGTATGCAATAATATATAATATATAAGTCATGCATTAGTTTTGTGTGAGAAAGAGATTTAAATTTAACCTGCTATTCACTAAAAATCTCTGAAAAGCCTCTACTGTACCTCTGAAATCTTATTTGCACTTTTGCATTTTCACTTCATCAGTTAGAAGATCTTATGATTTTACACAAAATTTGGCTTACATTTTGGCTTCAGACTGTGGAATGAAAATTTAAAAAAAAAATTAAAATGTTTATTACATTAAATACATTTTAATGACTCCCAAACTACCCAAAATTAAATAAACAGTCGCTACAAATAATTTATATATTTGATACATGGTATATTATAAAAACCTACAACCATTAAAGGGGTCATATGATGTTGCTAAAAAGAACATTATTTTGTGTATTTGGTGTAATGAAATGTGTTTATGTGGTTTAAGGTTAAAAAAAACAAATTTTCCACATACTGTACATTATCGTTTCTCCTCTATACCCCGCCTTTCTGAAACTTTATGTCGATTTTTACAAAGCTCATCGGTCTGAAAAGCAATTTGGCTGTGATGGCCAGCTATCCAGTGCGTTGTGATTGGCCGATTACTTCAAGCGTGTGACGGAAATGTTAGGCCCCTCACATACTGTTGTTGCCCTGTCAGGCCGGAGCGATGATTCCAAAACATGAAAATCCATTATAAACGATGCATTCGTTGCATCCAGTGGGGACATAATTAGGATTATAATGACTTATACTGTCTTTATTATGCGTTGCGTTGCATCGCGCCGCGTAAACATAAACCATGTCTGTATTTGTGATCGGAGAAGTGACAAACAACAAGCCCTACGCTACACTGCCCAAAAAACTCGCTTAAAATATTAAATATAAAAACTCTTTAAATATAAAAAAAAAAAAAAAAAAACACTTACTCCTTACAGACTTTGAGTCAGAACAACCGGCATTGTAGTCTACTCTCCCAGGATCAGTAAACAGTCTTCCATAAAATGTGCTGCACACATCTGGTTATTTGGGTTGAACTGTTCTGGAACATTTTTGTAAATACAACTTAACCACTGATTTTCATTTTTGGAAGGCCAAACAAAGTAGATTCACTTTCACAACAAAACACAGCGTCAAACACGGCGTTCTAGACTGAGGAACGTCCGGGCTAGAGTGCCAGAGGTGTGCAGGCTTGAGAACGGCTCGGCCCGGCGATTCGACAAAGAGGCTTGCGGCAACGCACCTGGACGGACCCCTGGCTGTACTCGCTTCCCACCGTGAAAGCCATCTGGCGCTCCCCGCGCAAAGTTAGAGTATTTCCTCAGCAACCACACGACAGCTCCAGGCGATACTAAGCAATATCGTCCTCGTTTTAGAAGACCAAACAAAGTAGTTTTCGCTTTCACAACGAATCACACAGCATCTCCACGACATGGCGGCGGTGACAACAATACTACAGCGAGAATAAAGTTATGCCTTCTTTCTTTGCGTGAATATTTGGGCGGCGTTATGCAGATATTCCCACATCGTGACGTAGACATGTTTGGGTGTGTTAGAACGAGCCGTTTTAGTTAGGCGTGGCTGACTCTTAAATCCCTCTGGGGTCTGAGGGTGTTTTGGGCCCTGGATAAGTTTTGACATGTCCTGACATTTGTTTTTTTCAGTTGCTAATAAACATTTTAATTACTAAGTTTAGTAGCACCATAATCAGCACAAACTGGGCTACAATAATATGTGGGCAGCATTGTATGTATGTGATTGTGTTTTTGAGAAAACAACGTTTATGCATGCTTAGTGAAAAACTAAAATTTTTAAGTCACTGAAATAAGGCCATAAAACAAATACAGAACATTTGATCACAATAATTTTGAGAACTGATCTTGAAGTCTAGATTTTTTGCTTCAGAATGATGTGAAAATCATATTGTTTACTCACTCACAGAAAACAATATATTGATTTAAATTTTCTAAGACATTTTTTGTGTAGAAAAGGAATATGCGATGGGGCGTGAATGGTCCTGTATACTGATTTGATTCACACCTGAGAAGACAAAGGCCTCCATAATGAGCTGTATAAATCTGTCAGTGTTTGACTGAGAGGGAATTGCTACAAGAAAGAATGAGGGAAAAGAAATGTATCTATTTTTTTGTTTGTATTTTATTTAGAATATATATAACTATCATATCATTTTGGGAGTGTGTGCATCACATGGTCTTAGCTGTGGTCCAGGCTCTTGTGCGGGGCAGGAATCTCAGAGCCTGTGGAACATGTCAACGTCAGTCTCTGGTTTCCATGACCAAGTGTGCTGCTTATTTGCTTTGGCTCTCTTTTGCAACAGGTTCTTTTGCACTGTTATTTTCACATCTGAAATAAAAAAGCAAGCATGCTGTTTACACAAACTACATTATTAACATTATTATGATGTTTACTGATACTAGTACTAATTTATCTAAATAAAGAACACAATTACCACATAGCAAATATATTTTACCATACAGTAAATAAATCAAATTAAAGTTAACATCTGTAAAATAGTGAATGCACTCTTACTCTAAAATTCTGAATGGAGTTGAAAACTGAACGAGTGCCCCCTTCCTTTGAGAGATGCAGGTGAAGGCAAGAGTGGTGTATTCCCTACAGTACCTTAGTATTTTATGCATACTTCATGAGAAAACAATGGCAATTCTTACATTTTAACACTATCAACCACAAATATTACCACATATTCTAGGAATAATACAATTACTATATTGTGCACTTACTCAGTGTGATTTTCCAGCAAACTCAAAACTGAAAGTGTGCCTTTTTTGTGCAAGATGCCGGTGATGCAGCCGCAGTCCTAAACCAAAATTAAAACAGTTTCAAACATTTCAGCGTCATTACTCCATAAGACACGGGTATAGCACATTCAAATTATTTACACCAGAGCAGATATTCATGAACATAAGCTTAGTTACATTCATAAACACAAGCATTTTTTGTATGTAGGCCTATACAATCCAAAACTATAGTTATAAACATATATGGCTATATTCGTGAACAGAGATTATCCTATCACAGTAAAGTTTAGTCTAATCATTCTTACTTTAACATTAGGCTATTGACATTATAACTCATATTACTTTTATATCGTATTTCTGTCTGCTATAGAACATAAAAAACATCCTGGCATCATGACATTTAGATGCTGTGAATGAAACTTCATAATGTTTCACTTGATTATACATTTAGTCAGGAATTATAGTTTGGAGAAAGTCTGACAAGTAAAATGTGTAAAAGTTATGTGAAAACTAATACAAGTAAGTTAATAAAAAAGACTTACTCATGTTTTTCCTGAGGTAATCCAAAGCTTCTTGAGGTGAATTTTGTCTTATTCCTCTCAGCGCGACGCGAGCAGTAAAGCTTGAGGTCTTGCTGCTTTTGCTGTGATGTGGGCGTTTACACGGGGTGCGCTTCACGTGGATGATTATAATATTTATAGCGCGCTCAGCGCGTGGGCTTGGTCGCATTAGAGATAATGAAGGGAGACTTGAAAGACTGGACATCGTGTTGGTTTCATATGATTACTTTATCACAGTATATTTGCTTTCGATAAGACTTGCTTAGTTTAAAGTAGACATGTCAAGCTTTCTATAGATATCTCTCTCATGTCTCTTTGTTGAGTATTTGCTGAGTTACAGTTCGTTTTAATGACGCGTTTCTAAATAAAGATTAGCAGACCAAGGCGGCAGACTGCACACCTTGTTTGTTTTCTTTATTTTATAAATGCACAAAGTTTTGTTGTTATTTTGTGTGTATACAAATAAAAGTAGACCTTTACAGATTCGAATGATGTATTGCTCTTATCTGTACGATCAAAACTGAAAGTGTAATTTAAGTTATTTTCGGTGTGATCAGGAGAAGATGCCTCAAAACGCTTATCCGCGTTAATCGACCTCAGAGGGTTTAACTTTTAAAAAACTCTCTTTTTGGATTTGAGACTTTAGTCTTTGCACTTTACAGATCTTCTTTATGCACCAAGACTTGTACCCTCCAAAGAGAAAGGAAAAATTTAAAAAAAATCACATCATATGACCCCTTTAAACAGGCATTAAACGTGAAAGTGCTATAGATAATAAAAGCACTACATTTTTAATTTTTAAATGATACTAGTTGACAATTATTGTGCCACTACCTAAGAAAAACTAAATAGAAAAAATAAAACAATGTACGGTGGCCGAGAGAGCTCAACCCACTGCAAATAGAAAAAAATACGTGCAAATTAAGAAAACATCTTCATCAATTTGACAACACACACGCTGCAAACTCACACAACACAAACAAATACAGAAAAGCGCTGCAAATACTCACAACACAAACAAATGATATGGTCTGTGCATATTTGCAGCCAGTTTCGGTTTTTGTTTGCTTGTTTTGTATTTGCAGCGAGTTGTTTGTGTTGAGAATTTGCAGCGCGTTTCTCTTTTTGTTTGCTTGTTTTGTATTTGCAGCGCGTTTGTTTTTGTTTGCTTGTTTTGTATTTGCAGTGCATTTGTTTGTGTTGTGAGAATTTGCACCGCGTTTCTGTATTTGTTTGTTTTGTATTTGCAGCGCATTTCTGCATTTGTTTGTGTTGTGAGTATTTGCAGCATGTGTGTTGTCAAATTGATGAAGATGTTTTCTTAATTTGCAGGTGTTTTTCTATTTGCATGTGTTTTTTTCATTTGCAGCACGTTGAGCTCTCTCGGCCACCGTACAATGGTAAAGTACAAAAACAAACTTTATAAAAATGAATAAATTAAAACACTAAAAGAAAAAAAACCTTATATTAAAAGTTATTAACTCATTATTAATTTCAGCATCCGTTCCTATTCATTTTCACTGTACGGAAAAGATCTGACTAATATCTCCTCTTCTTTTCCACAGGAAAAAAAAACAGTTGTATGTATTTGTAACAACTCAAGGTTGAGTAAAAGATGATTTTTGGCTGATTTATTCCTTTAAGGGCAGTAGGTTTCAGGACAAGGCCCATATGAGAGAGGGAATTTCACTTTACACCTCAAGCTATTGTTTTGCTCGGTTCAATGTACACAGTTACAAACATATGTTGACATTGTACTCTAAGTGCTTGTGGCTTTAAGTCACCCATGAGGTTTTGAACATATACCAGGATGTAGGAAGTGTTGATGTTTATTTATCGTATTGGCTCACAGGACCGAGATGCTGCCAGAGTCTCAGGTGTAAAAAGCTGCTGAATGAGTTCTGTGTGAAGTGGTTCGGCTCTTCAGGGAAAAAGGAAGCCATTTGAAAAGAATGCAGGATAGGAAAGGTAGTCGGCCCATTAAACAGCAGGCTGGTCTGAAATGAAAGCGCTATGCTAAGAGGGCACATGCTAATTGTAGACGGGCACAGCAGGAGACATCATATACATTCATGTGGTTTAAACTACTGCCGACGGAAAATAACTACACTGCTAAGCACAGGCAGCTGGTGCTTTTCACTGTCCTGAACCATATGGAGCAAAATCATGCTCCAATTTAGGCCCTAGCCCGGCCCGTGTCCAACAGCTTATCAGAATAACCGGCCCGAGCCTGTCTTTTTTCCCCTTCTCCCAAAACAGCTATTACTACTGTTTCAGCTATTAAAGGGGTCATATGATGCGATTTAACTTTTTCCTTTCTCTTTGGAGTGTTACAAGCTCTTGGTGCATAAAGAAGATCTGTAAAGTTGCAAAGACTAAAGTCTCAAATGCAAAAAGATATTCTTTATAAAAGTTAAGAGTAAGCCACACCTACCTAAAACGGCTCGTTCTAACACGCCCCCACGTATCTACCTCACTATGTGGGAAGGTTTGCATAAAGCCGCCCAAATGTTCACGCAAAGAAAGAAGGCGTAACTTTTATTCTCGCTGTAGTATTGTTGCTGCTGCCGCCATGTCGTGGAGACGCTGTGTTTTTCGTTGTGAAAGCTAAACTACTTTGTTTGGCCTTCCAAATGAGGACGATATTCGCTTCGTCATGCCTAGATCTGATCCGTGCTGGTCACTGAGGAAAAACATACTTCGCGCTGTGGATCGCCGGATAGGCTTTCACCGTTTTCACCGCTCCTTCGCCGGGACCGCCGTTCTCGACCCACACTCCAGCCCGGCCTCAGCTCACTCTAGCCCTGCCTCAGCGCATGCTAAGCCGGGGCTTTCCCTCACGCTAGGCTGCTGTGTTTTTTTTTCGTTGTGAAAGCGAAACTACTTTGCTTGGTCTTCCAAAAGAGGACAATATCCACTTCGTCATGCCTAAGCTGATCCGTGCTGGTCGCTGAAGAAAAAAAAAAAAAAAATTTTACATCAAACTGTGCTGTGATCGCCGCACATTTTATGGAGGACGGTTTTACTGATCCAGGAGAGTACGTTAAGATAAAATGCTGGCAGTCCTGACCACGTAGTGTTTTCTTTTTAAATGATTTGCCACTGATGATTCAAACGCGGGTTTTGAGCAGTGTAGAGTGGCGCTTGTTTTTTGTCATTTCTCCGATTACAAATGCGGACATGGT
Organism: Sinocyclocheilus anophthalmus; assembly: GCA_018155175.1. Lineage (NCBI taxonomy): Eukaryota > Metazoa > Chordata > Actinopteri > Cypriniformes > Cyprinidae > Sinocyclocheilus > Sinocyclocheilus anophthalmus. The sequence continues at coordinate 418,477 of JADLZN010003555.1, forward strand.
TTTATGTTTACGCGGCTCGATGCAACGCAACGCCTAAAAAGACCGTACAGGTCGTTATAATCCCTAATTATGGTCCCCACTGGATGCAACAAATGCCTAATAATGGGTTTTAATGTTTATGTCTCGCACTCCTACTACTTTTCCGCCTGACAGGGCATCACAGTTTGGTAAGGGGCGTAACATTTCCGTCACCTGCTTGAGGTATTCGGCCAATCACAAAGCATTGGATAGCTGGTCAATCACAGCACACTTCGCTTTTTCAGCTATGATGAGCTTTGTAAAAATCGACGCTTTCAAAAAGGCGGGGCATAGAGGAGAACAATAATGTACATTATGTGATCATTTTTTTTCTTTAAAAACCGAAAATAAACATTTCCATTACCCAAATACCCAAAATACTCGTTTCTTTTTAGCAGCATCATATACTCCCTAGAATAGTTCAGTTATGTATATAATGTCAAAGTTATTATATTTCATTTAGTTTTTTTATTAAGTTAATTTAGAAAAACTTTTGGAGCATTTTTTGTTCGTTAAATATATGTTTTTGCTTTTTAAAGTAACGACCAAGCGGCCAGCGGCAGACAGTGAGTCTATGTTTGATCAGTTTAGCCTTCTCAAATCATCATGACTTGACTAAAATAAAATCTAGAGATATAAAAGAGTTCAAGCATATAACAATGTTTTAAAGTTAAACTTAGATAAATGTGCGCTATATCCAATAGTTTGCCCGGAGAGTGGAAGCTAAAGCGCGCTTAGCAGGACATGGAGGCGCCAGCGCGATAATCTTGCATTTTTTCAGTGGAAACAACTTAAAATACGGTGTCATTTTTGCTCATAAGAGTAATACATCATTCATAACTGTAAAGGATCTACTTTTATTTGCGTGCACTCACAATATCAACAAAACGTTGTGCTTTCATAAAATAAAGAAAACAAACATGATGTGCTTTCTGCTGTCTCGTTCTTGAACAGGAGCGCTTCACAAAAATTACCCGAAACTCAGCGAATACATGCCTCACAAACATGATAAATATATCTATAGAATGCTTTAAATTGCTACTTTAAAACGAAATAATTCAAATCAAAACAAAACAAAACTTTCATTATATTCATAATCCGTAAAGATGCACTTCTCTCTAGAGGCGCGTCTGATGAGGAGATGGCGAGTCAGGATCGTCGTCTTCATCTTTGCGACACGGACTCAAAAAACACTAATTTATTAATAAATAATTCAAATATCTCCTTACTATTTCCCCCTGACACATTCATGGTAATTACTTTTGCCGGTGCTTAGCCTATTGCGTGCATTTGAACGCTGGAGGCGTGCTCGCAGCTGCTGCTGGAGGGACACTAAACACCATCGAGCCGCTCTTGACAATCGCAGTAGCACAGCCTCATGTTGTTTCCACCAGCACGGCAATTTTTTTTTTCATCACCATAATTGATGGATATCTAAAATATAAAAATGAGGAAGCAAGCCTGATGCCCGGCCCGCGTCTGAACTATGACGTTAAAATTGTCCTGAAGCCCGGCCCGAGGGGCGTAAAAAGTCGGGGCCCATCGGGCCCGGGGCTGAAATGCAGGGCTATATGCTACCATACCTCATATTAGCCAAATACAAAGGCAGCATCTTATGTATCCTTCATGACTACGTAAAACCCAGAATGCATTGCGACAAGAGAAACAGATTATCCAAGTCTTTAGTCAGGTTAGATGAATGCGGATGAAACTGAGACTGTGATGGATAGACTTACAAGCTTTACAATGGCACACACTGTATAAAGGTCCTAGATTATGTTTTGTAATTGTCACAGTTTCACACTTTCTAACCCTTTCAGGCCTTCAGTGGACAGATATTTGGAAGCCATTTTGAACCATTTAAGTTGTAGCACCAGGTCCCAACCACCAAAGTGTTGTCTACGATTCCATTTAATTATTGTCTTTGAATCTCTTTTTTTCTTTTGAGATATTGCATAATATATTCAAAAAGGCAATGGAAAGAGGAGATGCACCAAGTACCTCAGGAATAAGTGTTAAATCCTTTTATTCTCAGAAAATCAGACGGGTACAAAAAATATTTTTCAGCTAAATAGGATGTCAGAAATAATTTTAACAATATTTTTCTTGTACATTTTTTTCTATGAGAGAAAATATACCTGTCCACTACAGTAGACGTCATTCACCAAAGGGTATAATTCTGCCTATGGACCCGTATATAGATTCTGACTTATTTTGTATGTTTTATTAAAATTATGATATAACTTATACTTGAATATTTTTATTGAACAGAAATAATAGTTTTCAGATTTTATCATTTACTTCAATGATTAATGTCTTTATTTATTTAGTAATACAGAGCCAAAATTATGGAAATTGTGTCAGTGTCCAAATATATACGGACTTGACGGTATATATATAATAGATATATATATATATATTTTACAAGTTATTACCCAAAATTACAATTCTGACCATCTTTACTCAATTTATTTCAGCTATTAACACAAAGTAAGATAATTTGAAGAATGTGTGTAACCAAACAGTTTCTGGTCCCCATTAACTTCCATAGTATGGGAGAAAAATACTATGGAAGTCAATGGCTACAGTCAACTTTTTAGTTACCAACATTCTTCAAAATATTTACTTTTGTGTTCAACAGAAGAAAAAAAACTCGTACACTTTTGGAACAAGTTCAATTTTGGGGTGAACTATCCCTTAAAATTATTATTATTATTATATTACATTCAAGTTAAAACATATTGTGGATAGGGTGCTACCTTAGAAGGAAGCCTACACCCCAGAGATTAGAACAGAGTCTTTGAGTCCGTACTGGAAATACATTTGACATTCTCTTTTTAATGGCCGCCAGGCTCAGTTTTATGGCAAATGAAGTTGTATTCACCGTGATCACATTTCCTGACGCCTCTTTAGGGGCCGTTCGCTAGACCATATTTAAGCCTGTATTAGCAGTTACCATGATGTCTCATCTCTCGGCCCTGAGCTCAAAAAGATCAGCTTACTGGAAAAAGTCTCCACTCAACGGCATGAGGTACAGTTCTCCATTATATCTCACTCACTTATGTAACCGAGATCTTGGCTTAAGGGAGGCTCGGTGGCTTCCATCTAAAATAGTCTCTTTGAGATGAGCGTGTGTATGTGTGTCAAACAATGAATGCTACATAAGGTGACACCTGTCGAGTGTGTGTCTGTGTCAGTGTTTGACCTGGTCCTCCATGACGACTCCTCTGCCGTCAGCGTGTGTGAGAGGACAGCACAGCGGCATGCTCTGACACAGATGACCCAGCAACATGGACATCTCTTTCATGGTCCTCCAGCAACACACCAGCACCATCTGAGCGGTGACTCGATAGGCCTCTCCATCACCGCCACCTAGACAACACAAATACACACACACACACACCCCCCCAAATAAACACTCGCACTTTTTTCTACTCAAATGTCGGCCTCTCATGGACAGAACATGTATTACAGCAACACCAGCCTGCATTTGAAATCAATTCTGGTTAAAATATGAGTGCGGTTACTATAGACATAATACTAGAGAATTTATGACGTGTCTGAATGTATGAAAACTAGTTTTTTTTTAATTAGTTTTTTTGATACAGATGCTATGGGAGAGGTGCTTGAACTGTATTTAGTGAAGGGCGATCGTGTTCGTACCGCTGTTACAGGATTGTGGTTTATGAACTGCATTCTCTGGCTCTTTCTGTTCGCCGTTACAGTCACTCTCACTGGGGTCCAGCTCTCTTGCACTAGTGAAAAAATCGTTTGTGTCACGAGGTTGAATCTCCTGCAGGATCTTCTGGAGGCCAGCAGAGGACTCTGTGGAGAGAAGAACAATATGTACTGTTATCACATATATGCAATTGACAGATTTAAAAAGTGGAACATACTGTCCTGAATTATTTGTCCTTAAATAATTCTGCACAATTAAAAATATACAAAAATAAAGTTAAAATAGTGATATAGCTTAGAGCAATTATCATATTTATAGGTTGAAAGTGAACATTTTAAGACATAACATGTACTAGTATTGCAACTTGCACTGTAAAATAAAATTTTTACAACATTACAACTATATATTTACAAACAATATTTCAGTCTTATTATTATTATATTATAGCATGTTGTTAATAATATTAATTCTTATGAATGCGTTTACTGAAATATTAACTTAAAATCTCGGCGGGTACTTCAAGTAAATATTTTTACATACTGTATAAGGAGACGACAAAAAAAAAAAGGAACCCCTATTCCAGTTAAATAAATACAAATGAAAAAAAAAATCGAATTTTCATCTAATTTAATTATTTTCTCTTTTATTTAGAACTTGATAGACACAAAAGACTGACATTATAAAATGCACAGTTCTGCCTCTGAATTCTATATGGAAGTGCCAAGTTGTGATATTGCTGTACAACTGAACATAAAACTTGCCATTTTGGTCAACAACACAAACTAAGATGTTCTTCCTCGCCTTAACTTTCTTGGGACATGTCCCGCTTTACATTTTTAGTATTACTACAGTGGGGAAAAAAAGTATTTAGTCAGCCACCAATTGTGCAAGTTCTCCCACTTAAAAAGATGGAAGAGGCCTGTAATTTTCATCATAGGTATACCCCCACTATGAGAGACAAATGAGAAACAGAAAATCACATTGTTGGGATTTTTAAAGAATTTTATTTGCAATTATAGTGGCCAAATAAGTATTTGGTCATACCACAATTTCACTCAATACTTTGTTATATACCCTTTGTTGTTAATGACAGAGGTCAAACGTTTTCTGTGAATCTTCACAAGGTTTTCACACACTGTTTGCTGGTATTTTGGCCCATTCCTCCATATAGATCTCCTCTAGTGCAGTAATGTTTTGGGGCTGTCGCTGTGCAACATGGATTTTCAACTCCCTCCAATGATTTTCTATGGGTTTGAGATCTGGAGACTGGCTAGGCCACGCCAGGACCTTGAAATGCTTCTTACAAAACCACTCCTTCGTTGCCCGGGCGGCGTGTTTGGGATCATTGTCATGCTGAAAAACCCAGCAACGTTTCATCTTCAATGCCCTTGCTGATAGGAGGTTTTCACTCAAATCTCACGATACATGGCCCCATTCAATCTTTCGTTTACACGGATCAGTCGTCCTGGTCGCTTTGCAGAAAAAAAGCCCCAAAGCATGATGTTTCCACCCCCATGTTTCACAGTAGGTAGGGTGTTCTTTGGATGCAACTCAGCATCTTTCTCCTCCAAACACGACAAGTTCAGTTTTTACCAAAAATTTCTATTTTGGTTTCATTTGACCATATGACATTCTCCCAATCCTCTTCTGGATCAGCCAAATGCTCTCTAGCAAACTTCAGACGGGCTTGGACATGTACTGGCTTAACCAGGGGGACACGTCTGGCACTGCAGGATTTGAGTCCCTGCGGCGCAGTGTGTTACTGATGGTAGCCGTTGTTACTTTGGTCCCAGCTCTCTGCCGGTCCTTCACTAGGTCCCCCCGTGTGGTTCTGGATTTTTGCTCACAGTTCTTGTGATCATTTTGACCCCACGGGTGAGATCTTGCATGGAGCCCCAGAACGAGGGAGATTATCAGTGGTCTTGTAAGTCTTCCATTTTCTAATAATTGCTCCCACAGTTGATTTCTTCACACCAAGCTGCTTACCTATTGCAGATTCAGTCTTCCCAGCCTGGTGCAGGTCTACAATTTTGTTTCTGGTGTCCTTTTACAGCTCTTTGGTCTTGGCCATGGTGGAGTTTGGAGTGTGACTGTTTGAGGTTGTGGACAGTGGTCTTTCTTTTATCCTGATAACGAGTTCAACAGATGCCATTAATACAGGTAACCGTGGAGGACAGAGGAGCCTCTTAAAGAAGTTGTTTCAGGTCTGTGAGAGCCAGAATTCTTGCTTGTTTGTAGGTGACCAAATTCTTATTTTACCGAGGAATTGACCGTTTAATTCTTTAAAAATCCTACAATGTTTTCTGGATTTTTTTTTCTCATTTTGTCTCTCAGAGTTGAGGTATACCTATGATGAAAATTACAGGCCTCTCTCATCTTTTTAAGTGGAGAACTTGCACAATTGGTGGCTGACTAAATACTTTTTTGCCCCACTGTACATGTTTTTTAGCACATTCCTCTCATGTGTAGCAATCACAATCTATACAGTATAAACAGTACAGCAATCAGTTGAAGCATTTCTACTGTCACACATGACATGCCACCCATTACCACGGCAGATGAGAGGCTACCTTTTGCAAATCAAGGGGCAGACAGAATGTCTACTAGTGCATTGCTGGACATGCTGCCAGCTGGTTAAGACAGTGTTAGATGCATTTACCAGACTCTGTATCCATGGGAATAAGGCCCTCAGGGGAAGAGCTCTGAACCACAGGTGACACGACATCAGACATCCTGTAGCACAGGCCTATGAGCTCGGACACAACAGCCCTCCACTCAGACAGCAGTTCAAGTGATCTGAACACACAGAAACATATCAACCACACACACACCAGACACAAGGAACGCAAAGACCTCTGTACTAGACGACTAAAGGTTGAGTGTGTGTGGATGTACCCAGTGTTGAGCTGCTGCAGGACTGCAGTGATGCAGTGAGCTCTGCCATATAAAGGATAGGAAGCAGCAGCCTGCAGAAGAGACGACTCGGCCTTCAAAACCTCTTCCTTCAGACACACCATCAGCCACTGCACCACTGAAACATCACAAATATGCTCTCTAATTTAGATATACATACATACATACATATACACATGATTTAATTTAGATTAATGTATAGAGTTAAAACAACCGCAAAAGTCTCAATTTCCACTCATGAAAAACAATGTATATTGGTAATGTATATTTTGTGTTTAAATCTTTGTTTCTACAAAACATTATTAATCAAAAGAAATTATTAACTGTATATTAAAAATCAGTAATATTATTGATAATAGCAGTAGTATTGTAACAGATTTTTTAGAGGAAATTCTAAATTAATGGTATATAATTTTAATTTTAATTTATATAAATGTTTAAGTTATTTCGGATATTGTAGATTAAAGGGTGAATTCATCATCATTTACTCATCCTCATGTCTTTCGAAATGCACTTACATTAATCTTCAAAACACAAATTGAGATATTTTTACTACACCCAGAAAGATTTTGGTCCATGCACAAGTAAGCTAAACCTTCATAATTAAAAAAAAATAAATAAATAAATGCTCAAAATTTTGGTTACATAAACTTTCAATGGAGGGAGCAAATAAAATATGTGAAAAAACCCTAAATAAAATCTGTTCATTATATAGTCCTCACGTCTCTTAAGACTTAAACCGCTCGATTCATAAAGATTGATTTTACAATGTCTTCATAAACATTTTGAATCAAAGCTTTGGTTTCATGGAATTTCAATTTTGGGACAGAAATCGGTCAGGTTTTTCATTAAAAATTTCTTGTACCTTTTTGTTCTGAAGATAAATGAAAGTCTTATGGGTTCGGAAAGATGTGACGGTGTGTAACTGATGCCAATTTTATTTTTTAGATGAACGGTCCCTTTAAGAATGGACACTTGGTTTTTGAAGTTTTTTTTACATGCATTTTGCAATGTTAAAGTTCACAATTAAATTACGGAAATTATGAAAAGTCTTAGTACTCACATGGGGAAGTCGTGGCCTAATGGTTAGAGAGTCGGACTCGTAACCCAAAGGTTGCGAGTTCGAGTCTCAGGTCCGGCAGGAATTGTAGGTGGGGGGAGTGAATGTACGGCGCTCTCTCCCACCTTCAATACCACGACTGAGGTGCCGAACCCCCAGCTGCTCCCCGGGCGCCGCAGCATAAATGGCTGCCCACTGCTCCCGGTGTGTGTTCACGGTGTGTGTGTGTGTGCACTTAGGATGGGTTAAATGCGGAGCACTACTTCCTAGTATGGGTAACCATACTTGGCCACATGTCACGTCACTTTTTCACATGCTGTGACAGCCGCTTTCTGTCCGTGTGCTTCGGATGTGTGCTCTCAGAAAACCGTATCGCAGAAGTTTAAACTCATATGGTTTAAACCGCATGATTTCAGAGCGATAAACATGATAATCAGAACCATAACAGATGTTTTTAGCAGGTCCGAGCTGTAATGGCGCAGCTCTATTCTGTAAAAGAGGGCGGGGAGCAGCAGCTCATTTGCATTTAAAGAAACAGGTCCGAAAACAGCGTGTTTCTGCTTCCACTCAAATAGGCATTTTCAAAATGTTATAATAAATTGTCTGTGGAGTATTTTGAGCTGAAAATTCACAGACACATTCTGGGGACACCAGAGACGGTATTACATATTGTAAAAAGGGGCATAATATGTCTCCTTTAAACCTACAATCTTTCAGATGGCAGCCTGGATCATAAACCAATATGTTGAGTGATGGTCATCTAACACTAGCGTACCTGCCAGGGTGTTCTGCTCCAGACTGGCAGCCTCAGACGTCTGGGACTGGATCAGTGCTGGTGGCTGGACAGGGATGTGCTGTTTCTGGATACAGCGGAGTAACGCATCCTGCAGACCCGGCTGGTGCAGCAGCAGGTTGAGAAGATGAGCGGCAGTGACGCTGTCGAAGGGTTTGGTGCTGGTGCTGAGGTCCAGAGCGACCTGAAACAAAGACTGCAGCCTCTCCGGCTCCTACACAGAGGAGGACATGCATTCATATTAATTTGAACATTGCTCAGTAGTAGTCTCGGACTCTTACTTTCACACTGACCTGGAGTCGCACTGCTGCGGGGGGCAGCTTTTGTAAGAGGTTGCAGGCGAGCTGTTTGACTTCAAGAAAGTTGCTTGCAAGACAGTACAGCACAGCTTGAGCATGAGAAAGCTCAGATCTACCAAGAGCAAAACACAGACTGAAAAAAAAAAAAAGAGATGAACAGATGATTTGAAGTATAATGAGGTAACTAGTGAAGTAGTGAATGTCTTCGAGAGCAGGGTGGCTGATGGCTGATATAAAGGCGATAAAGGCTTATATGATACCATGCTATTTAAAGATAGTAAATAACACAGGGATAACAACTTCTGCAATATACTGTAACAATATTTATTTTACATAATATGTACTAAAATTATTATAAATAATTAGGGGAAAAAATAATTTTAACTTGATGTAAAACAGATTTTTATTTTACCAATAATTAAAAACAGCAATAAATTTAAAGGAATGGCATACTGTATATCGACCAGTAATATTAGTTTTGGCAATATACCACTTAAGATGAAATCCTTGTGCAAGTAAAAGTTATAAAAATACCTGTGTTAAAGGTGAAATGCTCAGCGATCAGCCCCAGCAGGTGTAGAGCCATCAGACACCTGGAGAATGAGGCTCCTGGGTGAAACACCTGGAATAGAGTCTCGCAGAACCAGCGCAGAAACTCCTGATAAGAGAGAAAAAATATTTTCAGTTTAAAGGGGTCATGAACGGAGAAACCAAAATTCCCTTGATCGTTTGATATATAAGAGGACAGTGTGCTATAAAAACATCCTGTAAGTTTCAGAACTCAAAACTGTCTCATTAGTCTAAAAACAGCTTATATTTAAGCCAACCTGCCAAAACGACAGCTTGTGGAATGTTCTACTTTATGGCATAACAGTGTGGCTAAACACTGCCTCTGCAGAAGATGATCAACGCCTGCTTCTGCATCGCTGCCTGTTTAGCCCCGCCCACCGATTCATGCATGTAGTGTAAATAAAGAGAGGGGCAAGCGCAGGTCTACGCAGAAACCAAACGATAAACTTTTTTTGATTCACTTTATTTATAATGAAGTGCCAGACCACGTCAGTAAGAACTTTGTCCTTTGTTCACTTAATTTTACCACAGATTTGTTTTGAAACCAGGCTCAATTCAACACAGGATTTTAAGAAAGATTGAAACTAAAAGACATTGCTGTGCTGACTATACTGGATCCAACAGTAATGTCGCAAACAAACTAATCAGTCGCATGGCTTCAAAGTCACTACCATTAAGCTTCAACCTTATTTACCAACTTGAGTTAGAATAGTTTGCAAGAGTAAACTAGTGAGTAAATGAGTTTTCCTGTTCAGCGTGATGATGTTTAATTAATGTCCCCAACTAACTCATGAAAAAAAAAAAAAGAATTACCAATGTATTCATCACAACTAACAGAACTCCTGCTAATGGAAAAACACATTTTTCTTCTGTTATCTTAATGTTTATTGCTTCATGTGTGAGGCACATCACTCAATGTCTGTGTAATCAGAGGACTCTTATCTCTCGGTTCCTGATGTTCCTTGGCACTCCTTTAGCTAGATTTTCCATGCGACTTTTTGGTTTAGTCAGTTATCTAATCAGTTTCAAAAGCAAAAATATCTATTGAGTAAATTCATTCACGCAAAGATTTAGAACCAATGAATCTCCTATCCATGAAGTGTATCTTACAGCTCAGTTAGTATCACAATTCTACCTGGTACATGTTGAAGACTTGCTGGTCTTTGTGGTTGTGATGCTGGTCCAGTTTCTTTTGCAGCAGCTGAGCGCCGTCCTTCACCCTACACAGGAGCTGACAACACAACAAAACAGACACGAGCCAATCAGAACACGCCTCCAATGTCCTCTGGCCAATCAAAGCTTGAGCCATCATCGCTTCCTACCTTCTTTAACAGACTGACAGTCTGCTGTCTGACTCCTGGTGACTGACTGTTTAGATTAAAGGGCAGGAAGTGGCGGATCAGCTCTATTTCCTGTCTGGACAGAGTTTCTGTGCTGCGATGGCTCTCACATACCAAACCCAGAGCATCCATTCGCACCTGAAATTACATAAACAGCCTTCAATTCTCTTTGTGTTATAGAAATGACACAGTTTAGCATGTCAGACATGAACTATTAAAGGTACAGTAAAATATAATGCGGCTTCAGTTTACCTGATCGTGTTTGTGCACCAGAGCCTGTCGCATTAGAGGGAGCGGCACCAGGCCACCCCACAATTCCTCCTCCACAGACTTGAGAACACCCTGAGACCGGGCGGCACGCAGACACGTCATCAAAGCCCCCAACGCACCTCTGCTGCCAGCTGACCCTGAGGAACAAACACTTAGCACTTACAAAAAAACAAGCAGTTTTATACAATATTCCTAATTCCTCAAAATCCTCATTTAAATTCAATAACACTGTTTTTGAAAAATATTCCACACTCAAATACCCTAAAATTATTTATACACGTATATACACAAATAAATACTGCAAAGATTTAAAAATGCAAAAATAATCATAATAATATTCATGATTACAATTTGTTTCAATCGCTGAGCATCATTATTCTTCAAGTAAAACGTAGTATCAATATTAACACAAATTATAAATTATGTATAGCTATTTTGATGATAAAAAAACTATTTTTTTTTTATTTCTTGAGTTCATTTTGTGATAAGTAGTGTTTTTCCAGACGTATTCCAGAAGTATTTATTTTTTCCTGTTTTCGGTTTCAATGTATAAATACATTGTGTGTGTGTGTGTGTGTGTGTGTGTGTGTATGTATATATGCATGTATGTACGTACAGCGGGTAAAATAAGTATTGAACACATCACCATTTTTCTCAGTAAATATACTGACTTGCTTCTCAAGAAACACTGCTATTATTATAATGGCGAAAACATTTCTGCTGCCTAATATTTTTGGGAATATATATACATATACTATAAAATTCTGTTTAAAGAAACAGCATTTTTTCAAATAAATTTCTTTGTAACATTACAATATGTTTTTACTGTCACTTCGATCAGTTAAATGTCCTTGACTCCTTGCCGAATAAAAACAAAATAAATAAACAAAAACTCTTACTGCGCCCAATCTTTCAGTACTGTATATACACAAGTCTCTTACCCTCGGTGCAAGCTGGCATCTCCTGCAGGGCTTGTACCATGTGGCTAAGGCTGGAGGGGTTGCAGCGTAGCAGTTTGGGCAGGAAGTAGTCCAGTATATAAGTGGTTTGATCCAATCGGGCTGTGCACAGTACCTGCAGCAGAGGTCTCACCCAAACTTCATGCCACCCATCTATCCAGGCATCCCCATCCCTAAACCGTGCACACAACTGGGCCTTATGGCTGACAAACAGCTTCTCCAGAAGGTCGCTGGCGTATGGTGCCATCGTCTGATCCCCCATCAGATCCAGCAGCCTGGATGGCAGTCCCCCATCAAGCTTGAGTAAATACTCTGCTCCTAAATGCTCCACCAGGCAGCCCAGTGTGCCGTACTTCCCTTTCATATGCCACTCCAGCGTTAGAAGGTCCTGGGTGAGCTGGGTGATGTAAGGGTCACCGGTGGGATCGGACTTGTGGTCACTGCAGTGCTGGTGGAGCGTGAGGAGGTTCTGGAACATGGAGCACGTCTGGTGTCGAACCCCGTCCAGCGGGTGCTCCCAGTGGGCGTAGATGTGCTGGTGAAGGCGTACGATTAGAGAAGAGCCTCCGATTAGAGACGAGCGAAGGAGAGGGGGATGTGTGTCCACCTGGACGCAGTCAACCGCAGCTCCACTCCAAAGTGTCAAAACCCGAGCCACTACCATCACCGTACTGGACTCCTTCACTCTGAGAGAGAGATTCATGACAAAGAGCAGCTCAAATGGAAATCCAGGCTGATCAACTTCAAAATGAACTAAGCTCAGCACTACAATGTGAATTAGGGGATGAATTTAGTGATGCAACCTAACGGAGTTAAAAAAAAAGGAGATTGTATTTTTACTCTTTCATTTTGCTTTCTCACAACTGAAATTACAAGATTAATCATTATTTGCTACTGACATACATTTTTACCAAAAGCAAATGTGAAGAGAAAGATACTACGTAAAATATTTTCATCTTTTTTGTCCTTTTAACATAAAAATGGTTGATAGAAAAAGAGTGTTTTTAGCGTTTTTAAAATGGTTTTTATTGTGCCTTTCCAGGGGGTTCTCATTTCCTGTCACTTTTAGCTTGCTCTGTAAATATTCACAATATTTACTGTAATGCAGCTTCAGAAATATTATTGTGGAAAAACTTTCAGCAAATAAATGACGACTATACACTACCGTTTCTCAGTATTTTGGTGAAATTCTATTAATATTTTCAATACTTTCAACTTTCAGCATTTTGGAATGATTTCTGAAGGATCATGTGACACTGAAAACTGGAGTAATGATGCTAAAAATTCATGCTAAATAAATTACATTAGAAAATGTATTAAAATAGAAAACAGCTATTTTAAGTTGTAATAATACTTAACAATATTACTATTTTTTCTGTATTTTAATCAAATAAACGCAGCCTTGGTGAGCATAAGAAACCTCTTTCTAAAACATGTTTAATTTTAAAAGTAGTATATTGTAGTATATAGTAGTATATTGACTGATTTGTTGCACTTCCAACCTTGTAAGCATGTAACAATTATGACAACATAAAGCACTGACAAATAAGCCTGGTTTAAACATTGATATGTAAGTCAGTAACAAATCGCACAAACTAAAGTAGATTGCAGAAATATAAAAACAAATCTGTTGCTTTATCACACTACTTTAGGTAATCAAGTCACTGTAATAACATGTGCGCTAAACATTCTCTGTTAACTTTAGACCAGTGGTTCTCAAACTTTTTTGGTCACGCCCCCCTTTAAACCTATAAAAAAATCTTTCCCGAATCTCCATCCCACCTCAGACTACCAAATAATTTCACTAAACATTATGAAAAATCAATGCTTTTTTAATTTAAAAAACCTACAGGGAAAAAAAACACCTGCATCACTTGAAACATTGAAAAATAGCATAGAGAGAATAACTGTTATTATTATTATTCTCTCCCTGTTATTTATTTATTTTTTGTGGGTTTCATGCTGTCAGCTAAGGCATAGTACACATACACAAGGCGGTTCCTCCTCCACCAAACGACATTAAAACACCGTGGTGTACAACCGGACTGCGAGCGGCAAAATACAGTGAACAATTTATAATCAGTGACACGGTGTACACTGGATGCGAAGCAACATGACAAATCCCTGACAGAAAACTGCTGCTGCTTTCTATTTATGATGTATTGACACAAAGTTAAAATGATTTGCAAAGGTCGCTTTGTCGCGTCCAGTGTAGAGCTGTTGCGGCACGACAAGGCAACTGTAGCGTCCGGTATAGACACGGTGAGTGAAGCCGAGAGCAAGATATGCCTCATCATATTTTCTGCATTTAGCTTTTAAATGACCAGCACCTGCCTGGGTCTGTGCGACTTCATCTATGGCTTTTCTCTTTGCTTTCACAAACCGATCCATCTCTCATTCTAAGTTAAGTCCTTTGGCTGTTTACTGTTTTATTTATCTTCTTTTTCTGCTGATGGCCCGCGCTCGCCTTGAAGCAGCGCTGCTTAGACCGATAGGTGTGTCATCAAAGTACTGCGAGAGCTAAGAGAGCGCGGACGTCTCCTTATGCATTCTCTCGCCGTACTTTGATGTCATACACCGATCGATCTTCAAGTCGAACACACCCCTTTACTCTCGCGTGTCACGTGACCGAGTGTAATCGCAGCCTCTGCGATTGAAAAATCGTATTTTTTTTCATATCGCGATATTATCGCAAATGCAATTAATCGTTCAGCCCTATTGTACAGAACGCAAGCTCTGGGATGATGGACGTATGGGTCGTGTTGCCATGCGCCCGGCAGAAGTGACGACGCGGAAGCGCAGTGGGAGAGAGAGAGATCCAAAACAAAAATCAACAATTCAGAATTAGAAGTACAACGCAGGATTGTAAAGAAGATGTAGAGGATTCGATATAAGACACGAGGAGACGGTCTTCATTGCTTAAAAAATAAGGGACTTTGATTCTTTGCGCCTGTTAACAAACATGTTTTCACGAGACTCACAAAGCCTGCGCAAACTGACCTCACTACGTCATGCTACCGGACTGCTTCGTGTCAACTGTTTGGCGCAGTCATTTTAAAGTGTTATACGTTTTGAATATGGATATTTTTCTTACAAAAATGCATCGATTTGCTACAGGAGGCCTTTGTTCACTCCCGAAGTCGCTGTGAGGACTTTTTTATGATGGGTGTTTTTATTAACGTCTTGGGACTGATGCACTGCAACACCCGCTGACTGCCATGAAACAGCTTGAAAGATCAAAGACCATTTTAAAAATAACTCCGACTGGATTCGTCTGAAAGAAGAAAGTCATATACACCTAGGATGACTTGAGGGTGAGTAATTTATGGGCTAATTTTCATTTTTGGGTGAACTAACCCTTTAAAGCAGTAATTTAAAGTAGTAATTTGAGTTCCGGTTCAATTTTGTGAAGTGCTCCTGTTCAGAGACCGAGACGGCAGAATGCGCATTCTGTATGTTTTCTTTATTCTATAAAAGCACAACGTTTTGTTGATATTTTGAGTGCACACAAATAAAACTAGACCATTTACAGTTTAGAATGATGTATTACTCTTACCTTTATAAGCAAAAATTATGATGTATTTTAAGTTAAAAGGTATAATATTTCTTTAGGCTGTAGCAAGTGCCAGTTATTTAATTTTGCAAACAAATCCCTCGTTCAGAAAACCCACTGACTTGTCAACTGTTAAAATCGGTAGTTCTGCATGTCCTTTGTGTGAATGCATTTGGTATCCTTTAGTACCTTGTATCTAGAGACAGGAGCACTTCAGGTATGAGCAGCAGCAGTTTCTCGGCCTGTGGACCAAGAGTCTTTCCTCTCCAGCTGAGCATAGCCAGAGCTCCATGACTCAAATACAGAGCCACAGCTGCAGGCCTGCCGCTCTCATACAGACCTGCGCAGCTCTGTCTCAGCCACTGAGGGGCGATGCTGCCTGCATCCACTGAACACTGCAGAAGACCCGCAACCTAGAAACACGCTTCACACTTAAAAGCACTTCCACAGTCAGGAATGGATTAAAATGCAGCTCAAGTTAAGACAGAGTACAGAATAAGCTTCTTGCTTCTCACTTACTATGACAGGTACATCATCTCCATTGCCAATAATAGATCTAATGAGCAAAACAACGGCCATCCCAGCAGTGCTCTGGACCGTCTGAACAAACTCTTCTAGATGGGAAAAGAATTTAAATATAATACAAAAACATACAGAAATAAATGCATATATATATATAAAAAAATTAAAAAAAAATTGTAATAAATACAAAAACAACACTGGAAAGTTGCATATGAAGAATATAGGGGTCTTTGCCTTACCATCAGTCAAGATACATGTATAGCAGTTGAGTAGTCCACTGAGAGCCTGATGTAGATCAGATTGGTCATCTGAAGCTGAAAGCACTGCAGTAGTGATGGGTTCCTGAGACCTCTGAACCACCAGCATTGAGGCCTTCACCGCTGCCAGACACGACTGCATCAGCTGAGCCTGGGCCACATGACGACCAGACAAACCCCTGAACAACAAATCAACAACAACAAACCATGCTAGAGACATTTTAAGAATTCTGGGTAACAGGAACAAGATTTCATCCATGCAACTTTTTCGTCCATGCATACAGCACATTATACAGTACAATAGGGAAAACTTTACCTGTTCTGCTCCACATAATAATTGAATGTCCTTTGGAAGAACTGGAGCACTATGAGATTTAAAAAAAATAATAATAAAAATCAGTGACAGAACTTGTAAAAGAGCAGAGAAAACCAAAAGATACAGCATTAAATTATTTAACTTGTATACTAACCTTCCGTTAGCAAACGGTGAACACATTTCTCACCTGTAAAACAAACAGAACAATTGAAAAAAAAAAAATGTAAAACTGCTTGGGGTTGGAAAAAAGTGTGTTATGCACACGAAGTCTCCCTTTCTAAACAAAAAAATTCTGAAAAAAACAGTAATACTGTGAAATATTATTACAATTGAAAACAACCGTTTTGTATTTGAATATACTTTAAAATGTAATTTATTCCTGTGATGCAAAGCTGAATTTCCAGCATCATTACTCCAGTCTTCAGGAGTACATGATT
Source organism: Sinocyclocheilus anophthalmus (assembly GCA_018155175.1). Lineage (NCBI taxonomy): Eukaryota > Metazoa > Chordata > Actinopteri > Cypriniformes > Cyprinidae > Sinocyclocheilus > Sinocyclocheilus anophthalmus. The sequence goes on from JADLZN010003555.1 coordinate 435,463, forward strand.
CCTTCAGAACTATTTGATATATGCTGATTTGACTGCCTCAAAGAAACTTTATTTATTACAATCAACGTTGAAAACAGTTGTGCTGCCTAACATTTTTCTGGAAAATGTTTTTTTTTTTTTTTTTTTTTTGATAAATAGAAAATTTAAAAGCACAACTTTTATTTTTATTTAAAGTAGAAATATTTTGCAGCATTATAACTGCATTTAGTTTCCATTTTTAATGCATCCTTGCTGAATAAAAGTATTAATTAATTTTTTTTTTTTTTTAAACAAAAATTATGATCCGAATCCAATCTTATAAAATTACATCACTTAAACATACCGATTTTAAAGCCATCCAGACAGGAAGTGATGCTATCTGTTAAGTGTGAGCAGTGATCTGTGCTCGTAGAGGAGAGACAAGAAGACAGGCTCTCAGACAGACATCCCACCGTCTGCTCCTGCAGCCAATCCGGGCCACTTCCTAGTGCACTGATAAGACAAGAAAAAGTTGATGCCAATGTGTTGAACAAAGCACACAGAAGTCAATCATTTTCAAATAAGAGTTATTGATTTTCCAGTAGCATGAGTGACAGAGAAATGTGGGAACCTTGCTACGGCTCTCTTAAGCGGGTTCTTAGCTGGCAGTGTGGTAAACAGGAACGCAAGTGTGCTCATGCAAGCCTGCAGCAAAGGACCCATAGTGCACTCATCCTCTCTCAACTGCTCCAACAGGACGCCTGCCTGCAGTCAACATACAAACCAATGAAGGTCTGTGCGATTACAGTACATTCAGTATAACTCAGTGTAGATATTTAAGATGAATGTGATGCAGACCAACCTTAGAGATGAGCTGGATCTGCTCAACCGGGTCAGAGGACAGTAAGCTGTCCTTCAGAACCCGAGCTAGCTCTGTGGATCTACTATCCCCCTCCACAGACAGGGAATCTGAAAGAAAGCATGAGAATAAGGTAACTATGCACACCACTAAAAGTTGATTTCTGTCACTCACCTGTCAGGCTCTTCAGCTTGACATCATCCAAAGCTACAGCCTCCACTTTAGGTGCTTTCTTCTTCACAACCATGACTAGATCTGAGACATAACAACAGCTGCAGATGTGTATCATAAATTCATTGTATAATTACTTACAACGATCATACAACAAGTGCTGAAGATCAAGTTATAAGAGCTCCGGCTCAACCTAACTTTACCTAGTGCTAGTAACTTAATATAGATTTATAATATATATTATAATTACATTATCATCCACACCCGAACACCCCGTTCTACTACACATTCAAAACATGAAAATATATTGTCATACCTTTGTAACAAAGCAGGTAACGGTGAAAAGGTTCAACGCTGCATGTAGAAATAAGTATTTTCACAGCAACATAACATACACGTGTAACGCGTCAATTCCGGAGTCGCGCTGGAGGTCCGCCCACAGCACAAAGATGATTGGTTCAATCAGAATGCTTCTGATGCGTGATTGGTCCACGATAAAGTCAATCAGACATGACATCCCCATGCCCGCCCACTTCCACAGGCCGATGCTGGAGTGAAAACTTTGTGCTTAGAAAACGGTCGGTCTTTATAATTAGGTCATTAGTGCAATAACGACTAAGACAAGACGGAATATTATTTTTATTATGCTGTGAAACCAGTTCCATCTTCAGCACTGTAACACTGATTGCCGGGTAAGGATCAAATCTTTAGCTATTAACAAAAAAAAGGGAATACGATATTAAAGCATTGGCGTTTCTATTTCTACTTATTCAGATATGAAAGTTCTATATTATATATTTAGATGAAAATAGATTCTAAAATTAAATGTAGCCTATATTATGTACTTGGTTGATTGTTTTAACAGTGATTTTGAAAATGAAAAGCTTAATATATTGAATACGTTTGAAATACACTATTTATTGATTTGAGTTCATATTAAATAATTATATTCTGTTCTGTTCTATTGATTTTCATGAATACAACTCCAGTAATTATACCTATTGCACCATCATTCTGTCACTTATTGCAGCTAAATAGTATATATATAGACAGTTAACATATAACATACCCATAGACTGTTTTTGGTTAGGTTAAATGTGTATGTACTATATATAATGTTATGTTGAATCACTGTATATTTGATCTGTGTTATGTAGTGAAACTGACCGAACATTTAATAGAGCCAGAACCAGGATCACTGACTCCTGAGATGGAAATCCACACCTGGTCTCAACAGTGAAATTCACACCATATGCATTATATGTGTATCATATTGGATCTACTTTTCATGGAAAGGAGCGTTTTCCTCACATACTGCAGTATATATTACATTCCTGATCTTCCATGTGCAAATCCTTGTATTCTAGATCTACGTAATGACCCTGTTATCCACTTTGGCTCACTTTCCCTATGTTTCCTCTTAAGAAGTTAGTTCCACAGTAAAACATGTTGTTTTTATCCACATTGGTTAAGATTCAAACCCTCAGTCTTATTTACCAGGACAGCTTAATTGAGCTCAGCACATGTTTACACTCTCTCTGTGCCCGTGCCAGTGCTATAATAAGAGCTTGTTATAGCCAAGAGTTTTAGAGAAGTAGTAGTGAAATGTGTTCACTCACACATTGCTGTTGTGCTTTCCCACACCTGCTTTACATCAGTTGACACATGTTTTTCATAATTAGAATTGTATGCTGGAAAAGTGTGATGATGGTGCATCAGTGCTGGCTGGTAGGGTTTGTTTTTGTAGTGGTGGTCAGTTTGTCCAGGGATCTGCGTGCCTGGCCCTCAAACACTTACTTTTGCCATTCGAGACCAAGAATGTTTCACTGCCTCTCTTTCCATCCAATACAGTTTCTTTCCAACTGATTAAAGTTCAAATTTATCTCAGATGTCATACAGCTATATGAAAATATCAGTTAATATTGACAGCTGGCATACACCTAATCAGAATTCTGTATCAAATAAACATCCAAATCAGAATATTCACTGTCCATTTACATCTGTGCGTGTCCAAACAAATGTAATTATGAGTTCTGTGAAACATGGGAAGCTGTGAAAACCCAAACTGTGGAAGAAGCATATTTTTGCAGAAAGAGACAGATTATTTTGTCCAAATGTTAAAGGGGTCATAAGATGCGATTTCAACTCTGGAGTGTTACAAGCTCTTGGTGCATAACGAAGATCTGTAAAGTTGCAAAGACTAAAGTCTCAAATCCAAAGAAAGATTATTCTTTATAAAAGTTGAGTCAACCACGTCTACCTAAAACGGCTGGTTCTAACACACGCCCACATGTCTATGTCACTGTGTGGGAAGATTTGCATAACGCCGCCCAAATGTTCACGCAAAGAAAGAAGGCGTAACTTTTATTCTCGATGTTGCCGCTGCTGCCATGTCGTGGAGTCACTGTGTGTTTCGTTGTGAAAGTGAAACTACTTTGTTTGGCCTTCCAAAAGAGGACACAACTAGAAATCAGTGGTTAAGTTGTATTTACAACACTTCCAGAACACTTCAACCCAAATATTCAGATGTGTGCTGCGCATTTTAGGGATGAGGACTGTTTCATGTAGCCTAATGTGTCTGTGGCACAAAGGCTGTTTCTATAAAGTGGGGAAGTTCCAACTTTGCAAGGACAGTCTGGCGTAAGTAAGTTTTTTATATTAATCATTTGCCAATGATGATTGCAAACGTGAGTTTGAGCAGTTGTAGAGTAGATACGCTTGTTGTTGTGTTTCTCGATTACAAATGCAGACCATGGTTTATGTTGATGTTGGCGCAGGCGCGATAAGCACGAGCGTGAGAGATTTGTTTTTAAAGACCGTATAAGTCATTGTAGTCAGTAATTATGTCCCAACTGGATGCTACAAATGTCTCGTTTGTAATGGGTTTTATTGTTTTTGTCTCGTCTTTGATGTCCGGGATCGCTAACGATGTCATTTAGACTCCGATTGTCTTAGGTGAACCAGGTCGAGCCAGTCACCCAAATCGAACTGAATCGTTGATAACGGTTGTTGTCTCCAGTACGCACTATACTCACAAACTCTTTAAGTTATTCGGTTTATAAACGTGACACTCCCTCTGACGCGAAATAAAACAATATCCCGAGTTATTCAGTTACTCCTAACAGTACATTAACTGAACTGCTAAAAGAGAACCGATGATGGGATGTGCACGAGCAGAGCAGCTCGACTGAGTCTCGTCCTGCTGGGAGACGGCATCACAGTATGGTGAGGGGCGTAACATTTCCGTCACACGCTTGAGGCATTCGGCCAATCAAAACGCACTGGATAGCTGGCCAATCAGAGCACACCTAGCTTTTTTAGAACGATGAGCTTTATAAAAATCGACACGTTTCAGAAAGGCGGGGCATAGAGGAGAAACAATAATGTATCCACTAGTAGGGGAGAATAATATAGTTTTAGAAATGATCAACCCGCCATAAACACATTTCATTACACCAAATACACAACATAATGTTCTTTTTAGCAAAAATATGACCCCTTTAAATGAATTCAATTTTGCAACTCTTGATGATGATTATTTTGAGGTGTCAGTCTGTATTTATCATGGATCGAAGATGAATCACTGTTGAATTTTGTTTTGATATTGCAAATTAAATTAATGTTGATATTGCAATGTTGTTTCAACATCTTTTTGATATGGGCAAATTCATTTCAATGTTGATTTATTGGTATAAGTATTTATTTGAATTCTAAGTACTTTTTACAACCATTAAACATTGTTTCAATATTGTTCCAATGTTTTTTCACCATTGAAACGGCAACTGATATTTTTTTTACATTTGAAATTTGGTCACACACCCACTTGTTTGTTTGGCCAATAAGTTTCCGAAAGACCATGTCATGAGACCAATTTTGGCACTTCCATGACATTTTTCTTGTACTACAATGTTTCAGTAAAAAATGCATGTAAAGAATTACGTATGTGGATACATGCTTAAACTATTTTTAAATGGATGTTTATGGGTGTTATTTTTAACGGATGTGACTCAACGTCATGGATCAAGGTTTAATCAGTTGAATTTTGTTTCGATTTTGCAAAAGGAAACAACATTCATTGATATTGCAACATTGTTTAAACATCTTCATTTTCAACTTAAGCGAACAAAAATTTATTGATTGTTGATTTTTGATTAACTTTTTTTTACCACATTAAGTATTGTTTCAATGTTTTTCAGTGCTGAAAAACAAATATTATCTTAACCACAATTTCAATGTTGAAATATGGCTGGTTGGTCAAAAGCATGGTTGCTTAGAGCAAAGATGTATATCAAATATCATGAAGAAGGCTGAAAAATATCAAGATAATTGTTTTGCTGTATATCACATCTGATTCATAGTTTATCTTCTTGAGTGATCTTCTACTACAAGCTCTGTGTGCCTCATGTTGTGTGATGTGGCAGAGCCTGAGGGGTGACGGCATGGCGGAGGGCGATGAAAGCGCAGGCGGGGAGTGGAAAGAGAAATGCATGGCCCTCGAGGCCCTGCTCTTCAAGTTCCGTGGACAGATGAGCGTTATCCGAGAGCTCACGGCAGAAAAGGTCAGTCAAACGCACTACGTCTCGGTCCCTGAGTCCCTTTGCTCGGCTTACTGGTCTGCTCTCGGACTTTTAAAAATCATTACATGAGACCGCATGCTGAGCAAGTAAAACTCAACCTACCCCAGACATCTTTTATTAAAGTAATAACAGAACAGGCATATGATTTGTCTGTAACTGTCACCGCCCAGCTAATTCCTGTCTGTATTTATATTGCCAAGATACTCAATCGCAGGGAATTCTAGGAAAGGCAAAGAAGCCACCTATTAAAGTATTTGCTCATTTCCATGTTTGGTTTTCATTTCCACTAAAGATTGTGTGTGTGTATATATGCATGCCATAGCCTATTTCTTTGGCCTATCTCGAGGGAGAGCAGATTAGTGGATAATATAAACAGACGCCTGACCACAGGGCTCCAGACTGCTGCATTCTGGGATAGCAGAATCTTCTTTGAATTACAGACTCAGGATGTATCCGGGTTCTTTAAATGTCTTGCCCTTGGGGAGAGGTCAAGTTTAGGAAATGTATAGTCAGCTATTCTGATGATGCTCTTTCTTGAGCATTTTTAACGATTGGTGCCCCAAAGTATTTGGACGAATACTCATACCGGCTTTAAAGGGGGTTAGTTCAGCCAAAAATGAAAATTCTGTCATTAATTACTCACCCTCATGTCGTTCCAAACCCGTAAGACCTTCGTTAATCTTCGAAACACAAATTAAGATATTTTTGATGAAATCCGAGAGCTTTCTGACCCTGCATAGACAGCAAGGGTCCTACCACGATCAAGGCACAAGGACAAAATAGTCCATGTGACATCAGGGGTTCAACCGTAATTTTATGAAGCTACGAGAATACTTTTTGTGTGCAAAAGAAAACAAAAATAACCAGTGTCAGTTAATTCACAACTCCTTTCCCATGGCCTCATGGGAATAGGCAAACGTGCAGACAATTCAGGAATTTGGTGTGTGGAGTAGCTAAATATGGTGAATTCTTGCAAACATTGTCTCGACTATTTATGATACTGAATCAGATCTATGCACAGCAGCAGACACACATACATGTACTGTTTTGTGCCTGCTATATAGTAGGGAAATATGTCATTTCGAATGCAGCCTCAGTCTCAGTAAGCGTGACCTCTAACCCCTATGATGCTGATTCAAGTGTATGATTTCATCATATGAGAATCTCGTTGTAATTGCTTCTCATTCCTTCATCAGTAGGCGTGTTATATTATCCATCTATTATTCCTCCCTTGCATATGTGGACAGAATCCCTTATTGCAGTAATTAAAAGCTGCCATTATATATTTACATAGGGTCTCTTTCCTGACTTGTCCTCTCACTGTAGGTCCTGGGTCAGCTAAGCTGATAAAATACAGATAGCTGGGAAGCATAGTTTAGCTGAGGATATGTCAGAGATTAATCCTGTGGTGGAAAAAAACTGAGGAGGAGGATGAATGGGAAGGATTGAGACACAGGATAAAGAAAGTAGGGAAGTGGGAATGGGCAGGATGATCAACTAGTCACCAAACAACCCACCCAACTAATCTATTAAAGGGCGACTAGTTATTTAGATTTTTAAAGCTGTGTTTTAAGCAATGGCTCTTTAAAGGAGGTGAATTAAGAGATGCAACTTCATGGAGATAGTTTTTGCATCCTATGACGCTAAAACCTACTACTAAGTTGTGTCTTTAAATTAAAGGCCCATTTGCACCAAGAACAATAACTATAAAGAGAATTATAACAGTAAATATATTAGCGGCCACAAAAACTGACAGTAATGTTATTTGCTATTTACTCAATAAACAGATTTCACTATTCTCATAGAATTAGATTATTTATTAAAACTGTATAGTTATCGCTCTTTGAGTGAGCAGGCCTTAACCTCATTTAAAGCACAGTGCTTTTGGAACAAATTTGCAGCTTAAGATTTTCAAGTAAATGACAGTTTTATGCAGTTTAATAAACAAAATGTTAATATTAAAACTATATTACAATAATGTTAGTTACTTATATTTTACACATAATAATACCTGTTACTTTGTCTATTTTTGCTCCACCAATTAAAATAGTTCTAACAAAGTCTAACAGTTGTCCATCTCTGAGCAACAAACAGTAGTGGTGTTTCTTTACTAAATAAATCTGTGGTTTTGAACAAATTGGTTAAGTGAATGATTAAATGACTCACTTATAAAGACAGTAGGTGCCCTGCAAAGTGGACTTCTGACATCTTGAATGAGATTGCAACTACAATGAGTGTGTTGTTTAAGTTGTTTTTTGTTGGTTGTTAATGTTTTTGAACTAATTGGTTTAGTGAATGATTCAATGACTCACTTATAAAGATGGTCAGTTGTTTCGGTCTTAAATAAATCAGTGTTTTTAAACCAGTTGTTCAAATTGCTTTAAATTTCCCTCTCACTTCCTGTGAAGTGACGTATCGATATTGCCTGTCTTTATAAGTGAGTCATTGAATCATTCAAACGAAGGCACTACATGCGGCATAAAGAGGCACAACCGTACTGGTAACCGCAGAAGAGGTCATGAAAAGGTCCCACCACTAACACACAGTAGTGTTTTGTTCCTCAACAAATCAGTGATTTTGAACTAATCGGTTGAGTGAATTATTCAATGACTCACTTATAAAGACAGTCAGATGTTTTGTTCCACAGTGAATCAGTATTTTTGAATGAATCAGTTCAAAGTGATTCAAATGACCTACTGATGTAGTGATGTAACCTGCAGAAAAAGAAATTCCTCACAGACTGATAGTCTATCTGAAATATGAATGAATATATATTGGAACTAACTGTTGTATAAAATGTTACACAAAAGATATTATTGTATTCCGTCTTTTTTATATTGCTTTATGTACACATGCAGGCCATCACCCCCTAAGAAACGTATCTGATTCGGGACAGTGGACCCTATTTATCTCTCCTAATCAGTGGGTTGTCTCAAACTATAATTTTGAAAATGTTTTTGTAATTTTACACGTCTTGTAGGACGGGTAAGAAGGTATAAGAGTGAAAGGGAAAGAGAGGGAGTAAAATGGGATGGAGAGAGACAGACGAACTGTGTGGCAAAAGAAACTATCCTTTAATCACTGAGACTCCCAAGGGAGGAAATGCCTGGCCTCGTGCTATATAGGAAGTTAGCATGCTAAATACATACACAAAAAAACACATATATGCTAATCCAAGTGTGGTTTGTTGGGAGAAATGTAGGTAATTTTCTCCCCTGGTTTACATCCTGTTTGGTGAAGTTTAAATGAATCAGCCAAACTTGGACAGCAATTGCTCATCATGCAAAGAAACTCAAAAAAGTAACGAACTTTCGCTGTGAGCCATCCTCAAAGAATGTCACAAAGGCGCGCATGAAGACTACACCATATCCTGCTTATGAACAGATGCAAACCTTTCTTTTAAACCATTATGGTAAAAATATGGGCAACTTTCAAGTGCAGTCAAATACATATGAACTTGTGTTCTCGCACTGAGAGCACATTATGTGAAGCAGGAATCTGTTGTAGGTTAGCGCTCCGCTCGACACCCTCAGATTTTTGTACCATACAATGTATTGTTGGCTATTGCTGCAAATATACCTGTGCGACTTGAGACTGTTTTTGTGGTCCAGGGTCACATACAGTATGTGAAATAAAAAAGTTTTATGGTATTTCAGAATTTAGCCCCATAATATATAATCATCTAAATTTGTATTTCAATGCTAACTAAAGCAATGGATTCTACTCGAATGGAAACGCGAGCTTCTGTAGTATACAGTGTGCTGCTGCAGGACACAGATGAGAGGTGACGCTGGGGAATTTGGAGCCGTGGTGCAGTGAAGGCTGTCACACAGACAGGCTTTGTGAGCTGTCCTGTGGAGGGAGGCTGGATGAGGTGTGCAGGGCGGGCCGGCCTTGGATGGAATGCATGGAATGGAAGACTGACTGTAGCCAGGAGCGTATGGAGCAGAGAAGTGAGGGGGATTGTAGAAGATTCAAAGAGCTGTTGATGGAAATGTGAAGTCTACATGTGCAAACTAATGAAAGCATCCATGAAGGTTTTTGGTTTGTTTTGGTTTATAGCACCCCCATTGGCCGTCACCACTCATTTACATAAAGTTGAGTTCTATTCAGCTTTGTCGTATTATCAGCAGTCTCTATTGCTTGTTTCACCAGTATTTGCCATATGTGACCCTGGAGCACAAAACCAGTCTTAAGCAGCACGGGGATATTTGTAGCAATAACCAAAAATACCTTGCCTAAATGATCGATTTTTCTTTTATGCCAAAAATCATTGGGATATTAAATAAAGATCATGTTCCATGAAGATATTTAGTAAATTTCCTACCGTAATTATATCAAAACTTATATTTTGATTAGTAATGTGCATTGCTAAGAACTCATTCGGACAATTTTCTCAATATTTTCCTTTTTTTTTTTTTTTTTTTTTTTTTTTTCACCCTCAGATTACGATTTTAAAATAGTTGTATCTCGGCCAAATACTGTCCTATCCTAACAAACCATACATCATCTGAAAGCTTATTTATTCAGCTTTCAGATGAGGTATAAGTCTCAATATCAAAAAATTTACCCTGATGACTGGTTTTGTGGTCCATGGTCACATATATATCTCTGAAAATGAATGATTCTGGTCACTTTGTTGCTTCGAATCACTCCATTGTCCTCCTAGAGCACCATCTCCTGGTCAAACAGAACAATGCACTTTTGTATGGAGCCCTGCAGATGACATGAAGAGGAAAAACTAGATATATTGTGGCCACAAATTAAGACTTATTCATTCCTGGCAATGTTCTATCATTTATAAATGTCCAAATGAGTAAGCAAAATCACTGAATCAGTTTGTGATTCATTCTGAATCATTTAGACAGCTCACATGCGTACTGAATTGTTTGTAGTGTCAGAGTACTAAGTCGGACTGACACTGCAGATCAGTCAAAAACTTAAGTGGAATAGTCTTTTTTATTTGTCAATATTGCTGCTAAATGTGGAAAAAAAAATAGTATTTATTTGAAATGTATTTAAAAATGCATTATAAATGTCTGTCCCTTTTGATCAGTGTAATGCATATTTGCTGAATAAAAGCATTAGTTTATTTAGTTCATTGGCGATTTAAGCACCAAGTCTTCACCAAGACAGGTTCAATGATGGCCTTTAGAAAACAGCACGTGTTAATATGTAGCGCTAACCTGTGGCTGAACCGTTCAGAGTCTCTCTGGGTTTGTGCAGCTGTTCTCAGAACAGTCTGTAATTACTCTGCTATTTTTTATTTTCCATATCTGCACCGTTGGGCAGTGGTGGACCAGCTTGACCACAGATGAGCTTGGGTGTGTACTGTGTACCCGTGTGTACAGTGTGTGTGTGTGTGTGTGGTGTGTGTGGTTGTTGCAGTATAAACACATATGTAGTTAGTTCCACATTAAGCTTATGTGTATGAATAGTCTGTGGGGATAGTGGCTGTGTGTGTGGACAACAGAGATAATGAGTGTGTGATGTATTTCTGACTATCAGTGTGTTTTGGTGGACACACCCTTTGGTTTAGTCCGGTAGGCGTTGGCTTACCAAACCTTGAATATCAATAGACTTCTATCATGCAAATTTAACCAGTGAAATCTTTTTAACTTCCATCTGCGAATCAGTGATTTACGTCATTCATCAAGATCTGACTAATGCACCATTAACAAATCCAACCAAATCTGCTTTAACTTAAGAACTAGAGCAGAACATGGACAGGACTGTTCCAGAGTCAGCATTAAGATAGTTTTGTCAATAGTGTTTTTGTGTGTTGGAACTTATTAAACATCTTTAATGATGGAGGCTTGTAAAGAAAAGAGGCTGTTAGAAAGATCAGAATTTAATTGGGTCACATACACACACAGATGCATAAAAACACTTTTGTATGGCGTTCAGTGGAAAACTATTAGCAGTGTGTTAGGTCATGTTTGTCTGTTCTCCTTTGGGAACTGTATGAAGAGAAACAGGTTGCTGATGGAGCTCCTGCCAAAGCAGAAACAAGCGCATAACACCGATCAAGCAAGTTTAACCCCAAAATGTTCGGTGTTATGCAAATCTCACTAATTTTGTATGGTGTTGAGAGAAATCAGACGATGTTACTGTAGTTCTAAAATAAATATAAATATGCATTAATTCATCTCGCACAAAAAAAAAAAAAGATTCAGTATTCCTCAAAATGAATAAAAATAATGAAACTCAGAATATGCAATAATTAAATATGTTAAATAATACAAATATCCTTTATGTATTTAATCCCATTCTATTAACCAATGTCTTTGCTTCTGACCTTCGATGATCCAGTTCAACCGTACTAATAAGCACAAATTACTCTAGACGAACATTTGTGTGTCTTTTATTATTGCTGAAGTGTGTTGAAATGTCTTCTTCTGCATTCTACTGTACGGATGTAAATGTACTTTCCCTTCAGCCTGAGGCTCACTTTTGGCGTGAAAGGCTTTTATATTTGCCAAAAACAGAACTTTTTTATTTTAAAAACAAACAAAGCAAGCCCTGTCCAGATTTTAAAAAGTAATGCAAAAGTAACGTAACACATTACTTAAAGTAACTAAGTAACGTAATTAGTTTTTTTTTTATGGAGTAACGCAATATTGTAATTCATTACTTTTAAAAGTAACTTTCCCCAACACTGGTTATGTTTATCATGGTAATTCAACCCCAAAATCAAAAAGACATAAATAAGACAAAATAGTTACCTAAAAAAAATTCCGTCCATTAACCTTATCCGATGAAATTGATATTTTCAATACTCTTAATGTGAAAAATAATGATATATTCAATATTATTAGTAGTATTTGGGTTTTTATGCATATTGACAGAGCACCAAAAAGAAAGCCAAAAAATGTTGCACCTTTCCACATAAATATATATTTTTTAATCTTAAAATAATTCTCAGTTATAATAAAGGATATGACATAAAATGAAGCAAATTTATAGACATTGATTGTTTTGTTTTTTTTGACCTTAGGCACTCCCCAATTTTGTCATTACCACAATTGCCAATAAAAATGACTTCTCATACGTAATGTTGAAAAATAAATAATTTAATAAATTGTGAAGTGCATATTTAGTAGCTATGTCATGGTTTTTGCATAGTGATTAAAAATGGCACCTTTTTGCCTAAATATATTTTTTGTCTAACAAACAAAATATTTTTAAGCAGAATTCGCTCTTTTTGGCAAATAGGCAACCTCTAAATTCTCATTACCATTATTATAATAAAAAAAAGTATATTATAATTGAAAAGGATATATTAAGTTATATATAAAAATAATCTATATATAGATATAATAGAATATAATTATGTTCTCTAATAAATCACTTGGATCATTATAAAATTATGTTGGAGAACGGGATCTTCAAGATTTGTTCAGCTCATCTTAATTTGTTTTCTTAAAAAAAAAAAACTTTTCATTTAACTGTTGTGATGTGTGATGGGGAAAAAAAGTATTTTAAATATAATACATTTTTACTAGTGGCCCACATTCAGTCTCCAAGACCCATTCAGCAAACTCAATCTGATGACCACAACTAAGCCACAGAATGTGTGGAGTGAGACTTCTGTGACACTGGCAAGTGGATTAAGGAATTTATAATAGAGATTAACTTGAAAATATGTGGATTTAAGATAGAGTGGTCAAAATTCCCTGAAATTTCACTGAATCTGATGACAGGAAACAATCATCAAAATGACCGGCAACTAAATCATTACCTCTGGTTTACCACATAACTTTTTTTTGCATACACAACTATAATTGTGACATTATACACATACAATACAGTCCAGAAATGAAACCAATACAACACAGCTTCAGTTTTTGGGGAAATGTTTTTGCTTAGACAGCATTTTTTGAGTTTCCTTAACTTCATAAACAATTTTTTTCTCATGGTCTTTTCATTCAAAAATTAAAATAAAAGGCTTTAAGGAATAACATTAACAGTAATAAAGCATGGCATTCCCACTATGGTAAAAATGATTTGCAAATGGATATGCTGCATTCCTGGCAATATGAGACGAATACATGTTTTAAAAAGATAAAATCCCAGCAAAGAAGGATATTTGTTTACAAAACCAGCTGACTTATTCTCCCCAGTGATGCTTGGAAAATGTTATGCATGAGGAAAATTTTGATGTAGACTTTTAATAATTCTCATGTTTATACATATTCATGCACAAGCATGGCTCATTTGCCCATTCATTTAAACATTACTTCTCGCTCTCTCAGATGCAGCAGCTGGAGACGCAGGTACTGGAAGCAGAGCGTCGAGCATATGAGGCCAGCCAGCAGGTAAATACTAATAACACTCTCTTGGACATTTCATCCGATGCTTGGAATATTTGCACTGATAATGATTTATTTAAATTATGATTCTTTACCTAAATGGCTTGCTAAATGATTTGATTCTTTTGGTACGATTAATACTAATGTAATGTAACAAATGTATATGAAAATATTTCTTGACAAAAATATGTTTTATTATGGTTTGTCAAAGTTTTCATCATTTTGCATATTATTATCAACTAAAATGCCTCAAATTATTAAACGCCATTTTATTGGGAGCAAAATGGTCAGGTGACAACATTTAAAGGATAAGTTCAACAAAACTATATTATAATTTATATTAATCATTCACAGGGGTTGGACAAAATAATGTGAACACCTTGGAAATAGACAATGTTCCTTTATTAAAGGTGCTGTATGTACATTTTTTGACTAATAAAGCATACAAATACCAAAATGTGTTTGCAAATATTTAGGTAACATGCTAAGTTTACATACTTGTTTCTCCAAAAAAACAATGCTACAGTTATTCTGTTTTGAAATGTGGTTCTATGTCTGTTTTTGTTTTGGTCTGTGTGATTCCGCCCACTGCCAATTTACTCAATAGTATTTCGACTCCCCGGGATGCCAGGTGGTGGAAAATACAGCATATTGTAGTGAGATCACAGATTCTACTCGACCTAAAAAGATCCATCTAAAAAGATCTATGAACAGAGTAATATTAAAACACAGGTAAATCGGTTCATCAACGTCACCTTCCACTGTAAATTGCGCTCGTTGCTGTAGAGTGTCCACAATCTGGCAACCCGCGCGAGTGTCAAGTCTGAGGACGATGAGGAATAGGCAGGAGAAACAACGGAACCACAAGTTTTCACTGTAGTCTACACAAATTATATTAACACCCATAATAATAGGTGTTCACATTATTTCATTATTTTGTCCAACCCCTGTATATTTCATTTTTTATATAATAATATGACCATTACTAATAATGTGTGAATGTTCATGTGTGTGTTTCAGGTGCAATGGATGGAAGAGAATCTAAAGGCATCAGATATCCAGTCGAGTGATTCAGAGCTGCGGCTGTTCAGGCGCTGTCAAAATCTTCGAATGCTACTGCAGGAGAAAGACGAGTTTATTGCCACCCTAGAGCAGCAGCTGGAGGAACAGGTCAGTCCCAACTCCAGTCTCCAAAACCATCAGGTTTGCATCATAGAGGCCTATTTAAATCCATTACATTACACCTTCAGAAACAGAACCGAATCCAAGATGCCAAGACGGTTGAAGAAAAAGCAGCTAAGATCAAAGAATGGGTCATGAGGAAGCTGAATGAAGTAGGTTCATGCTTTTAGTACGTGTGTTTGTTCTAGAATAGGTGGAAGGAAATAAATGGTGTGTAAATGTTTCACTCTTGTAGTTTGATATAGAGAATGCCTCTCTGAGAGAGATCAACCAACAGCAGGAGGCTGAGATACAAGACCTGAGAAGACGACTGCAAGGTATTCATGCATGTAATCAGGTTAAGCCATGGCTACTTCGTTTTCAAAATAGCATTCTACTACATTATTCCTGCTAGTTCTGCAGTATGTCCAGTGTTAGGCCTGGGACATTTTTCATCAAAACCATGACTTACACAAACACTATGTAAAAAGTATGAACGAGAATGAGTATGTAGCATTCATATTGTAATTGTGCACACTGTACACAGTCCGCAGTATAAAACAAAGCACACTGCATTTATCCCATAATGCAATGTGCTTTATTATTTTTTTAATATATTTTTTTTATTTTCCGTTTTTATATACAAAGCAAGGAATACAAGCTAAACAACAGAAAATAAATAAATATGTAACGTAATATGCGAATTAATAAATAACAGGAATTGGGCTAACAAGCACAGCATAAGTTTAAAAAATATACAGGAAATGTTTCATCATTTTTCCAGTGATGGAATGGAGCTATTAAGTGTCATGCTTTTGTGTTGTGTTTTAGCCATGGAGCTGACTTTGGGTTCTGGTGGTTCAATCCAGTCCAATGTGGATGAGGCCCAGCGGCTCAGCAGTCTGACTTTTGGCTGTTTTCAAATCAGAGGGAAGAGTCCTCAGGTACTGACTGGCCCAGAGCCGTCCCAGAAGAGCGTCAGCACCCAGCCGGATCGTGAGCCCACACACACAGACTGCAGGAGACCCTCTACTGGTCAGAAGACTGATATGATATCTGTAGCTGTTTGACTGAAAGTATTCGTTAATTTGTGTTTGACCGAGATGCAACAAGGCTGGGAAGAACTTAAGAAATTAAATATTTTATACTGCAAGTTAAATAGATCAAAAGTGAAAGTAAAGACTTTTACATTGTTACAAAAATTTCAAATTAATTTTTTTTTTTTTTACTTCTATTTATCAAAGAAGTTTTTTATCATGGTTTCCACAAAAATATTGAGCAGCACAACTGATTTCAACACTGATAAAATAATAAATGTTTCTTGAGCACCAAATCAGTAGGTAAAAGCCCTATTCGACTGGATTAGTATTACCTGGTGACCTCTAGTCATTTGTAATAATTGCGGAGGTTGTCTGTGATGTTAATCCCGTGCGAATCGGCCATGTCTGTAATTTGTAAAGTAAAAATTCCCAAGGCATGAGCCCTATGTGTTTATTTCGCCAGACAACGAGGACCTGGAATAATTTAGTCCCGTTTTTTTTTTTTTTTGCGAATCGGCACTCTGTATTTGGCCAGGTTGGGGGGTGGGGGACGGATAATTTATAATTTTTTTTCTAGGTTTTTGTTTCCTGTGCGCCTTTTTTCCATCTTTCGTGAAGAATGGAGGCTGCGTTGGAGTGTTTGATATTATTTTGGGTGCTGTCATATCGCTACACCATCAAATTTGCAGAAAGAGAAAGCTGAAAACCATCAGAAGAGAGAAAACAAAAAGAATGATTAGTTGGAGATGGATGACATGTATAGTAGCATGCGGTGGCGTAGCGAGTCAGCCCCGGGCCCATATACAAAAAAATTTGTACGGCCCCCCAAACGTTATGGGCTCCAACTCGGTTAACTTAACTTAGGCCCTATTGTTGATTTTTCTGAAGTAAATAACGTTACGTGGATCGTGACTATTCACAAGCTGTTTTATTTACAGTCTAGGCTAATGCTTGGAAATGATTAAAGTTTTCAAGTCAATAATCGCAGATTTGTGCTTTGTTACTACAAAGTCTCAGCCTTCTGTCAATTTTATGATAACATACAAACAATAAACGTCTTTTTACGCTCTTTAATTTGTAGTGAGATAATTCGCCTCAGTTCAAGCTGCATATGAATCAATGATATTTTCTTCTTTAATATTTGCAGCACGAAATAAACATGAATATTTGAGTGCATGTTAAAATAAGAACAATTTAATACAAACGAATGTCTCATGAATCGATCAATCAGAGTTTTAAAAAAAGTCAAAAGAATGACGGATGCCACAGACTCTTTTTTTTTGGTGGAGTAGGCCTATAAGTGGAATTTTCACATTAACTTCACGCAATATAACATGATTTTATAATCGTCATTTTTACTTTATTATTAAAATATTATGCCGTTAATCTTATTTAGTATTTAGTTATTTCTTTTTTAACGTGGCACTAAAATGCTGCCGTATAGGCTACTGCATGCAAACACAATTTTGGCACAGCGGCCCAAAGAACAAAAAAAAAAGTAAAAAAATGGTGAGGGGATATTTGAATTATTTCAATGTTGCACAAATGAATGAACCTGACTCGCCATCTCCTCATTGGACGTGCCTTTAGAGAGAAATGCATGGATTACATAATGAAAGAGTTTTTGTTTTTGATTTGAATTATTTAGTTTTAAAATAGTAATTTAAAGCATTCTATAGATATATTTATCATGTCGTGAAGTGCTCCTGCTCAAAACCAAGACGACAGAAAGCGCATCCTGTTTGTTTTCCTTACTTTACAAAAGCACAAGATTTTGTTGATATTGTGAGTGCACACAAATACAAGTAGACCATTTGCAGTTCCGAATGATGTATACTTATACCTTTATGAGCAAATATTATGGCGTATTTTTGAGTTTCCACTTTTATCAAAAAAAAAATTGCAAGTGATTGCGCTGGCGCCTCCATGTCCTGCAAAGCGTGCTTTAGCTTCCACTCTCCACACAAACTTGATTGGATATGCGCCTAACAGCGCTCATTTATTTAGGTTAAATGTTTAAATTAATTTTGTGAAATGCATGAAGTGTTTTATGTCTATTTTAGGCAAGTCGTGTTGGTTTGAGAAGGCTAAATTTATCAAACATAATGCTCAACTCACTGTCTGCCGCTGCCGCTTGGTCGTTCCTTTAAAAAACAAAAACTTGAATTTAACAAACATAAAATGTTCCAAACATATTTCTAAATTAATTTAATAAAGAAACAAAAAGAAATATGACCACTTTGCCATTCAAAACAAAACTGAACTATTTTAATAGCTGTGTAATGGGGAAGAGAGAGAGAAAAAAGTCACATATTCAATCTGACTCGGGCCGAGAATTCTGATAAGCTGTTGGACAAGGGCCGGGCCCATGGAGGGCTCTATTCGTTCCCTCGTTTCAATTAAAGGTTCCCCCCTCAGCTCGGCGGGCCCACAATACGCCCGGGCCCATATGCACCTGCAAACCCTGCATACCCTGCATACCCAGACGCTACGCCACTGGTAGCATGTGGTAAGGAACATTCTTCTGTTTGTGATATGTAATGTTACGCAAAGCCTTGACATCATATCTGGGAGATAAGTCAGTAAATTGGAGTAAAACACAGGAGTGTATTCTGTGGAGGCCACAGGTTTGGATTAGGCGGGTGGTTAAGTTTAAAATCACACGAGGTCCCCAGATAATACTAATCCCGTTAGAATAGGGCTTTAGAATGATTTCTGAAGGATCATGTGACACTGAAGACTACAGTAATAATGCTGAAAATTCAGCTTTGCATCACAGGAATAAATTGCCTTTTAAAATATATTATAAATAGAAAACAGTTACTTTAAATTGTAATAATATTTCACAATATTTTTGATCAAATAAATGCAGCCTTGGTAAGCATCTTTCAAAAAAACATGAAAAAATCTTACCAAATCCAAACCTTTTAACGGTTGCATATACGGTATATAATATTGTGTGTGTGTCAACTTCAAATGAGAAGCCATCATTTTGATCCACCAATTGCATTGCCCTATCAATACCAACATACAGTATATCTAGAAAGTGAAATTGTCTCAAAGCTTTTTCTGTTTTTGATTCAAAAGAACTGACTTATAAAAGTCATTTGTACGGTGTTCATTATGATGAAGGCATTTTAAGTCACCAAATGAACCACTCAAATGAGTCATTTGTCTTGAGTCTGATTCATTCAAATGAATGACTTAACAGTGATTTGCAAAATTGAATCAATTGATCCAGTTATCAACATTTGACTTTAACTCAGAAAAGTCTTAATGCTTTTAATAGATCAAGTACTTACTACATGTATTCACATATTCACCAAGTCTGTGTGTTTGGTCTGATCCAGATTCTGGACTGAAACAAGATTGTCCAGAAACAGAGTGTGTTGGTCGTTGCCCTAAGGCAGGATCAGAGGACGAGGATGAGCGGGACAGTACCAGACACACGCTGTCCTGTGGTGTCTCCTCTATCCTGTCCAGTGCTGCCTCTGAAGGGGAGAGGAGTCTGTTTGGAGGTTTGCGTTTCAGTCGACCCGCCAGTGAGACCTACCACACAGCCTCAGACGACAGCAGCTCGCTGTTTGACGATGACATGCAACGCGTGGAGTGCTCCAGACTTTGCCTTCCTGGCACCAAGAGCGCTTCAAAGAGAGACAGCGAGAAGGTGGACGCTGAGGATGGATCCTCAGATGAGCTGAATAAACGCTTCCAGTCACAAAGTCTTGATTCCTCGTCATCCTCCAGTGACACAAACACTCCCAGCCTCATATTAACTCCAGCTCTCACACCAAAGCGGCCCACCCCGTCCCAGGACTCCCAAGACACCCCAGCCTCCCCCAAACAGCCCCGACTGCACAATCCAAATGCGTTTAATGTTAGTTTGGCATTGGCTAAAAAGCATCTGAGTCAGCCTCCACTGTACAGTGAAGCCGCCCATGGGCGGACACGAAACGCCTTCAGCATGCTACGTCCTCTACGGCCTCAGGAAACAGACATGGACCAAGAGCAAAAGATGGAGACTGGTGACCGAGAGCATGCTGATGTGCCTGCAGCTGAAGGAGACCACGAGAAGAGGCCACGCTGGACAGGAACAAAGCGAGCAACAGGAAACGGGAAGCGGCGCACGTCGATGGGTCAGGAAGTTGCCAGGACAGCGGAGAGGAGGGAGCAACGACAGATAGGGGGGAGTAAACCTCCGACCCCTCCGCTGCACAGACTGCCCTCTTGGGTGAGTCATGCCACAAATAGTACAACAAATATGAATTTGTCCTTTTGGTTCAACTTGTGGTTTCCTGTTATCTGCAAGGAGAGCAGAATATATGCTGTGGCAAAATCTGGAATTCGTCTGTCAGAGACGTCGTGTACAGATGTAGCTAATAAAGGTGCGTTTAGATTGTGTTTTTTACATTTGCACATATTCTCATTTTGTATCTTCATTGTCTTTCACATGCATTCTTAAGGAAAAATCCAATCCCATGTTATGCATTTCTGTCCACGTGGAGCCTTTTCAGATTTCGAGGGTTATCAGAAGCAGAAGTTGTCATAGTTTCGTATCTTCTCTAGGTGATGGAACCTTCCCACCACATTATCCATTGGGTCCAGTTGCCCCCACCAGCCCCACCTGACCCCCAACCCGCGTAGATTTGTTTGCGTGTGTACTCAGCCTTGTATACTCGCCTTACCGCGTTCCATATATGAAAAAGCAATCCTATTTTTTTAAGACAGCTAAGAATTTTTGCCTGTGACTGTATGTTATCGGATCCTATTACCGCCCGCCACAGGAGCCAACCCACCAGGCGGCCCGTCGTGACTGTTATCTGTTCGCAGCCTGCCTATAGAGAGGTCAGCTACTGCACACTGGCTGTGGCTCAACTTAGAGATGAGACAGAAGGTAGGGCCTTTCAGAACTTAGCCCTTCCCACGGCTCCCACCGGCAACATTGGGTTAACAGATTTCTTTTGCACGGGTAGCTTGCCTAGGGCGCAGACGAGTTCCCCCCCTGAGTACTCGCACGACCAATTAATTATTCCAATATTTTACTTTGAGACTGTTGTCATTTTTTACCGTTCTTCTTTTATTATAGATGTGAAGAATGTCACCCTGTCGAAGCACATAGCCCTACACTTTATCTCGAGAAAGGTGGCCGCGCTCGCCTATTGATTGACCTGTTCGTTTGGCCCAGCCCCACGATGCAAGTGTCGGTGGAACAAGCGACAAAAGTAACGAATATCCATTAGGATTAGTAATTACACACAACGTTACATGAAATGTTTACAAAATAAACTTTTCAAATGTGAAGTTTTGGACAAATTGTACTGAGAGTCACCCAAAAGTCCCTGCATGTATACAATTCATTCCAAAGAAGGCCAGATATTATAGAGTGACTTAAGTCACAAATATGTCAAAACTAATTTTAGAAGACAAGTGAGAGAACGACGCATACAAAGACGAGTAACAAAGACAGACCAACAGCTGGCTTAATTGCCAACCCATTTTTGATTCAGTAAGTCATGTTATGCTATACAATGATGTGAACAAAGCGGAAGAGATTTCAGATTGATTTACCCAATTAGGACACGTTCCTGCCATTCGCTGCCAAATGTTCTTATATACCTCTTGATTTCAGAGCTATAGTTTTAGTTATGGTTATGGGATTGAGTTTGGCCAATGGTTTTTGAATAGAAATAGTAGAATTATCGGTCCAGGGACCCAAAAAGTACTCAAAAATAATTTATACTTGAGGTAAGAAGCCAATGAGAAAAAATCATAGTGTGCATTTAACAGTAGTGAAAAGTCCACATCCTCTTCTTCCAGACCATACCACGCAATCCACAGCCCCGCTACATGCTTAAACATCCTCATCTACAGGGAACACAAGCAGACACCTGTCTTTGCCACCACACAAAGGGGTAGGAACATGTTGTAGTGTGTCTTTACATGTGTGTCGTGTGTGTGTGTGTGTGTGTGTCATAAGACCATGCTTGCACGCGTTCACTGGACCAAAATGATCATCGAATGTGTTTAATTGCATAAGATTTGTCAGCACTTCTATCAGTAATAGGAAGGAAATATGAGTTGAATTAGTTTTCATGATGCAATGTGGGGTTTTACTCTCATAGAAAGCGAACTTGTAAGCAAAAGTCAGTTCTCCCCGAGAGTCGTCTAGTTCTGAGGAGGGGAGGACAGTTCGGCGGGGTCTAGGTCTAAAGCTGGGAGGAGCAGAGGAGGAGAACTCAAGACCTTGGAATCAAGGGCAGTCACCAAGATGCAGTAGCATGTGAAAAGTGGCACCTAACCACCGAGTAACTCACCTAAAAGTGTCGATAAAAAGAGATGGGTACTTACGTTGTCAGTTGTCAGGTAACCAGCACCGAGGCAGGGATGCTAGTAAAAAATAATAAACAATTCGTCTGTACCAATTTCGGTAGCATGCCAAAAAAAACAAACTACTTAGATCACTATTTTATATTGATATGAAAATCCAAATATAACTAAATAATATTAGTAATATTAAATTCTCTTAAAATTATGAAAAATGCATAAAACAGATTGGCATAGACGCCGTTCCAATATTGTCAGTTTTGTCATATTGCATTAAAAGAATTATATATAAAATTATATATTTCACAGAAAACAATAAAAAGTAAAACCTCTGTTATGTAAGCACCAAACAACTATTGTGAAGACATTGTTCCATCTTTCATCCGTGTTGTTTTCGTCATGAGAGATTCTAATAGTGATTATATTTGCGGGTTTTTTATTTTAGTATTCGTTTTGTGTTCGCCTCGCTACGCATCCGCCCGACGCCGGTGTCACGTGCGGACACTTGCGATTAACTTATTCCATATCAGCCTAGGCGACCGACGCCGCGAGGAGAGAGAGTGGGGAGCAACTTGATTCCACCAGTACAGGTGGACACAGCAGAGCATGAGAGCCCGATGGGACAGACGGATCCGCGCGATGTCATTGGAGGACACGTAAATTGTGTCCACCCGGGTACAAGAAAGATACTGAAAATCAGTACAGAATTAAGGTTTTTGGAAAATCTAAAAAATGCAGAGCAAAGTTTGCCGTGAGTCGTATAGGTTTAGGGTATGTCTTTCGAAATGTTAGGGTTGGTGTAGGCAACTCAATAATATACGGTCTGTACAGTAGAACAACCATTACGCATATGGAGAGTCCCTACAAGGATAGATGGGCTGTGTGTGTAGAAAGGATCATCCGGTTGTGTGTGTGTGTGTGTGTGTGTGTGTGGGGTGTGTGTGTGTGTGTGTGGTGTGTTGTGTTTGTGTGTGTGTGTGCGTGTGGGGTGTGTGCGGCTGTCAGGCGGTATGTGTGTGTGTGCGTGTTTTCCCATTTTATTAGTTTTAAATATGTCTATAAAGTTTGTTTTATTTCACTTTTAGTTTTAGTGCATCAAGTTAAACTAGATAAAAATGAGAAATTTTGCCTTGGCAGCTAGGTGAAATAAAATAAGTTTATTGTTTTTGTATATTTTATTTCAGTTAAATTGTTTTAATATAGTTTTAGTTTTTAACCATAGTAACCCTTTTGTTTGATTTCATTTCAAAAGATTAAATAGTTAAAGTTTTGTAAATCAAACATGTTTTTTGCTGATTAAATTAACCCATTAAAACAGATTCCAGAAAAATTCAAACAGAATTTAGGAAAAATCCAATGGATTTCACAGAGCCCTATACCCTCCCACCAGTCACTGAATGTGTTGTGTTTTTCTCAGCTGTGTCATTGTCTTCTATGACATCTGAGAGTGACTATGCCATCCCCCCTGATGCTTACTCCACTGACACAGAGTGCTCTGAACCTGAAAACAAACTCCCAAAGACCTGCTCCTCCAGCACTGACAACGGCAAGACTGTAAGACATTGTTATGGGTCAAAATTATTGATTTTTCTTTTATGCCAAAAATAATTAGGATATTAAGTAAAGATCATGTTCCATGAAGATGTTTTGTAAATTTCCTACTTTTTAGTATATATATAAACTTAATTTTTGATTACCAATATGCATGCTAAGAACTTCATTTGGCAACTTTAAAGGCGATTTTCTCAAAAAAAAAATTTTTTTTTGCACCCTCAGATTCCAGATTTCAAATAGTTGTATCTCAGCCAATATTGTCCTATCCTAACAAACCATACATCAATGGAAAAGCTTATTTATTCAGCTTTCAGAGCATGTATGAAATCTCAATTTTGAAAATTGACCCTTATGACTGGTTTTGGGGTCCAGGGTCACAAATGAGAATGGGTTGTGTTCCAGGAGTTATGGAGAAAGTCTGGGTACCTGCGCAAGATGGTAAAGACTTGGAAGAAAATGTGAAGAGACAAATGGGTTTGTCGAAGGATGGGGAGCTCTTACTACAATCCCGTCAGTTTAAATGACGCATTTACTCGGAATTTACTTCTATGGTGTTCTGTTTTATTCTTCATTTCATTCATAAAGTTCTTATATTAATGATGTTTTATTCTTATTATTATACAGTCTGTATTTCCTACATTTCCTCCGTGGATAGAGTGACGTGATCCATAAACCCCAAGGTCAGATTGAGCTGAATGCATGCAGCACTATAGCTCGTGGTGATGGCAACAGAGGCCTCAGGGGAAATTGGGTGTTGTGTTTGTTCATGTCATGTGTGTGTGTTGTGTGTGTGTGTGTGTGTGAGAAAGTGTTTGTGCATACAGCTCAGATTATTTCACATGACTGTCTGTGTTAATGTTGTGTCCCTTCAGGTGGTGACGGGTAAGAGTGTGTGTAATCTGAAGGCAGATTCCCCAAACCTGCTGGAGGAGTGGCTGAGGGTCCTGCAGAGCGTCCTGAGGATCAAAGCTGCTAGTCCGCTCTTCACTCACCCTGACACACGGCCCGTTATGAAAGGACATCTGACAAAGGTATACTGTTGGAAAGAAAAATATATTTTTAGATATATACTACTGTTCAAAAGTTTGTGATTTTTTGTATGTCTCTTAGCTTCCCCAAGGTTGCACTACAGTAAAGCAGTAATATTGTGAAACATTATTACAAATTAAAATAACTGTTTCTATTTTAATAATATTTTTAAATATTTTGGTTTTGGGAGTCCCCAACAACAGGTTGACATGCATTCAAGGTCAAAAAACACTTTAATTTGTCTTATAATATGCATTTATTTTTACCTTACTTGCTCAACGACTCCCAAACGATTCGCTCAACGATTAATTTTTCCAAACCCCTCCTTTGCGAGACGCTAATCTCCGGTGATTGGTCCGATTGGTCTCATTTTCATGTCATCATGCCTGTAATCCCTGATAAAGCAGCGTTTGTGAACGCAGTACTGCTTTGTGTACAGCATTACTGGGGAAACAGCTATTTTACCGCTCCAAAAGCAGCACCTAGTGGCAAAAAATTAATTTGCATTTTCATTCAGACCAACCAAAAAGACCAACAAGTGTGCGGGCGATATGCTAATGTTTCATGTTGACGTCAACATGAAACGGCTTGGAATTCGTTTTAAAAACGACTCGTTTCAATGATTCAAAGTCGACTCTTTCTTTTGAGAGACAATAACTTTATACACGGTGCACTTTCAGATTTAAAAATTTACAGGATGTTTTCATTCACTTAGAGCTATGTTACACACTGCATGAAAGGTAATTTCAAAAATCCAGAATAGGGGACTTAAAATGTCATTTATTTTTGTGATGCAAAGCTGAATTTTCAGTAGTCTTTCCTCAAGTCTTCCGTGTCACATGATCCTTCCGAAAGCATTCTAATATACTGATCTGGTGCTCAATAAATATTTTTTATCATTAACAATGTTGAAAACAGTTGTGCAGGTTAATATTCTTGTAGAAACCAAGATACATTTTTTCAGGATTCTTTGTAAAGGAAGTCATAAGAACAGCAATTATTTTGAACTAAAACTAATTTTGTCATTTTTTAAACAATGTGAGCATCACGCTGAATACAATTATTGTAATTAAACTGTAATTTCTTTAAAAAAAACAGAGCAAAATTTTCAACCAGTAGTGTAATTTCTTATATTTCTTTCTTTTCGTTGTCAAAATCTTTTTTTGATAATATTGTTTCATTGCTGCGTTTTATGGATTGTGATTTCATAATGGTTGGACGTGTATACGGTATTATTGCTGGAAACGATAGCCTATATACTAAAATTAAATGATGTAAATTCAAAATGTTGTTGATTCTACTCGATTTTCTGCTTTCAATCAAAACAGGTGAGTACAGTATAAATGAGGATCTAGCGGGCAACTGTTAAAAAATGTTATTTACATTTTTTCTGGGCAAAAACAAAGACTTTGTCATCAATTACTTTAATATCTGTAATGTATGTAACTGATAGAAAATAAAAAAAACTTGAGAGATGACGTGTGAAGTGTGAAATCATAACCAGGGTATAACTACAGCAAAGATAAATGTTGTCTTCTGACTCTTTAGGTGAAGCATGGTTACTCTAGCATGTGTGAAGTGTGCGCTGTTTGGGGAAGACTCTCTATACGTCAGCGTCTCATTTCAAGTACAGTCATCTTGCCAAAGGATTATGATGGTGTGATGCACTGATGTTGATTTCCCTGCCCAGTTCCTATGGGTCAGATCAAACTGTGGAGGATTCGTGTGGAGGAAGTGCAGAAGTCTGTGAAGTAGCTGAAAGGTCTTGCTCGTACACCACTCTCCATTTCAGTCAAGTGAATCAAGACCCGAACCGTACCTGCTCATCAACTTCTCAGGAGAAGGTAGGCAGCTGTAATGAATTGTTGAAATAGAGACACAAATAACTGTTGACATCCCTTGTAAAAAGAAGTGCACTTAATTGTGCTGAATGTGTATTTCAAATCTTAAAAGTATACTTTTTAAAAAGCGTACTTGCAGATAATGCTCAAATAAAATTCCGTTAGAAAATGTAAAGTGAGCACGTTTTCATGACTGAAAGTAACTTTTAAAAACGTCTACTTGTAAACGCCAAATTAGTTAACTGTAAACGTCAGTAGTAAATTGTAAATCCATCAGTACAAAATGTGTCATTTAATCTATTTAGGGAAAAAAAATTAAACACATTGCAACGATGTTTCCCGGAAGCCCCGCACATGGCATACAGGAAAAAAATAGTAGGCTAAATCATGTGCAAGATTTACTATTTCATTCCCTCGATTTATCAATTGTGACGCACGATTTACTAAATTCGTTCCCTCGTTTGCTAAATCATGCAACGATTTATTAAATTGAGAGAACGAATAATAAATCGAGGTGGGCACGAAATAGAATCTGTGCAGTTTAGCACATCGATCGAGAGAACAAATTGGTAAATTGGTAAACGATTTATTTATTTTTTCTTGCATGTCATGTGTGGGGATCCGTATGTTTCAAAAGAAATGTCATAAAAGTATACTTTATTTTACCTTAAAGGGATAGTTCACCCAAATAGTTCACCCTGCTTACCCCCAGGGCATCCAAGATGTAGGTGACTTTGTTTCTTCAGTAGAACACAAACAAAGATTTTTAAAACAAACCGTTGCAGTCTGTCAGTCTTAAAAAGCAAGTGGATGGGAATCACGGCTTTGAGAGTCAAAAAAACAAATACACAAATTAAACCCTGCGGCTCGTGACGATATATTGATGTGTAAAGACACGAAACGATAGGTCTGTGCAAGAAACAGTATTTATATCGTTTTTTACCTCTGATTTTCACCACAATGTCCGAACTGTCCTGAGCGCATTCTCAACAGCTGGTGCGTGACGCGTCTTCTTCTTCTTCTTCTTCTTCTTCTTCTTCTTGCTTTACGGCAGATCGCAGACTTATAAGTGCATTACCGCCACCTATCTCTCAAATGGACCATTGACACTCTATCTACAATCTCAATTAGGAGTGTCAATGGGCCATTTGAGAGATAGGTGGCGGTAATACACTTCTAAGTCAGCGATCGCCGTAAAGCAAGAAGTAGAAGAAGACGCGTCATGCGCCGGCTGTCGAGGACGTGCTCAGGACAGTTCAGACATTGCGGTGATAATCAGAGGTAAAAAACTATATAAATGCTGTTCAGTTTCTTGCACTGACCGATCGTTTTGTGTGTTTACACATCGATGTATCGTCACGAGCCGCAGGGTTTAATTTGTGTATGTTTTTTGACTCTCAAAGCCGTGATTCCCATCCACTTGCATTATATGACTGACAGACTGCAACGGTTTGAGTTAAAAATCTTTGTTTGTGTTCTACTGAAGAAACAAAGTCACCTACATCTAGATGCATGCCCTGGGGGTAAGCAGATAAACATCAAATATTCATTTTTGTGTGAACTATCCCTTTAAAAGATTGTCAGTACACTTTATCCATATTACAAAGACAATAAAATAATTATGAAATTTAAACTTTAATCATTTTCATTTAATTATAAATTACAAGCAGTTAACTGTCTGAAACCATGTCATTGAGTTTGCATTATTTTGATGTATATTATTTGCATAGTACTCTTTTAAAAGTGTGATTTTAGTATGCGTACTGTTTAACAAAGGATCTAATTTCATCATGGTACAAAAAAGGAATATATTCAAAGATAATCCTAAATGTTTGGGTAGTTCATGTGTTCCTGTCCTGCAGACTGCCTGGCTGTACCATCTGTCTGTGGCCGCGGGCAGCGCAGTGGAGCAGGTGGGGACTGAGTTCGAGCAGCTGCTTGGTAAACTGCTCAGCATAGAGGGAGATCCAGGTAAAAGTCTCATATCTGCATTCATTTCATATATTTAACTGTGGTGGAATGTCTCAAATCAGGCACAGAAAGTATAAGGGGAAGACAGGCCTCCTGTTGAAAAATTAGCTATGGGAAATTAATCCCAGTATATCATTGAAATAATGAAGCAGGAATCTCTGTGATTGGCTCCCAGGAGTGTCGATCCCATATGCATCAGAAGGCCAGTGAACACAAGAGCAAATTTTGAGGGGGGTATGTGCAAAATAGTAGTAGTAGTATTAAGTACTTTGGGTTTATTATTATTATTATTATATTACAGTACATTAGTAATACATTTCTTAATTGATTTGTAAAATAAAATATTAATTAAATAATAACTATTACAGTTGTTATTATTATTATTAAGTGCTCTTTTTATTTTACACTCAATAGTATTATTGCAATAGTATATATTCATTATTTGTTTATAATCTTTATAATGTAAATGATATGTAGTAGTAGTAGTTTATGAGGGGTTTTCACTAATTTGTTCTTAAAGGGGTCATATGATGCGATTGAATTTTTTCCTTTCTCTTTGGAGTGTAACAGGCTCTTCGTGGTGCATAAAGAAGATCTGTAAATTTGCAAAGCCTAAAGTCTCAAATCCAAAGAGAATTCTTTCTAAAAGTTAAGACTTGTCCACGCCCCCCTAAAACGCCTCGTTCTAACACGCCCCCACATGTCGACGTCACGATGTGGGAAGATTTGCATAACACCGCCCAAATGTTCACGCAAAGAAGAAGGCATAACTTTTATTCTCGCTATAGTATTGTTGCCACCGCCATGTCGTGAAGCGTGTGTGTTTCATTGTGAAAGCGAAACTACTGTTTGGCCTTCCAAAAGAGGCCGATATCCGCTTCGTCATCCCTGGAGATGATCCATGCTGGTTGCTGAGGAAATACAACAAATTTGCGCTGTGGATCACCGGATCGGCTTTCCCCGTGGACGAAGCGGAGTCCAGCCCGGGGTCATCAGGTGTGGTTGCTTTGCGATCCGCCAGGCGCCGTCACTCAAGCCGCTGGTGTTTCGTTGTGAAAGCGAAACTAATTTATTTGGCCTTCCAAAAGAGGACACAATGTTTCTATAAAGTGGGACAGTTCCAACTTTGCAAGGAACTCACAGCCTGTAAGTACGTTTTTTATATTTAAAGAATTTGCCACTGATGATTCAAACGCGAGTTTTGGGCAGTGTAGAGTAGCGCTTGTTGTTTGTCATTTCTCCGATCACAAATGCTGACATGGTTTTATGTTTACGCGGCGTGATACGCAACGCAAAGCGTAAAAAGACAGTATAAGTCATTATAATCAGTAATTATGTCCCCACTAGATGCAACAAATGCCTCGTTTGTAATGGGTTTTATGGTTTTGTCTCGTCGCGCCGGGACACATGGAAACACAGTATGGTAAGGGGCGTAACATTTCCGTCACACGCTTGAGGTATTCTGCAAATCACAACGCACTGGATAGCTGACCAATCAAAGCACACCTCACTTTTCAGAACAATGAGCTTTATAAAAATCGACACGTTTCAGAAAGGCAGGGCATAGAGGAGAAACAATAATGTACAGTATGTGGAAAATAATGTGTTTTTTGAACCTTAAACCGCATAAACACATTGCATTACACCAAATACACAAAATAATGTTCTTTTTAGCAACATCATATGACCCCTTTAACTAATGATATGACTGCAGTAATACTACAATTTTCAATACTATCAATACATGATGGCACCACCTGTGTTTGTAAGAAATTAAAGAGTGAGTCTGTGGTAGTATATAAGGAACACAAATGTAGCACCAATTTCAGTTAGTTGGATGACAGCTGATATACAGGCATATTTATAATGGATGTACAGTTTGGTTACGCCATGCTCTAAAATATTTTGAGTAGAAATTGTTATAAAAATATTCATCACAATTGTTATTCTTCATCTAAACGGTTTAAGAGTAAGACATGCCACCTAAAATAGTCACATGGACTATTTTAGCAATGTCTTTACTACCTTTCTGGGCCTTGAACATGATAGTTCCCTTGCTGTCTTAAGGGTTTGAAACGACATGAGGGTGAGTATTCAGTAAATATGTTTTCAATTTCATGCGATTACATATACTATAAGCCAACAACACTGTAATGTAAAAAAATGCTTATTCAGTTGCTTATGGCCAGCAGGAGCCCCTCAAATCTCTGGGGCCCCAAGCATTTGTGCGCTGGTAAACACCTCTAAATGAAAGGACTGTGGTGTGTGGGTGTGCTGCTTGAGGCTGAGACTGATTTGACATATGTTATTAAATATAAGCATGGCAAACATTACATCATAAATTCAGTTTATTCTCAACTTGTTTACTTCAACCCCATGCTGCCCTTTTAAACTGTAGCTACATAATTGAATGTCCACGTTTGTCCCGTTGTTTCTCAGGGTCTCAGCTCTGGGAACACCCGACGCTCTGCTTCACTAATGAAGGACTGTCATCTCCACTCACCACCCTTCCTTCACAAGCTCTACAAACTGAAGCCATCAAGCTCTTTAAGGTTAAACTCTTCATTCAATACACATTTGGAGGGAACAACCCATAAAAAACAGGGTGAAACACTCCTTTTCTCTTTTTTGCAGACATGTCAGCTCTTCATTAACGTGGCCATTGACACTCCAGCCATAGATTATCACGTGACTCTTGCCCAGTGTGCTCTACAAGTGTGTCTCACCCATCCAGAGCTGCAGAACGAGATCTACTGCCAGCTTATCAAACAGACACGGAAGAGGCAGCCGTACGGACCACCGGGACCCCTGCAGGTCAGATCTGAACACACACCACTAGAGGGAGGGATTGCTTTTGTTTTGTGTTTCTCCTCATCCTGGGAGTGAAGCCACAAGGGGATGTCTTGACTTGTTTCCATGTTCTGTGACACAGGGATGGCAGTTCCTGGCTCTGTGTGTCGGCCTTTTCCTGCCCACACCCCCTATTCTGTGGTATTTGCAGGTTCATCTCAAAAGACATGGAGATTCCAGGTAAATAGAGGGAAAGTATGCCATTTACTGTCAGCGCTCACTGGAGCGGACGCAGCAGAAGGGGGATCGGCAAGCCCGATCGTCACGAATGGAGATCCTATCAATCTTACTCAGGAACCCTTATCATCACTCTCTGCCTTTCAGCGTCCCTGTACACTTCCTTAACAGCACCTACCAGGTCCACAGCCTCATGATGAAAGAACAGTTCATTTAGAAAGAGCCTTATTTACTCATCCTGATGTTCTTCTACATCTTCATGCAGCTCTTTTTAATATTATGGCGCAAAAAGAAACGCTATTAAAGCATTATAAAAGTAGTTTTAAAAATTATTAATTAATTATAAAAAACATATTCTTTGCATTTTGTATCTTGATGAAGTCACTGTGAATCATTTTGAATGGAAAAGCATGATGTTAACAACTTGAAATGCAAAAACTGATTATTTGCTATAGTTGCTTTTCAGTATCTTGTCAAATGTATAGAAAAAAGCTGCATGTAGATTCTTCCAAAAAATATATATATATTTAATTTGAATGAGAATTAATTATAGTATTTTTTTTAGTTATGTCGGATCTCAACAAATCTTAAACACATTACAGTACAAACTGCAATATGTGAAATATCACTGCAATTCAAAATAAACAAGAAATAACTTTTTTTTTTCAGTTTGAATATATTTTAAAATGTAATTTATTGCTGTAATGGCAAAGCTGAATTTCCAGCATCGTTACATCGTTAATCAGTGTTACATGATCTTTCAGAAATCAGTTTAATATGATGATTTGGTACTCAAACATATTTCTTATTATTGAAAACAATTGCGATATACAGTATGCTCAATACGCTGAATATAAGTATTAATTTCTTTAAGAGAGAGAAAAAAAACGTACTCATCCACACCACTCTGTAAAATGATTAAATCCTGATCCAATAACCATGAAAAACTGGAAAAGTCATGGAAATTAATTGGTAAAAAGTCTGAGATCAGTTTAGAATCATGAAGGTAAATTACACACAACAGGAAATGAACCATCTCTCTGTCTAATCTAACAGTCTGTGTGTGTCAGGTTGTTAGTTTTGATGCTTCAACCACAGTGGAGGAGTTTCAGAGTCGGCTGAACCAGGACACGGGCACGAGGAAAACCGCTCAGTCTGGTTTCAGCCTTTATTCTGACGACCCCACTGGCAAAGACCTTGAGCACTGTCTTCAGGGAAACCTGAAGGTCAGACTCACACAAAAACACCCTATTATTTCAAAAACTGTACTTTGTGTCTTTATCTTGAAAAATGTGCTGTGTCCTCAGATCTGTGACATTATTTCAAAATGGGAGCAGGCCTCGAAGGAGCAGCACACGGGCAAATCAGAGAACGCCAGGACGGTGAAACTCACTTATAAGAATCGGTAGAGTAAGGATTCTTAAGCATAAACAAAATGCCTATTTCCAAAAGGCCATCATTTGTGACTAACCACTAGTTTGCTCCCTCTAGGTTATACTTCTCCCAGCAGATGAGAGGGGAGACCGAGAGAGAGCGTTTGCTTCTGGCGTACCAAACAAATGAGGAAATTACAGCAGGTCACTTCCCTGTCAACAAAGAGCTTGCTTTAGAAATGGCCGCCCTGCTTGCTCAAGTACACAGTGCTGCTCCTGAGAATATGAATGCGTCTCACAAACCTGTTCGGGTTATATTTTACCTCTTTCTCAATGAATTATCGGCCCGCTACATTTAAGATCACACCCTCTGTCTGAAACCACACCTCCAAAGACACATCGACCAACCCGATGTCAGCAAACTCGAATGAAGAAAATGAATTGGCTAGTTTTTTTCATTTGCTGAAAGTTGTGGGGTGGTGATCCAGAGAAAGACGGTGCCATAAAATAATACAAGACGATACATTTTTCAGTTGTCCTTGCTGGTTGCATGTATCAACAATCATGCAATGCAACTAGTTTTTTAATGAATTCTGAATTAATTTACTGAATGTTCTTTTAATGTCAGAAACACAAATCAGCTCCCTCAGCTCTGCAAATACTAACATAATATTAACAGTATCCTTTTAGAACCATAATCTGTA
Organism: Sinocyclocheilus anophthalmus; assembly: GCA_018155175.1. Classification (NCBI taxonomy): domain Eukaryota; kingdom Metazoa; phylum Chordata; class Actinopteri; order Cypriniformes; family Cyprinidae; genus Sinocyclocheilus; species Sinocyclocheilus anophthalmus. Next base: position 469,364 of record JADLZN010003555.1, read on the forward strand.
AATTCTGTATGATTCCCATCCAATCCCTGTCTAACATAAATAGCTTACAGTATCTCCGAAGAAAACAAGTTCAATTTTAGGTACCATTAATTCAATTTTTCTTATTGTAACAGTTTCCAGGTCAATTCAAAACCAATTTAAAAAAAACATTTTTACACATTTGTGTAAAAATTATATAAATCATTTACACATGATAAATGATGAAACAATTAACATATTTTGTTTAGACCATCATAGTTTTAAGTATAATAATTAATGTTGAATGGATGGAGTTGAATGGAATTTTTATATTTTAAAATTAAGTCTGGGACGTAAAGTAAAGCAATACAATCTATACATAAAAGACATTTGAAAAGTATCAGAAAAATAAATCATGATGGCATAATGAAACTTCTATGCATTATAAATCACTTACACACTTATAATGAAAATATGCTCAACTTTAGGTACCGTTATGTGTGTGTGTGTGTGCGTGCGTGCGTGTGTGTGCTTTTACATAATTTTCATTTCCATAATGCAAAATAAATCATTACTATTAATCACTATTGTAACTTACAATAAAATATAACAATAAAATGAAAAGTATTTATACATTACAGGAGTATTTGTTGTGCTATTTTTAATTCAAAATCATCTAAATAAATACTCATTGTATTACAATCATTAGTTAATGAATGATAATGGCAATTATAATGTGTAATAGCACATTACAATAATGATAATTTGAGAATAAATCTGCTTAATTGTCAGAGAAATAATGTCACCATCCCAAAAAAAAATCTTAATGGTCCCAATACAGGCTTCATTTACTTAAGTAAACATAATTTCTTTTTTTAATGTAAATTTTTTGTCATGCAGGTAGAGTTTGGGGACTTTGAGCGTCCATTTTCTAGTCCAGGTGCTTCAGGAGCTGCACATACCAAATCTAACCACACCCTGAAACAGGTTCTAGAGCGCTTCTACCCGAAGCATTACCGCCACTCCTGCACTGAGGAACAAATGAGGTATTTGTGCCTTAAGTGCATGACATAATCTCAAATATGAACACACAGAATCTGTTTGGCCATCTTATGCACTGAAACACACATTTTCTCAGGCAGTTGCTGCAGAGGCTCTCTGCCCGATGGGCATCTCTGAGGGGTCGGAGTTCATCAGAGTGCATACGAATTTACCTAAGCGTGGCACGCAAGTGGTCATTTTTTGGAGCCAAACTATTTGAGGCTGAGGTGAGTGTCCCTCTAAGGCTAAAGGCGATGTGTACAATTTAAATTCTCAAAAAAGTGTAAATGCTGTGGCATTGTTTCTTAATTTCACTCTCTCTCTCCCTGCAGTCAGTAACTCCATCACAGAAGAACGTGCATGTTTGGCTGGCGGTACATGACGATGGAGTCAGCATGCTAGAGTTCAACTCTGTAGTAAGTGGACACATTCTCTACAGAGTTTCACATTATTTCCAAATCACTTCAAGCTGTTAGTGAAGAGCTAAGTTGATTTTTCACCACTTGTTTTCTAGAAAGTCCTTGCGTCCTACCCTTATAAAAGCATTGTGACATTTGGAGCGTGTGGTCAGGACTTTATGCTGGTAGTAGCTCTGAGTTCTGGCACAAACACATCCAAAGATAAGTCTACAGAGAAGCATCTGTTTGCCATGGCCCCGTCAAAGGTAGGTATTTAGTTCTCTTAAAAGAGTCTTTTTGTTTTTGTTGGTTTTTGTGGAAATGTCAACTGTGGGGACAGTTGTAATTTGCGTGAAAAGGATATGAAATATTCAGGTTTTGCACTAGTGTTTAAAAGTCTGGGGCCAGTAAGAAAATAAATGTAAAGAAATGAATACTTTCATGCAGCAAAGACACATTAAAGTCGATGAGATTTTCTATCGAATTAAAGGTATAGTTCACCCGAAAATGAAAATTCTGTTATCATTTACTCACCCTCCACTTGTTCCAAACCAAAGAGTTGACGGTATAGCAAGACCATCATAATATTTTTTCCATACTGCGGAAGTCAATGGCTACCGTCAATTGTTTGGTTACCAGCATTCTTCAAAATATCTTCTTTTGTATTCAGCAGAAGAAAGAAATGAGTACAGGTTGGGAACACGTGGAGGGTGAGTAAAGGATGAATTTAAATTTTTAGGTGGAGTATCCCTTTAAGAATACTGAAAAAATATGTATATCATGGTTTCTGAAAAATATTAAGCAGCACAACTGTCAACATTGACAATAATATGAAACGTAATTGAGCACAGACTCAGCATATTAGAATGATTTCTGAAAGATCATGTCACACTGAAAACTGGAGTAATGATGCTGAAAATACCGCTTTGCATCACAGGAATAAATTATTAAAAATACAGTTATTTTAAATGGTAATAATATTTATTATTACTGTTTTACTGTTCTGATCAAATAAATGCAGCCTTGGTGAGAATAAAAGACTATATTCAAAAACAAAAATAAAATCTTACCAACTTTTGAACTTTAGTGTACATATGTGATCCTGGAGCACAAAACCAGTCTTAAATCGCTGGGGTATACTTCTAGCCACTAGCCAATACATTGTATGGGTCAAAATTTATAGATTTTTCTTGATGACCAAAAATCATTAGGATATTAAGTAAAGATCAGGTTCCATGAAGATATTTAGTAAATGTACTACCATAAATATATCAGAACTTAATTTTTGATCAGTAATATGCATTGCTAAGAACTTCATTTGGACAACTTTTAAAGGGGTGGTATGCGATTTCACTTTTTTAACGTTAGTTAGTTGTGTAATGTTGCTGTTTGAGCATTAACAATATCTGCAAAGTTACGAAGCTGAAAGTTCCATGCAAACGGAGATATCGTCTTTTAAAATTCTGGCAGTTTAATGCCTCCAAAAACAACTGCAAAGAATTACTTCCCGGGTTCGTGACGTCACAAACCCCTCCCTCGGGAAAAGGCAGCAAAGGGGCGAGGCCATGCTGCGCTGCTTTAGAGAAGAGGAAGAGAAAACTAGAGGTGCACGTAAAAATCTCTTCATATATGAATCGCGATTCTGTCTAAACGATTCTAATGGATTCACAAGTTTAAAATCAATGTTCTAAAGCAGCGGTTCTTAATACTGTTACTCGCGTCCCCCTGCTCTGCATCTCTCTCTCATTCTCTCTCTCGCTCTCTCTCTCTCTCATTCAGCTCAGCTGTTCCAATTATACACTTATTTTCACATAGCTATGAGAAGCGTTAAACATGGACGCACATGCAGTTGCCATACTGTTTTAAAGCTTTAATCAGGATAAAACCGTATATTAAAAGCTAACATAAGCAGTAGCATTTACAAATAACAGCGTATCTAAAAGTATGAGACAACAACAAACAAAAAACATACCATTAAAAGCCGTGCTTGCACAGGTTCTGCACGATCCTCTTCAATAATATCCTCTGCGTCTCAACCGGGCCAAAACTGGTAAGCGATATTAACAACGCCGTTGTTTACAATACAACCGGAGCACATGCCGCTGAGGAGAGGGGCGTGACGCTTAGACGTGCACTAGAGGCGGTTTAGCCAATCACAACACACTGGGCTAGCTAACCAATCAGAGCCCATCGCCTATTTCTGAGGGAGGGGCTTCATAAAAGCAGGAAATGACCAGCACGTTTATAGGAGAAGGGACAGAGCGGTGTGGAATAAAGGTAAATTATGTGAAATATAATGCATTTTTTTTTTTCAAATGAAGCATTAACACATGTTAGACTGCACCCCATAAACAGTGAACCACCCTTTTAAAGGCGGTTTTCTCAATATTTAGATTTTTTGGCACCCTCAGATTCCAGATTTTCAAATAGTTGTATCTCGGCCAAATATCGTCCTTTCCTAACAAACCTTACATCAATGGAAAGCGTATTTATTCAGCTTTCAGGTGATGTACCGTATACATCTCCGTTTCGAAAAATTGACCCTTATGACTGGTTTTGTGGTCCATGGTCACATATACTGTATTCTCTTTTACACATAGAGAGAACACACACCAAAGTACACAGAAACACACAGACTCATGTGTACTTCTGTTTGCTATATATAGTATAGTATTCATGGGTTTCAGTCACGTGACTTTTTTGTTGCGGCCGCCGTCTTTAGGACTTTGCGTATCCTCTCCTTGGTGATCGGAAACCAAAATAACACTTCAACAACAACGAAAACTATTTTTTTTTAAATAGATACTTTAGGATTAGATCCTTATATACTGTCAAGCGAACTGCAGACTCCACTAAAGTCTTGTGAAAACTTACCAATTTGACGTTTGCTGATATTTACATCTACCTCATACACAATCCCTCTCCATATTCTCGGGCCAGTTTCAGTTCAGTTTTCACCTGCCAGAGACTTGTCCATCGGCCCGGCTCCATCTGCCGCACCTGGCCTGGATTACTGTTTACTCGGTGCCAGATTTGTTGTGCAGCACGCCAGACTTAGCCCAGTTTCATTTCTGTATCTGTTGTTCTGTTCATTAATATTTCATTTAAAATGTGCAACGTTGCCAAGCCAAAACATTTACTTTCATTTTAATTATATAGATTAGAATACATAAATAACATGATTTAACAAATCTATAAACATCATATGTGACCCTGGACTACAAAACCAGTCATTAGGGTCAATTTTTCGAAATTGAGATTTATGCATCATCTGAAAGCTGAATAAATAAGCTTTCCATTGATGTATGGTTTGTTAGGACAATATTTGGCTGAGATACAACTATCTGAAAATCTGGAATCTGAGGGTGCAAAAAAATCGAAATATTGAGAAAATCGCCTTTAAAGTTGTCCAAATGAAGCATATTACTAATCAAAAATTAAGTTTGAATATATTTACAGTAAGAAATTTACAAAATATCTTCATGGAACATGATCTTTACTTAATATCCTAATGATTTTTTGGCATAAAAGAGAAATCAATCATTTTTACCCATGCAATGTATTTTTGGCTATTGCTACAAATATACCCCAGCGACTTAAGACTGGTTTTGAGCTCCAGGGTCACATATTATGAAAGCAATTTTAAAGTCAAGCTGGAACGAGGAAAATGTATTTCACATGAAATCTATGAATAGCGTGACACTGCATTTCTCTGCTTTCTCATGTTGTTTAGGTTCGAGACGTGACGTTGCTCATAGCCAGCTACATTAACTGCACACAACAACAAAAAGCAGCAGCGCACCACCTGTCCGCCCCAGCCCTGCTGCTGGCTCTATCTGGAGAGATGAAGAAGAGCAAGTCTCCTCCAGCCGCCTGCAGACCCAGCAAAGCACCCACCCTCCTTTAAGTATACAGCATGTGTTGGTGTTCACTCAGGACATATGTCAGTCCATTCCCTAGTTCACTAGTTGATCCCAGTTCAAAATCCCTGGCTAGTGTCCAAAACCATATTTACAATACACTGGTTCACATCAAAGGGAATCTGAAAATGAAATAAGAGCCGTATTTCTTTAACTCATCTAATACTTCCTGTTTGCGGCTGAGGGTGACATGACTGACAGTAGTCCTCAACATTAAAATGGGTGAGATCTCATGAACGTCCAAGTCATGTTCCACCCCAAAAATAATCAAAACCAATAGTACTTTGCATATAGAAATAAAGTGTACTACTTTTGTTTTTGTTTGTTTGCACTGTGACATATTTTTATTAACATTAGTCATTAGCATTTTTTGTCAGACATGTAACTTTTAGAGGTGTGTGTTGTAAATGCACATTCTCAATTCTCATATGTATGTATGTGTGTGTGTATATATTAAAAATGCAACAATATTGTACAAAACACTGTGTAATTTATTATTTATGCTGACTTTTACAAGTAGACAGAGGTTTGTACAGTATTGGTGTCTTTTAATTTGAATCATGAATTATGGTAATGCAATTTTTTGGTTGAAATGTGCATAATTGTCAAGAAAATGGCAAAGGATCTTAATTTTTCCCTAAGCCAAAAAAACAAAAAACTAAACTTTTGAGTTGGGTATGAAATATGACCAGACCTGTTCTTCAGTTTTCATGAGATTCACCCGAGATACTTCAATTTTAGTGGAGTTTATTTTTCAGGCTTTACCAACAATCTCTTTTGCAAGGAATTAGGGCAGTGGCAAAAAATTTTAATCTCAATTTTTTTCAGAACGTTTGACCAATTCTCGATTTTTTTACGATTTTTTTAACTAGTCAACTTGTAAATTTAACTGCAACATGATTCAAGTAACTTCTTTATTAACCCTCTTGTTAAAGAAAATTCTATTCGTGAAGTAAATGTTAAACAAATTACTTAAATGTCTTTGCAGAAAAGATGCATGAACTACATCTTGTAGAATCTTGTCTTATACAGTACATATTATATGTTAAGAAATAATACAAGAAAAATACTTTAAAAAAAAATTTAAATCGGAAAAATAGTCCAGTCCTACAAGAAATATAGAAACTCAAAACACTAAGTTTCCTTCCATCATTATATTAAGTACACTATATGTATACATTATTGAGAGATGTGCTGGCTTGCTGAAGTTGACTAAACTGGAATTGAAAATGAGTTGTGATCTCAGAATGACTAACACTAGAGTTATCTAACTATGCTGAAATCTCATCTCACATTAGCATGTTGAAGAATGCACGGATTATGAACAGGAAGTGCATTACAAACAATACGTGTGGTCTTTGAAAGCCAACATGGAGTCATATACTGTAGGACGGCTGAGGTGTTTTTGAGAGTACATATTGTACTGGTGTAATAAATATGGGGTGTGAGATTCATAAAAAGTTTCACTGCAGGAGATAGAAACTGGAACGTTTTGTTTTGTTTTGTTTTTTGGAATATCAAAGCATTATACTGACATCATTGAACAAGTGACACTGTGACAGATAATGTCATCGCAAATTGTATTTATTTATAAAATGTATTTTCTATAATTATCTATTATGCATCTTTAAATAAAGGTCCTTACTCAAAAAGGAAAATTAGATTTTTTTTTTTTTAAATGTTCATAAAACATTCATAAGTTATGTTAATACACTTCTTTTCAAAAGTTTGCCGTCATTAATTTCTTAGCTCACCAAGGATGCATTTATTTAATCAAAAATACAATAAAAATGGTAATATTGTCAAATATTATAAAATTAAAAATAAAAGTTTTCTATATTAAAGGGCTCCTATTATGCTTTTTCATATTTTCAACTTTAGTTAATCTGTAATGTTGCTGTTTGAGCATAAAAATGATCTGCAAAGTTACAAAGCTCAAAGTCCACTTCAAAAGGAGATATTTTATTTAACAGAAAACACTTTTCAAAAACTACAACGAACGACTCATTTGGACTACAACGCATATTTTCCGGGATTTGTGATATCACAAATATCGACGAATGGGATGAGACCTGGTTGAGCTACACTAGAGAAGGCAACGAGTGTTATCATCACTATGTCGGAGACGCGCTAGCTTTCCCAAGGCAGACGAACTTAGAGTGGTTACAATCATCCGGGTTTAAATCGCGCGCAAATTGATTTGATTTTGACGCAATATTACACTGAAGCTCGCAGGCGGCTATGTTAAGGGGCGTGACATTTCCCGACCAGGCGCCGAGTTCTGCCAATCACAACACACACTGCCCCAGCCAACCAATCACAACACATTTTGTTTCAGGAGGCGGGCTTTCATTTGATACAGGAACTATTTGAGTCGTTCATGCCAGACTGGGGTGAGAGGTGTTGTAATAATGTAAAATAATATATTTTTCGAACAACCTAGTATGCGGGCCTGTTCTAGTACACCCCCAAAACAAAATCAAGACTTTGAAAAAGAGCATAATAGGACCCCTTTAAATAATTTTAATTTTGGTGTAACAGAATATGTTGACATGCTTAATGTTCAAAAAACACATTATTTTCAAATACTGGTCATTATTGTAGGTCCTCTATGCCCCGCATCTCTCAAACACATTTTCAACAAAGCCCCCTCCTTTGACAAGCGCAGTCTGCTCTGATTGGCCAGCTGACCCAGTGCATTGTGATTGGCCGAACACCACAAGCACGCGTCGGAAATGTAACGTCCCTTACCATAATCGCGAGCTTCAGCTTTCAAAGGTAATATCAAGACAGTTAATAATGTCTTAAGTTTTACCATCAGTTCAAGCCCAAAAGAGCAACAGAGTCGCTTGACAGACACAGTGATGACGCAGTACACAAGCCGCGGTTAAGACAGCTGACGTGCTATGATTTCTGACAGACAGTTCACCCTCCTGTGATGTGACCCTGTTCCCCTAACACTCACACACACACACACACTCACACACGATGCGCAAAACTCCTCATTTGAACAGTCAATAGCAAACACTTAAACTAATAACAAATCATACTTACAGTCGCTGATTCAGAATCGCCAGATTGTCAAAGCAAAGTCGGAATTTACCCTTTTTTTTTTTTTAGAAATAGCCTTTGTGCACAGCCAGCCTTGTACTCTTCTAGGTTAAAAAAACTGTCGTCCATAAAATGCGTTGCACAAATTCGAACATCTGGGTTGTGCTGTTCTGTTGTAAATAAATCTTAACCAGTGATTCCTAATTGCATCTACTTCCGGAAGGCCAAATAAAGTGCTTTTGCTTTCGCACTGAAACACACAGCGTCTCCCTGACATGGCTGCATCAACACAATTTTTATAGGAACATTTCCGCTGGGTGCTAGCAGACTGCCTCACATCATTACACTGATTCAAATCCGTCGGTATGTTACTTGGAACCATTCGCACTTTAAATCATATCGTAGCCTAACAACTTTAGTCATCCTCTACGTTCTGTGTTTACCAGCCCTGACTCATATTATTATTACAGCAGGAATGCCGAGTATCTAGTGATAACTACATAAACACCTAAAATATGAAAACTTCTTAAGATGATGACTTATATACTCTAAAGCCAAAGATGTAACAAAACCTTAACAGCATTGACTTGTTTAAAAGGAATTGCGTGATTTTTAGTGTACTGCTATTAAATTAATTTTAAACACTGTTGACAGTGTGAACCGAAACAGGTGAGGGTGAACCATCCTCGTGAAAATGTCCCTCCTTACTGTGACCCACACTCATCTGATAGGCTTTGTCATTTAATCCCTCCTTTTCTGCCATGGAAACACAGAGACCGAGTCTGTGTGACTTCTAACTCAGGTGTGAGTGCGGATGGGGGAGGGTAACATGTGACCCATCCAAGCCTGTCTCAAGTAGTCTGAGAAACAAACAAACGCTTGAGGCTCTTCTGGGAAATACACTGGGGGACTAGATGAAAAGGCAAAGAACTCGAGGCAAGGAAGTGCCAGCCAAGCTATTGTTTGGAGATTTCTCTTGAAAAAAGAAGTCGGATTTAATTTAGACTTATGCCACTTTATGCCACAAAAGCTCGTAAAATTTCAGAATGTCACACAAAATGAATGCAGCAACATCTTTGGCAGAGTGTTTGCTGTACACATTGTAACGTGTGCCATTAGCAAGTGTGGGAAAGCTTTTCTATACTAATCTGTTGGTCATTCGTTTATGTACCTGTTAGAACCGGACAAACTCTTCAACCAAAACATAATTGGAGTAAACACAGCTTCCTGGTTCATGGGGAGACTCGAGTTGCAGTCTTTGTAAGTCAGACCTTTGCACAGGTCATACCACAATGATATAGGAACTTTGTTGCCCGAAACTTGAGGAACAGGTCTGACCTGCATTTCAAACAGCTGAGTGCATAGCTCTCTCATGGGTTTAATTATTAGTCTTTCTGTGCACTTGAATGGTCAGCAGCTTTGAGTTAATAAACAGCCTTTTTGTTTTACATTTTGAAAGAACAAAAAAAAAAAAAAAAAAGTATTGTACAAATACACAGGTTTTAGGGGTCTATTATTAGACCATACATGCCCTGTATCATTTAATTAAAATACATGCTTATGTAAAAAAAATAAGGTGGATAATGCACGTCACCATTTGTAACTCACATTACCCAAAGCTTCTGCTATTAACTGTACAAAACCAGTATGTTATGCTGCTTGATAACACACACTGGCATGTTATGTAAGTCATAATCATACCAGTTTTTAGTGCAAGCAGTGGTGCCATTTACTGCATGTTTTTATTCAAGTACTTTTCTTTTTTTTTTTTACCTGTAGTGATAACGAATCCTCACATTCACAGAAAGCAGCTTTGCAATGCAGAAGTAAATTGTCTACTTGACACTGAATCATTTAAATTTAGACTAGTGTTCTCACACTAAAACTAGTCCCATTTAACAAAGCTTCCATCACAGACTTCAATTGTGGTGAATCTCATAAGGCAGAGAACAGGAGCAGCTCAACTGCTTGCCCTGGGCTGAAAAGGACAAAGCATGTGGTTGCAAACAAAAGCTAGGAATAGTTTTGCGCTAGGATAGTTCTTTTCTTTTAGCAACACCAATAAAGCTGTATAGATAAAAATACTACCATATGCGTGGTTTATCTGCCACATGCCAGAATATTAAAAAAAAAAAAAAACTCATGACAAATGTTTATCAAACTAATTTTATTAAAAACTTACAAGTCACAAACTGTACAGTGTTAAAACGTTGATCCAATTGAAAATGAGCTCTTATTAAATAGCAAAGTGTAACAATTAAAAACAAACTGTACTCGGCGTGTAACGGACACTTAATTTCTAATAAATGTCACAAGCAAATGTACAGCAGGTCTAAGTTTCAGCATGGAGCACATCCCAGTGTCAGACTCAAGTACATGAGACGTCATTAATAGCTTTAAGATATGGTCTCCATCTCTCTGGGCTGCAAGAACAGAAGGAAATGTGTTAAAACACAAAAGCATGCCTCCTTTCAGGGGAAGAGCCACACAGTTTGGATCGTACTGAAGTAAATGAACCAACCTGTGCTTTACTGTACTGGGCCTTCTGTCGCCGTGAGAGGAAGAGCTAAAAAAAAAAGGGGGGGGACAACAGTATGACTAAAAGCACACATGAACTTAAATGAAACCCCAAAAATAAACGGCACTTACAATAACCAGAAGTCCTGCAATCACAATCAAGCTGACCACCACAATGACAGCAATGATACCACCAGTCAGCCTCTGCATTGTGAAGGTGGGCGCCTTTTCATCTACATAGTACACCAGGATGTTCTCCATGGACACCTTGGATCCCTCAACACTGACTTCAAATGGTTGAGAGTTTTGAAAGAGGGGCAGAACTTTGACCTGTGAAGACATGCATTTTTGCACACAAGTTACAAAAATCAGGCATAACTACTGAGAAGTCATAATGAGACTCACATCCTTCTCCATGTAGTAAGTCATGAGGGACAAGTCTGGATCACTGGACCCAATAGGCTTTTTCACATCCACAACGAGGAGACGGCCAGCTTTGTCATACTGGAAAAAGAGGAAGTGGGTTTTGATAGGCTGTGTACCACAAGCACAAAGTTAAGGGGTTGGATAACAATGGTAAATGCTTACCTGAACCTCCGACACAAATTTCTTATCCAACTTGTAACGTTCCTGTAAGGCATTTTCAATCCCACTGCAAAAAATAAATAAAATAAATGGAGAAACATCAGCAAAACAAGACGCAAGAGCTTCATATTACACATGTTCCAGCAAGACCCTAGAACTCATTTGTAACATACGTCTTCCATTTGGCAACATCGTCAGGAGCAGCCACATCTTTATGCTTCAGCTCCAGACGAACCGAACTAGAGAAGAAAACATGGCATTGTCAGAATTTACAAGTCTTGCTTCCTTCCACAAACCGCAATGCTATTCGAACCACACTTCAAGCTAGGTGTGTCAGTCAGAAGAACATCCTGTTGACAACAAGTGCACTCACCAGGTCTCCACAGGCTCACACTTGATGTTCTTGTCCCCCTTGTCACTTCTGCGCACGCCAGCACTGTTGACGCACCAGCACACTTCAGTGCCATTGCACTGGATAGCCTTGAACTTTCCATAATTCTCACAATCTGGGTCATAGATGCCATCATTGTCCACAAAGGCCGTTTCTACCGGCTTCCCACCAATCGATTTTGAGGACTTGTTGTTTCTGACGAGAAACATCTCAGCTTTCATAAGGAAGCACTTGGGAATCACTGTGGGTAGGGAGAATTGAATACGTTTACTACACTTGATAGGAAGAACAAAGCACCTTAATCCTGCCTGGTTTGTTGTTACGAGCTAGGGAATCTGGAACTCAGCTAGGTGAGGTCGAATTACCAAAACTCCTCTAAAACCAGACTGGGAGACAAGCAAACAAACCAGCATACACTTTTGAAAAACTGTTTTAATAGTATTTTAGTAAGGGTGCCAAAAATTACCATTGATCAAATAAATACAAAAGGAAAACTCACATTTTGTACAATCAATTGGTTGCTTGTATGTCTTAGTAAATTGAAGAGTGCACTGGCATGGATCTCCATCACATGTGGCCCATTTCATACTGTTACAAGAACCTGTGGGATGGGGTGGGGAGAACAACTTTGTTTTAAAACCACTAAAACTTTATTCAGTAGATATGTTAAAGTTGAGAAGCATAACCCAGTCCAAGTAAAGCATCCCCACATAGGACTGAAACACACCCTGGATCACATTGTATTGTTTGCCTCCTAAATACCAAATTATCGACTAGGATTAAACAGTTTGTCAATTTAGTTTACTTTTAAACATCTTAAGTTTAAATAATTGTTACTTACATTCGGAGGCGACCACTTCCACTAACACCGCAACAAACAAGGCGACTAAAAACTTCATCTTGGTTTTAGAGAGAACTAGGGGGGGGAAAAAAGTATCGGCGTTATAAATCACTCCATACGAGGAACCGATGTTTGCGTTAATCTCCAGAACCTCCGCGCAATTCAACCAGTCTTTAAACAATACAACGCTTAAGCCTTCTTACCGAAGCTTTAAGAAAAACTAGAAATCGAACCAGAAAGAGTTATTCCTCTTTTTGTTAAGTCTTGAGCTTAATAGCGAATAGATCCCGCCGATATCCTCTCTCTTCCCCGCCAAACGACTGATCTAAACGTGAAACAGGTGTCAAATTATGTATACCTGTTTGAGTAACGTTACGTCAGGTGTAAATGGGCGGAGTTAACGCTAAAACACCTCACCTATTTTTCCGCCCTTGAACATGTATGGCCACTTGACGCATCGAGAGAGAACGCAAAACTTTCTATCTACATTTTGGAAATGTAAAGCACCGACAAGATTTTCGGTTGAAACTCAACATATGCAACTCCAGTACTGCCAGGTGAAACTGCAGTATTTACTGCAAGGTATATGACAAAGACTAGAATCTAGACTAGATTTAGGACATGACAAGTCTATATAATATTTCTATAATTTCTATAATACTACTTGCATTTCATTCATAATAGTTATTCAAAGTGTCTTATGCATAATAATAAAGAGGGAGCGAGAGAAAGAAACAAATAGTGCATTTTAAAAATAATTTAAGAACAAAAATATTGAAGAAAATATTAAGTAAAGAAAAAGACAATACAATGCTAAAAGTCTTATTAAAGAATAAAAGCCTAATTAAAGAAAAAAACAGAACTTGTAAGACTATGTTAAAAAAATTACAAGACAACCAACCGTTTTAAGGAAATAAAGTAACTTAAATGTACCTTTTATCACATTTACATTTGATCATTGTTAATGCATTTTAAATGACAGGACTGGTATCTAAATCAAAATAAAATATTCTCTTCTTCAATGTGATATACAATACCCATAAAAGCTTTTAATTTACAAGTTAAAAATAAATAAATAAAAAGCTAGAAATATCATGTCTGACAATATGGGGCTTTGAACAAATGGGACCGTGTATAGACATTTGTGAAAGTGACTAACATGCCTGTTACAGTGGGGGAATATTTATTTGATCCCCTGCTGATTTTGTAAGTTTGGCCACTTACAAAGTAATGAAGGGTCTGTAATTTTTATGGTATGTTTATTTTAACAGATAGAGACAGAATACCAACCAAAAAATCCTGAAAAAACACATAATATAAAGGTTAGAAATTGATTTGCATTTCAGTGAGTGAAATAAGTATTTGATCCCCAAGCAAAACATGACTTAGTACTTGGTGCAGAAACCCTTGTTGGCAAGCACAGAGGTAAGACGTTTTTTGTAGTTGGTCACCAGGTTTGCACACATCTCAGGAGGGATTTTGTTCCACTCCTTTTTAAAGATTCTCTCTAAATCCTTAATGTTTCTTGGCTGTCATTTGGCAACTCGATGTTTCAGCTCCCTCCACAGATTTTCTAAAGGATTGAGGTCTGGAGACTGGCTAGACCTTAATGTGCTTCTTCTTGAGCCACTCCTTTGTTGCCTTGGCGGTATGTTTTGGGTCATTGTAATCCTTAAAGACTTCTCCATGACCCATCTTCAGTGTTCTGGCTGAGGGAAGGAGGTTCTCGTCCAAGATTTTACAGTACATGGCCCCGTCCATTTGCCCCTCAGTGCGGTGAAGTCGTCCTGTACCCTTAGCAGAAAAACAGCCCCAAAGCATAATGTTTCCACCTCCGTGCTTGACTGTAGGGATGGTGTTCTTGGGGTCACAGTCAGCATTTCAGCATTTCTCTCCCTCCAAACACGAGTTTGATCGAGTTAATGCCAAAGAGCACAATTTTGGTCTCATCTGACCACAGCACTTTCTCCCAAGCCTTCTCTGAATCATTTAGATGTTCTTTGGCAAACTTTAAACGGGCCTGTACATGTGCCTTCTTGAGCATTGGGACCTTGCGGGCGCTGCAGGATTTCAGTCCATAGTGTGTTACCAGTGTTTTGCTTGGTGACTGTGGTCCCAACTGCCGTAAAATAATTAACAAGCTCCTTCCGTGTAGTTCTGGGCTGATCCCTCACCTTTCTCAAGATCATCCTTACCCCATGAGGCGAGATCTTGCACGGAGCTCCAGACCGAGGCCAATTGATGGTTGTTTTGTATTTCTTCCATTTCCGAACAATCGCACCAACAGTTGTCTCCTTCTCACCAAGCTTCTTGCTGATGGTCTTGTAGCCCATTCCAGCCTTGTGCAGATCTACAATCCTGTCTCTGACATCCTTTGACAAATCTTTGGTCTTGTCCATGGTGGTGGGAGAGGTTGGAATGAAGATACAGATTGTGTGGACAGGTGTCTTACACCTAACGAGCTGACATTAGGAGTAACTTCTTAAAGTGACGGGACTAATCTGTGTTACACTTGGGCACGTAACCAATCTGTGGGAGCCATAATTCGTGCTGGTTGGTAGGGGATCAAATACTTATTTCACTCACTGAAATGCAAATACATTTCTAACCTTTATATAGTGTGTTTTTTTCTGGACTTTTTGCTTGATATTCTGTTTATATCCGTTAAAATAAACCTACCATAAAAATTACAGACCCTTCATTTCTTTGTAAGTGGGCAAACTTACAAAATCAGCAGGGGATCAAATAAATATTTTCCCCACTGTATGTTTTATAATTATTAGGATGTTTTATGCTTTTCAACATTTGTTTTTCCAATTTTATTTGCTGTTTGAATTATGTTTTGAAAATATGCTTAACATTTTGAATTAAAATGGTTAAAATGAAATGAGGGTTGGGGTGGATGATGGCATGTGACGATAATTGTTTACATTTGATTACCACAATAAATTCAAACACAACAGCTAAAATGCCCATTCCTTAATTTACATCCCTTACGAAAAAGAAGTTTATTCAAGTGTGCTATTAGTATACTTCTTTTAAACTAAAAAAATAGGAAAGTATACTTTTAGTCTATTTTTTATGTACTTCTCAGAAATGGGCTTTCTGTACTTTTCAGAAAGATACTTAAAATAACATTTAAGTATACTTGACTTATAGCCTACTTAGAAAAAGTCTAAATATATTTTAGCTATAATTTTGCTCCTAGAATCTGTGTTTTCATTGTTATACGGTAGGGGGCGCTAGTACACATCTTCTGTACAGAATTTCCAAAAAACACAAGTGAAGAAGAAACCGAAACAACAGATGCTTCCACATGTAATCTAAGACTATTATCAGACATAAAACAGCATCAAAACTATGTAACATTATGGAATTTCACAAAAGAGTAATATGACTGTAGCTTATGTGTTGTCAACTTTATCTACATTTTGATTATTGTTCTGAATCAATTCATAGTCTTTAATCGCTTTTGTTCAAAAGTTTGTTTATTTATTTTTTTATTATTTATGAACCTTACCCATATTCAAATGTTTAAAAAAAAAAAAAGAATGCATGAAGCTAGAATAAAATGTTCTTGTTTACAAGCAGATACCCTGTTCTTTCTTTTGGTGTTTTGTATGTTCAGATATTATAAATTTATATAACAAAATATATACATATTACCTAAATAGGGAAATAGTAGTATACTTAAAAGTATGATGTAAAGTTCACTTAAAGAAAACTTACGAGTATACTTGCAGTATAAAACTACTAAACTAGTAGTTTACTGAGACTATGTCAGAAACGAGCCCGGGATCCAACAGCAGGTGAAAACAAAATCCAAGTTTATTGAAACTGTGATAACAAAAAGTAAATAAGTCAGCCGGATAGCAAAACCCCAGCAAAAAGTCAGTTCTGATCAGCGTGGAGGTTAGACCAGCCGCAGTCAAGCCCGCGGGGAAGAGAGAGGGCGAACCGGCAATAGAATGCCACCGCTGAATTCCAGGGGTTGTCTGGAGCATGGGCAGAGAGGAATAGGACGAAACTGCCGTGGAGAGACAGGCCTATGAGTAGCGAGAGCCAAGGACGGGAGCCGACCAGAGTTCTAGAGAGGCAGCAGGGTAGAAAGAGGAGGGTGACAAACACAGGAACGCCAGACCGACTAGACTAGAAAAAATAAAATTAAAAAAAACGATTCACACAAACACAGCATGGACAGAGACGATCTAAGCTGCTGCACAACATGTTACGGACTGACACAAGATAGCATTCAAGAGGGCCAGATAAAGGGAAGAATAATGAGGACAAAACGAGGTGCAGGTGAGAAGGGAGAATTAGCTAACAGGGATAACAAGAGGGGCGGGGTGTACACCAGGATGACAGCAGAGCATATGGCAAGCCGTCAAAACAAAAGGCCATGTGCTCCATGATAACAAAGCCCAAGTAGACCCCACCGAAATCGTGACAGACTATACTTGAAAGTGTACTAACAATGCTACAAGTATTTAATTAGCAAATTATCAGTATACCTATAAGTTCACTTGTAGTGTAGTTGCAGTACAAGCTAAAATATTGTAAACTAGTTGTGTACTTAAAGTTTACTACTGTTATACTTAAAGTATACTTAAAAGTATACTTTTATATACTAGAAAGTGGGACAATTTAGTCCCAAGGAGTATTGAAATAGTACACTTACAAGTATACTACTAGTACACTGATATTTGTATACTTGCTACATAAAATATACTTAAAAATATTGTATACTTGAACTTTACTTAAGTATACTTAATAAAATAAACTTGAAGTATACTACTTTTTGGTAAGGGATAGTTTGGGAAAAGCCACTTTTCCCAACTAAACCACTTGCAATTATAGCTGATACATGTGGGAATAACATGACATTTTGAGCCACATATTGCAAAAAAAATAAAAATTGTTACCCCTAGAAAATTGGTTTTCCATATTAAAGTTTATATATTTTTTATCAACATAAACATATAGGTCATGCCACTACAATGTCTGTCAAAAGAAGATAAGTGATAGAATGGCAATCACAATAACAGAGACTTACAATAGTGTTAATGGTCAGTAATGAGACATTGAGTGTTATAGGTGAAGTCATTCAACTAGACATCAACACTCTCTCTCTCTCTGAACGTGTGTGTCTCAAAGAAAGAATGCAGCGAAAACCAGGTGAACAAGTTCGGACAGAAGTGGCCCAACCACCAGCCATACTTTCTGAGAATTTTACAAGCAGGACATTTTGCTATAGATGTTTAGATTTTAAACAAAACTGGAAGCTTCTCCTGGAACCTTTTGGACTCAAAAAACTTCATCATTGTCATGCATAAGCCCACAGAATTATGACCTCATGAGAAACACAGTGCTGTCAAAGCTGAGCAATTTGTCAAATGGACACACCCTTCCTGACTGATACCCACAACAACACCGAAACTGACGTCATATTCCCTGTAGTATCTCTAACAACGTCTCGTAGACTAGCATGTCTGGATTAATGCTTGTTTTGTTGTTCTTTTTATTTTAAGCTTTTTTACACATTTTTTTTTTATCTGAAGAAACTTGTTAAACAACCAAAACTAAATTAAAAGACAATTTACTCACTCAGAATTCACACAATCTGGAAATTAAGATGGAATCTAAGAGTTATGCCCTAAAATAACTTGTAGGTCACCCAACTCTCTTTTATAGCCTATCTCTCTGTAATTTGAATAAACACATTCTGATTTGTTGGCAGCAGCTTCATATTTAGTTCTCACCACAATTTATTATTATTATTATCTTTTTTTTTTGGTGTGATTTAGAAGAGTTTATCTGTATTATTGAAATCTCACTTATGCTTAACTGCTAAAATTATGCTTAACTGAACAGAAACATGACAAATACTTAAAGTATAAAACTACCTAGTTCAACATATTCCACCAGAAAAAAAACCAGCAAAGTATTTGTGATGCTGAAACGTTATTTCACACTCTTTAAAACTTGACAGACTATGGCAGTACAATTTTACTTTAAGTCACAAGAAAGCTCTTGGGGAACGCATGGACCTAAAATGCTAACGTTAAACGGCATTACACTTAGCATTATTACATGTTAGCATCATATACAGTCAAAGACTATAGGGACTTTGATACAGTACAAAACTAGCATATCGTTTTGGAAACATTTCGTGAAAGCTGGAAGGGAGAAATATGCCTTTTGAATCTTCGAATCAATTGAACCAATTGCTTCTCAAAAAGACTCACTATGTACGTTTACATGGACAACAATATTCTGATTTTAACACGATTATGACAATACTATGATCAGCTCCTACCGATGTAAACAGATTTTTGAGTACCTTAATCTGGCTAAAGTCATACTCGAAGTAAACACAAATAGAATTAAAGGGATCATATGATGCGATTTCAATTTTTCCTTTCTCTTTGGAGTGTTACAAGCTCTTGGTGCATAAAGAAGATCTGTAAAGTTGCAAAGACTGAAGTCTCAAATTCAAAGAGATACTGTATTCTTTATAAAAGTTAAGAGTCAGCCACGCCTACCTAAAACGGCTCGTTCTAACACGCCCCCCCCAATCACGTCACATGGGTGAAGATTTGCATAACGCCGCACCAATGTTCCACGCAAAGAAGAATGTGTCACTTTTATCTCGCTGTATTTTGTTGCCCGCCGCCTATGTCGGAAGGCGCAGTGTGTTCCTTGTGACAGTACTTAACTTGTACATACTTTGTTTGTTCTTCCAAAAGAGGACGATATCCGCTTCGTCATGCCTGGAGCTGATCCGTGCTGGTCCGAGGAAATACTACAACTTTGCGCTGTACATCGCCGGACCGGCTTTCACAATGGACGAAGCGGAGTCCAGCCCGGGAACGTCACATGTGGTTGCCGCAGGCATCAAAATATGGTAAGTGAACGGCACATATCGATCCCGCGGTGCACACGGCTTGAGGCAAGTTCGGCCATCACAACGGCAACCCAATGTCATAGCTGTGGTCCAATCCGAGAGCCGGCGCACCCATCCTTTTATTTCAGGCGGCCTTTGTAAAAATCGACGCTTTTCACAAAGGCGGGGCATAGAGGAGCAATATTAATGTACATTATGTGGAAAATAATGGTGTTTTTTTTTAACCTTAAACAACCGCATGGTGTCTTTTAGCAACAGCATATGCCCTTTTACAGACATGTGAGGCCTATTTCATTCTCAGTCACATGTATCGAGTGCAGTATAGTACGTGTGCCTGTAGGTTGACCCTAGGCTAGTTGTCCTGCACCCACTAGTACAAACAATATCGAAAAATTATATCTGTTGTCCTGAATAATTTTTGTTTGACTTTGGATTAATATTTGTTAAAACTACAAAGTAATTCAGTAAAGAGCAGTAAATGATTTTCTTCTATTTAATTTCTTGGATTAACATTAAGTACACCAACAGCAGCTAGTAAATTAGGCGCAGTCACAATACAAGACGGGTATTTTGACATGATTTTGTATGCATTTCGGTAGAAGAGCAAGTGCTTTGAGATGCGTCTCTCTGCGTGCGCACAGAACACAAACCGCACCGCGCGCGGGGTGCGATTGGGTTCTTTCGCCTCTTTTTCTGTTTGCATTTTTAAACTGCGATTTGTATTTGTTCATTCCGGTGCAGGGCGGACGCAATTGTTTTTGGCCACGCGAAATGCGATGATATCAGGTGTAATCTGGGGTCCCATCCAAAGTGTACATCCTCGAGGCCACTCCATAAGGATGTCTTAATTTACCTCGACAAAATGATCTTGTGGCCACGACATAATATCACGTTCCCAAAATTAATATCTCATGGCCACAACATATTATCACTGAATTCACTAGTGTTCTGAGAGATTTGCACAGTACTATACACACACACGTGACCACGACAAAACTAGGTGAACCGAACATGTCACCTTCCGGTCACTGTAGATGTGCGCTTTTTACAGAATGAGGCAGAAAATATATTCTATACAGTAATAAAGGCTATACGTCAATTAGCATAGATTATAAATATACTTTATTATTATGAAAATACCAGAGATGGCTTGAAGGACACGGATAAACCATATATTGTCGCGTCATGTGTTTACTGTCCTATAGCCTACTGTTGGATATTTAAGTAAATAGGCAGATCGCGAACAGATATTCAATCACCCATGCAATCTTGTTCATAAATGACAGGTTTCATATGTCTATTATAAATTCATATGTCGTTCAAAAAACGTTGATTCATTCAGGAATTAAACAAGTGAAGTCTTTGAGCGAGTCATTGATTCATTTGTTCAACTTCATTTTTTCAACAATTCGTTGAATTTTGTATTTTATAAATAGACTGCAGCAATTTTTTACTAGAAACTCTAGTAAATTACATATTATTTTGTTTAGTTGTCTGTTTTTTGTTTTGTTTTTCTTCAGAATCATAGTGGGAGAATAGTGATATCTATTTTAAAAATTAAATCGTGATTCTCCAGTTTATCCAGAATCGTGCAGCTCTAGTTGGTCATTTATCCACATGCAATGTAAACAAATAAATGACTTTAATTTCAGATAAAGCATCAAAGATGTGGTCAGTGAGGTTCAGCATCCAGAACGTATACATTTATTTTGTATTCTACAAATGCATTTACATATTTATGTGCTTAATAAAATTACCCCAATTGTACTTTTGAAAACTAAACTGGTATACCTTAAGTCTGCTCAATTCGGAACAACTACTTTTTTACTTATGCATTTTAATTGTGTGGAAGTAGTGTTGAAGTCCAACTAAAGATATACTGCAAGTAATCGTTGATGTGCTGAAGTGGAACTATTGCAAGTATACCTCATGTACACTTGAAATATCTTGCATTTAAAGACCGATATTAGATCATACAATCCTCATCAATAGTTTTAGGCATAATATAAAGAAATGTGCACTGTGGAATAACGAAATACTCCAAATGAAGTTAAATTATAATTTTATATCAGAAAGTGATATGTCAATAAATATATTAATGGATAAAAATTTTACTTAGTATGGAAAACATTTTCAAAGAGTTTTTTTTATTTTTTATTTTTTTATATATACACCAGGGTTAAGCCCCTTATCTCTCCCAACCCTAGCAAGGTCCCTGGTTTAAGCATGTATCTTCTTTTTATTTAGTCACAGGGATTTCCTGGAGCGTCATCAGTTCTTTCACTTCTGTAATGTGTATGTGGAGTTTCCGTGCGAGTGCGCCCTCTGGCGTCCAGTATGAATGAAACAGATCACATATGTTTAGCGCTCAGTTATTTGCACTTTGGCCTTTTTTGGGCTTAAATATGAAAAAATAATACTTCTTTCTAAAGAAATTAGTGAACTATATTTGCTCAGCATTTTAGCATTTTGACTTTGTTTAATACTCTCTTTGAGTATGAATGCAATTTTTTTGCATCAATATCGCAAAACAAACCTTTAACCCAATTTTTTGTTCCAGATTTTTACTCTTTAAAAAAAATCATGTTTACTGTTATTTTAAGGACAAGAAAGACTTAGATAAGTAATAAACTGCATTTCTAAATCAGTTAGGGTTAGTGCAAATATTGTCTTAAATAAAGTCTGATGATGCAAATCGTAATTTGTGGCCCTTCGCATTTTATGTGGTTTAAATGCGAACTCCTTGGCCTCTGAACTTGAGTACCTCTGCACTAGACCATTAAAGCACATGAGATGCCAATTGATATATTTATTCACTGCTGTGAAGACTCTCGCCATTAATTATATTGTATTGTTAATATTTATATTAATATAGTAATATGCGGCTGCACTGTCTGCACTGTCTGTAGTTACGCCACTGGTATTTACTATAAATTACTATAGTATTTTTTCATGTGGGTCGCCATTTTAAAACGAAAATGCACTAGTGTAAACAGGGCCTTAGTTATTAACTGTATTAGTCTGCTATCTACGGCTCAAGCCTCTGTTACTATGTTTAAAATTACGTTTTGGAATTAGCAACGAAGGCGTTGGATGTGATGCGGAAGAAATTAATCCTACTCACAATAGCGTTTTAAGTACAAATGCCTTGAAATATATCATCTGATCCATGTCTTGAGGTGTGGTAACCGTAGTATAAGCGAAATAATTGACTTCGGTCCGTTGAATTCTTAGAAAATAATGCACACCCAAGGTGTAAGGGCCACTCCGCTTCAAAAGCCCGTCGTCAATTATATGCAATCTTAGATCCAAGTCAGTTTAATCACCGTTCCATATAAATGTGCTGCTTTAATTGATGCACACACACCACTCACCCCACACCACACACACCACACAGACAGAGGTCAGAGATCGCAGATTGTGCTGTGCACACACAGAAACTTGATGTCAACGCTGCTCCGCGACTTATATTAAAAGATTAGATACTAGATCGTCTACATAAGTCCTCAGCACGAGTGTAGTAAAATCACGGTTATTTTGAGGTAACTAAACACAGCCTGTCTTGTAGGGAGAATGCGCAGGAGGTGCAGATAGCGCACAACCCAAAAATTGGGTGGCATCGTGGTGAAGGGATCATCGATGCATCGTGCTGCAAACGGTCGGGAAAAATCGCGTCAGGGGAATCGTGCGGAGGAAGGGTACGGTACCGGAGATCGGGGTGCGGGGTACTAGTCGAATCAAAGGATAGCACTCAAGCGTCAAGTCATACTGTATAGATACGTATGAATGTGTACGTAGGGCTGGAATTTAATGATACAATAAACTTAGAGGTCACGCTATAATTAATTCAAATTAATGTGATCTTACCGCACTATTTCATTTCTGTGTCTGATTTGAAGCAGGGAGAATGCTATAGCGCTAACGAGCCGTAAGTGAATAATAAAAATCACTTTTTATAGTAAAATATTTATAGTCATTATATTTTACTCATTATAGTAAAATAATAATTTTTACCCTTCTGGGTAAATATTGTGCTGCAAACATCATTAATAGCTTTAACTTGTCAATGCTGGCAAACGACCATGGTATAAGTGGGATAATGCACGGCTAGCTAGCTGTGCATTAAATGATTTTAATGCAGTTCGCAGAGGTAACCTGGCCTCCACGTCGCGCATTAAATTCGTTTAATGCACAGCTAGATATTATTAATAACGTGAATAATTAAGACTGCAAAATTCCATACAAATAAGAATTGTACATTTTGATTTCATGGTGACTTCAGGTTACTCTCTAGGCAATAAGACAATGGGACAAAAGTAAAACTAACCTAATTATATTTCAGCTAAATTATAAGAAAGCATCTAACATAGGGCCATACAGAAATACACTTCCAGTATATAATGAATATTGAACCAAATGCTTTTTATTATATATTTGTGATGCTTATCCACCAGAGAGCTATCATGCCGTTAAACTATAAATCGAGGGCTGATTTGTAGTCCTAGTCCATCCCTTGTAATAATAATCTAGTATTTGTGTATGAGGTAAAGGTTCTCTCAACACAAAACACTGATTATTGAATGCTGCTCTTTATTGTCCCAGCCTTTATTTTACACCCAGAGGCAAGTTAAAGCCCAATGGGAGTAGTATACTTACTAGGAGAGAGAAACATAATCATAGGAATATCTGGGTGTTGCCTATTATGCTGGTTTAGGATGTCTCAGGTGCTGAGATGGGTCATTATGCTTTGTACCAGGAAGGACAGAGTGTTGTAATTTGGGCAGAAGAGTCCTTAGAGAAGGGAAGTCACATACCTTCAGAATCCTGAGAAGGACCCAGTCACTTTGTGTACTAATGTCCACCTTATAGGACAACCAGCCGTCTGTGAGATATGCTGTAAGTACTGATTTAAATGGATCATTTTGTTTGTCAGGTTACTTTACAGTAAAAATGGAATTTGTTGGCTTGTTTCTGTAAAAGTGCTGAGCGCTAAATCTGTCTAAAAAGATCTATAAATTATCTC
Organism: Sinocyclocheilus anophthalmus; assembly: GCA_018155175.1. Lineage (NCBI taxonomy): Eukaryota > Metazoa > Chordata > Actinopteri > Cypriniformes > Cyprinidae > Sinocyclocheilus > Sinocyclocheilus anophthalmus. Next base: position 493,993 of record JADLZN010003555.1, read on the forward strand.
TCATGATTTATTTTGAGATTACAAATACAGAACTGAGCAAATAACAGTTTACTCTAATCATACTATGAGTTCCAGATGATACACATGAGCTATTTACAGTATATTATGAATGTGTATGTTCTGAATGCTGAGAACATTCAATTTGATATGTTGATATGGACAGTCTAGGAAGATTATAGAAAATACTTTATATTACATTACATAACAATTGTCAATTTTAGTTGTAACACAATTCCAATATGTAATGTTAAATATGTAATGATGTTCACCATGTTGTGATGTTGAGAAGGATGTTCTTTCCAGTAAGTTAGTAGGCTAAAGACACGTCTTGATGTAATTTGATTCTGATGCACCACATGGATTTCTATACAGTAGAATCCATCAGACAAACAATGACTGAATCTGACCCACACGGAAGAAAAACTTCCCAGCATGTAATCCAATCAGAGATCAGGGACCATTGTCATCATTTTTCCTATTCAGGACATCTTCCATGTTGACTTCAGTTACCAAACTTGAGAAACTCTTTGTTTCACACTATCTTTTTTCTCAGTGATACCAGTCTTTATTTGAAATAGAACATTCCATATATAATCACGTCAATGAATCAATGCAACTTTAGAGAGCTATGCTATAATGTGAAATGCTATCATTTTGAAATTTACTTTGTAAAGTAAAAGCAGAGAAAGCTGACAATGGATATTAGAGATGACAAAATGGTAGTACAAATTACTTCTTCAAGAGCAGTAGGATGTCGTAGGTTTCTTTGTTCGAGTCTAACAAAGTTATTTTTCCATGGAATGAGTAGGTCCTTTGGGCATGTCCATCCCTTTTTGGGCCCATGAATTGAAGCTTAGAACAAAGTAATCAGAATTCCTCTGTAAACTGATTCATCTTGATAGATGTAACTCTATAGATGTAAAGATACACTCTAAAAAATGCTGGGTTAAATATAATCCAGCGCTGGGATAAAAAGGGACAAACCCAGCTATTGGTTTGTTTTGACCAAGCAATTGGGTTGTTTTGACCCAGCGGCTGGGTTAAAAACAACCCAACCACTGGGTCAAAACAACCCAATTGCTGGGTCAAAACAACCCAATTGCTGGGTCAAAACAACCCAATAGCTGGGTCAAAACAACCCAATTGCTTGGTCAAAACAACCCAATATCTGGGTTTGTCCCTTTTTAACCCAGCATTTTTTAGAGTGTATACATGCATATAGGAATAGGAATTCACCTAATTACTCACACCAAGAAGTTGTCTTCCCATTTAAGGAGTCATAATCCACAACAAAAGGTGGTGCCATGTTGATACCCTGTTAAAAAATTTTTTTTTACATAAGGCCTTCACAGAAAATCAACTACTGAAACTCTAGCTTTAGTGTTGATTTTTGTTGACTGTCTTCATATTTGTTGACTTTCTCTTGCAGGAGTCTGTTGCTGTATCTGCTTTGCCTGTGTTATATGCTCAGGCACACATCTGCAGGTGAGAAACATGGTCAAGATCAGAGTTCTCTATTTTTGATCAACTCACAGTACAGAACGCAGTCACTTATTGCCAGACTTACCCAACTCTTATCCATTCTGTCTACACAGTTGCAGATCTCAGTGACTGTGCAGCTGCAGGGAGCATATGCCATGCCAATGCAGATTGCTTCAAAACACGTGAGGATAAGTTTCTCTGCATGTGCCGAATGGGGTACAGGGGCTCTGGAGTGCAGTGCCAGGACATCGATGAGTGTACAACTGGTCTACACAGCTGCCATGCAAAAGCAGTCTGCAGTAACACTCTGGGCAGTTACACCTGTTCATGCCAAAATGGTTATTCTGGTGATGGTTTCCAATGCCAAGATATCAACGAATGTCAAACTAATAATGGTGGATGCCATGATAATGCGCTTTGCACCAACAGAGATGGAGGAAGAGACTGCAGTTGCAAGTCTGGTTTCACTGGAAATGGATTTCAGTGCACTGATGATAATGAGTGCACAAGACCGGGAATCTGCCACTGGAATGCCACGTGCACCAACAACCCTGGCTCCTACGTGTGCACATGCAACTCTGGCTACAAAGGCAATGGAAATTATCTCTGCCTAGACATTGATGAGTGCTCAGAGACTCCTGGTGTGTGCTCTGCTTTCTTTGGGTACAAAGGTTGCAAGAACCTGCCAGGAACCTACACCTGCCTCTGCAACAATGGCTACCAAAGCAACGGACAGACATGTGAGGACATCGATGAATGTGAAATCAACCTCTGCAGCTCATTTGCTGAATGTACAAATTTGCCAGGCTCATATCGTTGTATTTGTCCTGATGGATTTGTGGGGAATGGCTTGGCATGCGTAGACATTAATGAGTGTGACAGAAAGAACAACTGTGACCCCAACGCAATATGTACCAATTTGCTAGGAAGCTATCAATGCTCTTGCCGCCCAGGGTTCCTGGGCACAGGTACAAAGTGTACTGACACCAACGAATGTGCCACCAATAACATTTGCCCAGCAAACGCTGCATGTGTCAACACAGCAGGTTCATTCTTCTGTGACTGTGGTCCAGGCTACAGCTTTAGTCAAACCCAGTGTATGGATGTGGATGAATGTGCCACAGGACATTGCAGTGCTTACGCCTCTTGTGAAAACTTACCTGGTTCATTCATCTGCGCATGTGTAGCTGGTTTCAAAGGTGATGGGTTAATATGCGAGGATGTGGATGAGTGTGCAATAGAAAAGCGGTGCCATGTTAATGGACACTGTATTAATGTACCAGGGAAATACAACTGCAGCTGTATGGTGGGATACACAGGGGATGGTGTATCGCAGTGCACAGATGTGGATGAGTGTCTTGTTGATTACGGTGGCTGCAGAAACAAAGCAAAATGTGTCAACAGTAAGGGGTCTTTCTCTTGCGTTTGTCCCTCAGGCTTTCTTCTAGTCAATCGTACCACCTGCCAGGACATAGATGAATGCCAGCTACCTGAAAAGGCTTGTGGTATCAATGAGCAGTGCTCAAACACGGAAGGGTCATATTCATGCCAGTGTAAAACAGGTTTCAGTCAAATCACTGACAATTTAGACTGCTTTGATATTGATGAATGTGAACAGCAGAAACCTTGTCATCAGAATGCCACATGCTTGAATTTAGCAGGCTCCTTTTCATGCACCTGCAATCATGGGTTCTCAGGAAATGGCATTACGTGTGAGGATATAAATGAATGTTCAATTGTGGATATGTGCCATCTACATGCCACCTGCTACAATTATCCTGGTGACTTCTTGTGCATATGTCACCAGGGCTTTACAGGAGATGGTTCTACCTGTACAGATGTGGATGAATGTGCCCTTTCAAATAATACTTGCCCAGACATCTCTGTATGTGTCAATTCCCCTGGAGCGTATGTCTGTTCTTGTCTGAATGGCACAGTAGCATACAACAACACTTGTGTTCTCCCTAGTCGTGAATGTGATCCTGCCTGCCATCCACATGGACTGTGTCATCCTTCACCTTCAGAGCATCAGTGTGTGTGTGATGTGGGATTCAAAGGGGATGGACTTACTTGCTCAGACATCGATGAATGTGAAGAGAATGTGTGCCCAAAGGAAGAGACACAATGTGTCAATAACCCAGGATCCTTTGATTGCATTTGCAAAGTGGGTTACACTCTTAGCGGAACAGAATGCATAGGTATGTGCAATACACATGCAATTATAAAACCACATTTATATTTACATAAGCCAAGTTCCTGGGTTCAGTTAGCCAGGGAATCGTAGTATTCTTTCAATTTTTTCTTCTCGCATTCCTCTTTTCCTAACCTTTCAGATGTGGATGAATGTGAATCTGGAGTCAATAACTGCAGCAAGTTTGCACAGTGTGCCAACACAATCGGCAGTCACCTGTGTTCCTGTCTCAACGGCTTCACTGGTGATGGAAAAAACTGCTCTGGTAAGTCTTTATTCCATTTCATAATTCATTTTTGCACCTCTTTGCTTGCTTGAAGACTCTCTTCTCAGTCTTTTAGGGATTTTTTCCTGACCCTGACCCTGTCCCATTTTGGATGACTTATAGACATTAATGAGTGCCAATCCCAACATGGAGGATGCCATCCAGCTGCCAGCTGCACTAACTCTCCTGGCTCCTACAAGTGTACCTGTCCCTTTGGCATGACCGGGTCTGGGTTTGATTGCCACGATGTGGACGAGTGTAATGAAAACTCAACTTTGCCTCATAACTGCAGCCGTCTTTCCATGTGCAACAACACAGAGGGATCCTACATTTGCAAGTGCAAGGAGGGATACCAAGGAGATGGGTTTACTTGTGAGGATGTGGATGAGTGCTTGCCACCCTCAATCTGTGGGAACAACATGACCTGCCAAAACTTTCCTGGAACATATACATGCACATGCACCCTTGGTCTAGTCTATGGTTTGGGTACCTGTGTGAATGAGAAGGACTGTAAGAATGTAACCAATGCATGCAACACCCATGCTGAGTGCAAAAACATCCGTGGGTCAAACTATTGCTTCTGCATTGAAGGGTTTCTTGGGAATGGTAGGGACTGTAAGGATATAGATGAATGTAAACAAACAGGGGCTTGCCCAGAGTTGTCCCACTGTTTCAATACAGCAGGGTCCTTTCATTGTGACTGCTGGGGAGGTTACCATTACAACGGGACACACTGTGAAGACATAAATGAGTGCAGTGTAGGAACCTTTACTTGCCCTGACAACAGCACCTGCCACAATAAAGAGGGAGGGTATAATTGTTCATGTAACAGTGGTTTCCTTTACTCAAACAACTCTCTGTGTTTGGATGTTGATGAATGTGCCACAGGGAAAGCACAGTGCCCAAATGCCTCCAACTGCCAAAACACAGCAGGATGGTATTTCTGTGAATGTTGGGATGGGTATGCAGGCAATCAGACAGTCTGTGAGGATGTTGATGAATGCCTGAACAATTCTACATGTTCAGATAACAGTGTCTGTGTCAACACTGAAGGTTCATTTCTGTGCCTTTGTGATCATGGATTCTCCTCTAATGGTACCAGTAGTACTCGATGTGAGGATATAGATGAGTGCTCACACCCAGAGTTCGGCCCACTCTGCACTCATGGGACTTGCATTAACACAGTTGGCTCATTTTACTGTGCTTGTCACAAAGGATTCTGGAGCAATCTCACTAGGTGTCTTGACATAGATGAGTGTGAAAAGAATGAATCCATATGTCAACCTCACTCTACATGTGCCAATATCCCTGGGTCTTATGAATGTAACTGCAACTTGGGTTACGTTCTTAACAGAACCGAGTGTCAAGACATTGATGAATGCCTAGCAAATAACAGTCCTTGCACTGCCAACGCTGTATGTGTAAATACAGCAGGGTCTTTCCAGTGTCCATGCGCAACCGGTTACGAAGCTCAGGGCCGAAGATGTACAGATATAGATGAATGCCTTTTGAACAGAATTTGCCGTCCCGATCAGGTATGCATCAATAAACCTGGATCGTACCAGTGCTCTTGTCCACTAGGACATCATGAGGAAAATGGTACCTGCATCGACAATAATGAATGTGCGAATAACTCTACCTGCCACCCCATGGCAAGATGCTGGAACACAGTGGGCTCATTTACATGCCAGTGTGGTTTAGGTTACACTGGAAATGGGACATACTGTAAAGACATTGATGAGTGTTCCAAATCACCCTTACGTTGCCACAAGTCAAGCCAATGCATCAATACCCCTGGATCTTATGTATGTGTATGTGCACCAGGTCTTATTGCACTAGGGTCTCTTTGTGTGGATCTAGATGAATGCCAGTCCAATAAGGGTGGATGCCATCCTGCTGCCACATGCTACAACTCCGTAGGTGGGTTTCAGTGCCAGTGTGGCAACGGATGGGATGCCTCAACCAGAAATGGGCATGGAATGGATGGATGCATAGACCGGAATGAATGCGGTGTGACTCCTGACGTGTGTTATGGCAACAGAATATGTACCAATTTCATAGGATCTTACAGCTGTGCCTGCTCTACAAGAGATAGCCACTGCCCACAGCTGCCGCCAATGGGTGGGGTATTATATTACAATCATGAATGCAATATTTCTATAGAAAAATTCTATTTATTTTTTCTCATTCTCTCTCTGTCTCTTTGTGTGTCTCTCTGACATTTGCAACTTTGGTGCTAAAATACTTTGGTGCAAGTAAATGATGCACACTCATATGACTTGAGATTCCTGTCATATCTTAAACTTAATGAACTTAAACTTACCTCAAACTTATTTTCCAGACAGAGAATGCCAACTTGTTATGTTGTGTACTGGTCAACATAATCACACAAGTTTTTTTTTTTTTTGGACCAGATGGTGTATTGAGCAGTGGCTAAATGCCCATGATAACCAGCCAAACCTTGACCCCATGGGGTGCATTTTTATATATTTTCACAGAAAGTGACCTGTATCCATTTGGAGAGGAAGCCGGTGATGCTTGGTTGCCAAAGACAGAGGCAGATGGAAATTCTCCATACATCTCTCCTCCTGCAGGCTTTCCATTCATGGGCAAAATATATGAGCGGCTGTTTGTAAGCATCCACAATTTACTGTTCTTGTTTTAAAAGCAATATAATGGTGAGCAGCGTAATATATCTGAAATAACCAAACTACTATACCATACATAGCTGTTATGGGAAACACAGTGGCTACTTACAGTTAGGCTTACCTCTGTTCACATTTTAAAGGTTAATAGTTTCTTGATATATGAACATTCTCAGTTTTCAGATAATGGCTTAGTGCAGTTCCAGTCGGTCAGTGAGAATGAGAAACTGTTGCTCCCTACTCCATTCCCAGAGGGTTTCAATGGTAATGAGGGCCATCCCATGCTGGCTGCGTTCTGGGACGATGCTGACCTTACCCTTGGCGATGGAAAACTGCTATACCAGGTTAGCATTGCAATAAATAATGCAACGTTTTGTGGCTTTGATTCTACTGTGATGTTTTTATTATTATTATGCTGTATTAATAATGTAAAAAATATTATTTTGGTAGTTGAATTTCTGTGATTTGTTGACCTGGTTATGTGGGTGCTGTACCAGTAATAAAATTACTATTTTTAAACAAATGGTGTGCATATTGAGATTAATTAATGCATATTGTAGAAATGATTTCAACATTAATTTAACATTTAACCATTTTTAAGTATCACTCAAGTAAAACTTTCCCTTTTTGTAGAAATCTAACTATTTATTTTTGTGGTAATTACCTTGAAGGAAATCTTGAACATTCTCCCTTTCTGTCCAACAGGAATACAGTCTGCTCAATGTATCTGACATCTATACTGAGGCAATATTTCAACGAGCAACACAAGATGTTAGCAAATTTGAGACTCAAAGAGGCAAACCCCCCTTTTCCCCAGCCTGGATACTGAAAATCACATGGGATCACGTTTTGCCTGTGTCCTATCAAAAGATCAACTTCTCTGAGGTGAGTGTTAGATGAATGAATACACACAAAGGGAACTACAGCAACAGTAGCTATAATTAAGAGTGTTTGCTACTACAAGCATCACTACTAATATTATTAATATTGCTCATCATTAGAGTTAGTGATTTGAACAAACTAAACCTAAGTATTAAACTTTAGCATGTAACTGATCCTACACCATTTGTACTGCGGACATGGACGATGAATGATACACAAACAGTGGTGGACGAAGTACACAAATCAAGTACTTTAGTAAAAGTACATATCCGTATAGTAAACTATTACTGCAAGTAAAAGTAAAAAAGTCAATTTTACTCGAGTGAAAGTACAAAAGTACTTGATTTTTTATGTACTTAAGTAAAAAGTACCGATAGATGAATGTCTATTTTGCAATTTTATATAGGCTACTTCTATCATTTAATTTTATATTGGCATATATTTTTTTATAATCCTACTGCTCAAAATGCCTGGGATTTTCCCAAAATAACCAATAAGGAAATAATGAAAATAATAAGGAAGATATAATTAGATTTTCATAATGATTTTTGTTCTTCTCGAACCTTGTCTGTGGTGTAAAAACACCCCTGGCCAAATGCCCCCAGAGGGCATCACTTCCCACTTTGATAATTACTGTAGTTACCATGTTCTGAACATCACATCCTTTCTTTTCCCTTGGATGTAATCTATCTAGGTGGTTGAATAAAAATATTTGGACTTTATTTAAAAAAAATAAAATAAACCTTCAATTTAGCACAGCAAGCTCAGGTAGCTAGACCAGTTAGCATCAGCTAAAACATGATGACTATGTTCAGCCGGTATGAATAAAACATTTTTAAACGGCTAGTTGACCAAGATACATTAGTAACGTAGGCCTCTGTGTGCTGACAAACAATTTAAAAAACAGGGAGTCACACTAGGGCAAATGGCAGAAATATTTTTAGTCAAACTGGCTAAACTTACAGCAGCGGGAAGATGAACGGGCATGAGTTAATTAATTTAATCTGGTCTTTTAATGTTTTTTACCTTAAAACCATATAGAGACTCTGATGTTTGTGTCTTGCATTACAAAGAATTTCACGTGGGCTTAAATAGGACCACCCTTTACAGGCAGGATTTACGTTCACAAACAACTGGACAGCTTTGACCGAAATAGATGTTTTCAGTTCAATAATAATTAATAAAAATTGAGAAAACAAAACAAAAAAAAACAAAAAAAAAAAAAAAAATGTAACTTCTTTTTAAACAGTCACAAGTTGCGCTCACAAGATCTCCTGTTTCTTACTTGTGAATTCAGTTCACTGGAGACTCACACTAAATGGTTCATTTGAATCAGTGAGTTGTCGAACTCGAGAACAGCTGCAAATCGGTTCATTCTAATTCGTGAATTAATCATTTGGTGCAATTTGCGAACCGATTTAAAAGGTTAATTGAAAAGAATCAGTTCGTTCATGAATCGGACACCGCTTCGTGATATATTATAAGGAGTAACAATATGTTTTATGAAATGTAGTGAAGTAAAAAGTACAATGTTATGATTTTGAATGTAGTGAAGTAAAAGTTTGTTTCCCAAAATAAAAATACTCCAGTAAAGTACAGATACTTGAAAAAAATTACTTAAGTACAGTAACGAAGTAAAAAACTCGTTACTGTCCATCACTGACAACAAAATAGCATGGCTTGTTGAGGAAGGGTGCGATTATTTCTAAAGCATCAGACGTATCATTTTGCCTGGAAGATGATACAATTGTGGAAAAAATCATACATTGACATTAAAATGACATAGCTAGGGGCAACTCTTGATGACTTCTTGTGCCAATAAGAAGCCATAATATTCCCAGAACACCCAGGCAACATTTGCACCCAAATCACATATGAATTTAAAATGACATCGCAAGGCAAATGAGGAAAGCACACTACAGAACATAAACGTTGCATAAACAATAACATAAAAATTATTTCAGTCTATAGTGGAAACAAAATTGTGTCATAGTACATGTGTAACTCCATCACTTTTTCACATATCGAATATTACTAGACGTGTCTACCTACGCGTATTCACATTACGTAGCTCCTTGTTATAGTGCGCCGTTCAGTAAATTTAGGACCCCTGCGCTATAGTGTGTCTGCTGCCCTACTCTCAAACCTCTCTATTCTTTATTGTTTAGTTTGTATTGTTAGAAAAATCCTGGGAATTGTTTTTAGCAATGACTAAGAGGCCGTTCATGCAGGATGCATTCTTGCTTTCAAAAACAGCTACACAGAATGGAATGGAACAGACCATGGGGTTCTTAAGACAGATATTTCAAAGTTAAAATACTTTTATCCTGGCAAGTAGGTCCTGTTTTAAAGGCCTTTAAATGTTTGTTTGTCTTATAATAATCATCCTAACGTCCTCCACAGACCAACACCTTCCAGTGCATTCTGACCACAGATGGTCTACGTTCATTTGCTCTGCTCCGCTACAGTGACATGAACTGGGGTCCAGGACAGAGGACCAATCATAACGCTCTTATAGGCTACACTGATGGCAAGAGCAACTTTCACAATGAGATTCCAAAGCCACCAGACGACCTGTTTGGCCCAGGAGGGCGTTATCGACCCCAGACTGCCATGGGTAACACAGGCAAACTGGGGCAGCTGGTGTATGACCTGTCAGGCTCTTCTGAAGCCAGCTCGGATCCTCAGAGGCAGTGCCAGGTATGGGCCTTCAATGAGCCAGATCCTAAAGAATGGGCATTAGGACTGGCACCATGTCCCTGCACTCGTGTTCAAGCACAGGAGGACCTGGCTTTTAGCCTTGAGAATCCACCATCAGAACAGATGGCACAAGTGAGGGATCTGAGAGCTCTTAGGTGGGGGGGCAGCAGGGGCCGTGTCTTTCAGTCTGTCCTGTATAACAAACAAAAGGCAGGAAAGAGATGTGTATATGATCCAGAGGGCCCCCTGCTGGCTGGATACAGTGAACGGTACTTTACTGAGGACAAGATGCAACAACATATAGGTAATGTCATTGCAAATATAATTTCTTCATATGAAGTTTGCAGAGGCTTTGTAATTTGAACTTGTAATCATGTGTTACCTGATTATTGATTTGATTTTTTTCATGCTGTCTTTGTTACTAGACAAGGATCTTTTACCCTTCCAGTGGTGCTGTGTTCAGTCTTCTCTGTGTGACATTTACTTGGCAAAGAGACCACTTGACCGGTGCCAAGGGTACAGTTGGAACAGCTCTGACAGCAGTATACCTGGGAACCGGGGAGCACCAGGCATTGGTAAGAGCTCTAGACCTCATCAACTCGCTTATGCATGACTACCAGGGGTGTAAATATTTGCTCTGGAAATGATTTGATTTCATTAGGGTTCCTTACTTACACAACGCATCAAGAAATCTGAAATTTGGTCACAATTTGGTGACATCTACAATTATTTTCAAATTGTGGAGCACAGCACTTAAACTAGATTGGGGATCTGAGTTTGATGGATTAAACATCTGAAAGTATGTCAAGAATTGTACTTTGGATAAGAAATGAATATGTAATACATTTTGTATTGTAGTAAATTATTATTATGGGTGCACAGATATTACATTTTAGCTGATACCAATAAGCCGATAATTATTGTCACGTTATGGCCAGTAAATGATGTATGTTACAGTAAATATATTTTTCAAAATTGTAAATAAAACAAAGAGTATTGGAGTAGATTTTACAAGAAAGTACTATTTTACTTTACTATAGTCTTTCTACTTTCAAAAACAATTTTCTACTTTACAATTTCACATTTAATTCAGAATGTTTCTTACCATTTCTTCATAATTGTTTATGAAATTTACTAGCAATTTCTGAGTGAAATTTGTTTAAAGTAAATACTACACTAAATGTTTTTCAGTGTATGCAGTTTACACAAAATTAAAAACAAAACCTTAAGAACTTAAATCAATCATTTTAGATACTACATGCATCACAACATTAAATAGCAGTACGAAATATAGATATTCATTTTGAGCTTTGCTAAAGATGATATTACTAAATTAATAATGTTTTTAAAGATCAGCTGTGTTAGGTGACAGCAAAGGTAATCTAAATGTAAATACAGGGCAAATGAGTATGTATAACTGATTTGGTTCCTGTATTGCGCATCATTATTATATATTTACATAATATATGCATTGCATTTTCTTTGTTAGATTCGATCCCTTTTACAGCCCTTATGACTACTGCTTGATTGAAAAAAAGAAGAATTGAAGCACATATTGACAAGGAAGTATCTTTAAAGTGTCTCTGTTGCATTCTTTTTCATCCAGGCATGGTATACGGTAGTCTCCACTTTATTACCTTTGACGGGAGTGAGTATACCTTCAAAGGTTTGGGGGAGTACGTTATAGTCCGTCTCTCCTCCAGCACGGGATCAAACATCTTCACCCTGCAGGGACAAACAGAAGTTCTAGTGGTCAACGGGCAGCCCAAACTTGTGCCTGCTCTGGTACGATTAGCCGCCTTCTATCAGGGTGCTGGAAAGGTGAGTCTGACATTTCAGATTAAATATAGATCTACGTGCACAATAAATGAGTGTGTCCACAATGTAAAGGTTGTAAAATGATTTCTCGAAAGGTGGAGTGGCGGTGTGCTGAATCTGGGGAGGGACTTAAGGTCTTGGTTAATGATGAGGCCATTCCTGTGTCTGTTGGTAAGAAGCATTTCAAGGTTTTCGCATGCTGAAGCAAAGAAATAATAATGCTGCCCTTCTATTTACAACAATAATCAGAGACAAAATTCTTTATTATTACTGTTTTCCATATTTTAGAATAATAATCAGACCTATGAAGTAACACAAATGTACATATGGCATAGCATAAGCATCCAGGGATGCATTTTAAATAGTTTTGCAGGAGTTCTCATGTTTCCTTGCTCTTTTTAAGTGCTTTCCCCTCATTATCCGACACAACTCATCCATTAAAGTGTTAGTTTTGTAAAGAATTTTATATCATTCATAGAAAAACACCTTTGACTGGTTATAAATAAAACCTTAATGATAAATGTGACCCTGGAGCACAAAACCAGTCTTAAGTAGCATGGGGATATTTGTAGCAATAGCTAAAAATACATAGTATGGGTCAAAATGACAGATTTTCGTTTTATGCCAAAAATCATTAGGATATTAAGTAAAGATCATGTTCCATGAAGATATTTTGTACATTTCCTACCGTAAATATATCAAAACTTAATTTTTGATGTAATATGCATTGCAAATAAGAACTTCATTTGGACGAAAGGCGATTTTCTCAGTATTTAGATTTTTTTGCACCCTCAGATTCCAGATTTTCAAATAGTTGTATCTCAGCCAAATATTGTCCTATCCTAACAAACCATACATCAATAGAAAGCTTATTTATTATATTAAAATTTACACTTAAGACTGGTTTTGTAGTCCAGGGTCACAAATAAATACTTAACAGACCTAAAAGTGTAAAAGAGGCATAACTTGGCTGTGTCCGAAATTGTATACTCTCTAAGTAGGTAATCCTCACATGTGGCCTCATGGGATAGTATCCATTTAGTGTTAATCAGATGTGCACTTCAGAATCATCTTGACATTTCAGCAAATGTTTTATGAATACTGTGAATTCGGTCATGCTGCTCCTTTCATATGTTGTTTTATTTGCCTACTATATAGTAGGGATTTCTAAAGCAGCTCCTGTTTTAGATTTAACCGAGTGCTCTCTGCTGTTCTGACAGGAGTGGTGCATGTAAACGAGCGGGGCTTTGCAGTGCGCTGTACCACTGTGAGCCGCTGCGCAGCGGTGTACGGTGAGGGCCTGTATGTGCTCGTGTGGAGAGGCAATGCTGGGAGGCTCAGCGCTCTGGTGGAGGTCCCGCAGAGGTTCTACAACCGTACACTGGGTTTGCTGGGACACTGGAGCTCCAACAGGACCGATGACTTCCTGCTCTCCAATGGCCGTATGGTGCCTTCTCTAAACAACAATGTCCCCTCTGAACAGAGTCTGCTTCCCTTTGGACAGTCATGTGCGTGAACTCTTCAGCTAGATTCAGTATTTGTGATAAAATGTTAAATATTGTAGAAACTGCGACTTGATAAAAATGTGTGACTGATACCTTTGTGGAAAAAGAAGTGCGCTTAATTGTATTAAAATGTGCACTGGTAGTGTAGGTGGCTACTTCATATCTTAAAAGTATATTTTTTTTAAACTGTACTTGCAGATAATAGGCTATAATATTAAAGAAATAAAGGGCCACTTAAGTTTACTTGAAATCAGACACTTTCATGACTTTTTCTTAACACACTTAGGCCTGGTTTCAGACTAAGCCAGGATTAGGCCATAGTTAAATTAGGACATTTAAGTCATTTTTATAAACGTGCCTTCGAAAAAAAACATTACTGGTGTCCATCTTGACACAAAACAAAGGCATTGATATATTTTAAGATGCAAGTTTTTTTCAGTTGAAACAGCTCAGACTTACATTTTAGTCAGGGACTAGGCTTAAGCCTTGCCTTGTCTCTGAAAACGGAGGGGATAAGTAAACTTAAAAAGTGCACTTTGTAAAAATGTCAAATTAAAAGCTTTACTTTAAAGTACATTTTAAATCATTATGTTTGAATAATGTTTAAAGAAGTACTCATTTTGATGTGTTGACTAAAACACATGTATAGTACTGGATTAGCCTATAATTTTAACTGTAGTGTTATTTGATATTGCAGTCAAAGTTAAAATAGTTCAAATTTACTAAGTTGCAACTTCTTCATTGCAAATGTAGGCTTTTTAAATACATGACATACAAGTAGCAAAATAAATGACACTTTATATTGTAGTTTACCATAAATGTTTGTCAGTACATTCAGCAGTACATTTTAACCATATTTCAAAGACAATAGAAGTAATTATGAAATTACATATAATTACAGTTGTTCCTAAGCCCTTCTTGTGGGTCAAAAACATTTAAACTATAATAACTATAATACATTTTCATTTAATTGTAAATAGCATGCAGTTGCAAGTGTCCAAAATATTACATTCCGTTTGCATTTCAGTAGGTCTATATTATTTCCTTAGTAAGTGCTCTTTTTTAAAAGTATCCTTACGTGTACTTTTTCACAAGGGTATGCATTTACCATTATGGCATTCATCTATTTTTAATATTGTGTACCACGGATCAAATAGTATGGAAGAAATATGTACAGGATTCCTGTTAGAATCATAATTTGGAACCAGTCCTATAATGGAATCCTGTAAGAATCGAATAAGTTCCTACTGGATAAATCGGAACTTATGCACAATATTTTTGACTATTTCTTACTGTATTATACTGAAATAATTTGTTGCTGCTGGACAGTTCAAATAAAGAAATCAGATATTTTAGTTTAGTTTAAGGAGTTTCTATGTTGAAATACTAAGAAAATTCATATTAGGATCCTTCAGAACTGTCTCTGAATTATAGGGAAAAAAGGAATGCTGTATATATTCCTTTAAGATGTCATTATTGATCACTGTACTTATGGTTTCTTCCTTGTCTGATTGTTTTCCACAGGGGCAGTTCCTGCTCCAGAGAGTCTTCTGTTGTCAGAGCCTCCTAGTGCTCCATTCAGTCCCGTCATGACAGAGCAACTGATGTCCTCAGTGAGCCCAGACTTGCTGGCCAGACACAGTCAGACCTGCCAGGGCAACATGCAGTGTGTGCATGACATCCTGGCCACAGGAAACCTAATCCTCGGCCAGGATGTTCAGAAAGACCAGCAGCAGCTTCGGAGCCAAGCGCAAATTTACGGTTAGCAACTGACCTTCATCTAAAGCACAAAAACATATTAACCTACCTAAAACCTAAACTAAAAAATGAGGTTGGCAAGATGTTTTAATGTTTTGTCTCTTATGCTCACCAAGGCTGTATTTATTTGATCAAAAATACAGTAAAAACAGTAATATTGTGAAATATTATTACAATTTATAATAACTGTTGTTTTAGTTGAATATATTTGAAAATGTTATTTATTTATGTGTTGCAATGTTGAATTTTCAGAGTCATTACTCCAGTTTCAGGTCAAAACTCCTCAGAATATGTTGCTCAAGAAATGTTCTTATTATTATCAATGTTGAAAAAAATTGTGCTGCTTAATATTGTGGTCAAAACCACTTATATATATATATAGATATATCTATATATAATTATAAAAATATAGATATATATAGAACTATATATACATCATAACACACACATATACATATGGAACTTTCAAAAGAACAGCATATATTTGGAATAGAATTACCCCAAACTTTTGAATGGTACTGTTTTATGCTTATCACTTGGGAAAGAAAAATCAAAAAGTTGTTCCTAATGAAATTAAATGGAGAACAAAATGAGACTTACGTCTACTGCATCTTAAATTATCCTCCTGAAAAAAGACTTAAGAAGACACCTTAACAGTATTTCAAGCTGCGCTCAGATTTTTAGCACAGTGTATTACAGCACCAAAGAAATCTCAATTTGAAGAAATCTCAAACTCAGACATTTCTTTTTAAATTCTTCTAATATGGGTTTTACAATTGTGAATGATAAAATGTTCCTGTTGTTAGTCACAATAATTCATTGATTCTTTCATTCACTCATTCATAAATTCATTCATTGACTGTCTAGGACATATGAACGACTCTCTCCCTTTGCTTGTGTTCAACAGGAAACCTGCCACCCATTGTGACAGAGCCATTTGTTATTATGTGTAAAGTCAATAGTACAGTTAGAGTTCAGTTCAAGGCCCAGGATCCAAACAGAGACCCAATCACCTTCTCCATTGCCTTACCGCGCTCTCCACGGGTCACCATCGGCAGCGGTATGATTTATTGCAAAGCGTACTTTTTATAAACTTAGTCTGCTTACAAAGTAATACACAAATGTCAGTGAGATCATCTGTTAGGTCTATGTCTAAAGCAGTATACTCTTAACTCTAATGCCTGTAAAACTAATGCCATGAATGCTCTACATTTTGGTGCATCGGTATTTCATTGGTTTATTTGTGTTCTGAAGGTGATGGTATCTTCACGTGGACCCCTTCTGGTATTCAGCCAGTCAATCTGACAGTTCAAGTGAGCGATCAAACATCCAGCTCCGTGATCACCCCTGTTCTGCAGCTCTGTAACTGCATGAATGGAGGAAGATGCCAGTACGACAGCGTGGTTGAGAACCATCTGCAGGGAAAGTTTCAGGTGAACATGCAGAGAAGCTTTAGATTGAAATTAAGTGTGATGATATAAAAAATACAGTAAAAACAGTAATAATGTGAAATATTATTACAATTTAAAATAATTGTTTTCTGTTTGAATTATTTTAAAATGTAATTTATTCGAGTGATGCAATGTTGAATTTTCAGCATCAACGACACATGATCATTCAGAAATCATTCTAATGTGGTGCTGTTCAAGAAACATTTCTTATTATTATCACCAATGTTTAAAACCCTTGTGGTGCTTAATATTTATATACATCAGGAATTCTTGATGAATAGAAAGGTTAAAAAAGAACAGTGTTTATTCGAAAAAAGAAATATTTTTAACATTATACATGTCTCAGTTATGTATGGCAATTTAATGAATAAAAGTATTTGTTTCTTTTAAAAAAATGTATGACCCAAAACTTTTAACTGTAGTGTATATATCATGAAAAAATCAAAAACTGATTAATTAATTAGTATAGTGCACAATATTTGCCAAAAAATATATAATGGCAATTTTATTTTATTTTAGTTAAGTTCAGTTCAGTTTTTTTATTTGTTTATTTTATTTTACTTACAGCTTTATTTAGAGTGTACAAGTCACCAGGTGAATTCTATGTTAATCAGTATGTGGCGTTCAGTTGTGTGCTGTGGTGTTCTGGGTAATAATATGTAATGCTTCCTAAACATAGACAAGCATGTTTTTCTGTGTGTCTACATCTAGATTGTGGGATGTCTTTGTCCATCGGGTTTCAGTGGCAAGTACTGTGATAACAGAGTAGATGTGTGTAAAGGCAAACCCTGTTTTCCTGGTGTGGAATGCATAAGACCGAAAGAAGGAGACCTGTTCACATGTGGACCGTGCCCTCATCCGACTGTATACCAGGACAAACAAGGATACAAGTGCTTTGAAAATGGTCAGTAGTTATTTAAAAGGCACACTTATTTTGCTATTCTTCATGCAATGTTCAATGTGCAATGTACAGCTTCAAATGAGATTTTAGAGCCATAATAGTCTTTTTTTCTTAAACCAAGTTTGTCTAACCGTGTCCCACAGACTTCTGCCTCCCTCCGTTCCCCTTCCCCTGTCATGAGATGGCAGACTGTACCAGCACCGGCTACAACTACACATGTAAATGTAAGCGTGGCTACACAGGTGATGGAAAACAGTGTGAAGGTATGCCACAACAATGTACATGCTAACAGTCACTCTCTGAGGCACGCTTGCAGTCACGCATGCTTTATTTCACCCACAGATATTAATGAGTGTCTGGCCCCCTCGGCCTGTCCCAATGCCAAGTTTGAATGTGTGAACATGCCGGGATCAGTGCGCTGCTCATGCCGTTATCAGAAGACCAAAGATACCGACGGCTGTGGTAAGTGGCTTAAATTTCACAACTTATCAACATGACTTTAACTTTACATTTACTGTACACAGGTAACAGACTGAACAAAACAAAATTTTAAATTTTTTTTCTGTTGTTTCACTTTTGTTTTATTTTACTTTTTTAGGTGACTCTGCTAATCCTACAGGTGAGACTGTATTTACTTACTTTTATTAATATAGGTTTCATTAGAGAGTGATTTATGAAAGAAAGAAAGAAAATGAAAGAAGGGGGGATATTTGAATGTCATTATTGAATTTTTAATTTAGAAGTTTAGTTTAATCAACTGAATTAAATTTTGACCATTAACTAACTTACTATAAATTTATTTATAGAATTTACAGGACTCATGAAGTATAAATAAACTGTCAAACATTTTGAACACATTTAAGCCATCTCTCTTATGTATTATTTTCATTCCATCTTAGTTCAGAAAAAGTTGTGATGTTGTGCATATGTTTTAATGGGCTGCTTATGATGCAGAGAACAAAATGTAACAAGCATGGCAGGGAGGATCAGACATTTTAAGGTGATTTTACTCAAACTGGCTGAAAAATCATAAAATCAATCATTAGTAGTATGATTTAATTGTTTATCAATATAATAAGACAGGAAGTTCAACTTATGACGACATAATTGGTATCAATGTTCTCGACCTGATCCTTTTGCCAGCATGGTCTGAAGAATGATGTGGTTCAAATTTGGTGAAAACTGGACCAATTGTCTAGGAGGAGTTCGAAATAGTATGTTTTCAACATAAATCAAAATGCACGAAGTTCAGCTGATTATGGCATAATTGGTATCGATGATCTCGGCATAATCCAATGAATCTAACAAGACCAGTCACATGACAAGAGGCAAATATGTTTATAAGCTATAAGCATTTTTTGAAATTCCATTATTAATGATTAATGGCTTCATATTAATGGTTTATCACTTTTTACCAATAGGTGGTGATGCTACAGTTGGAGTGTTGGTCAGTGTGAGTAATTATTGTACATACAAAGTTTGGTGTCAGTATGTCAAAGCTTTGCAGAGATATAAAGCCGCAGATGCAGTTTGGCATCATGCCATCAAATTGTTGATGCGGTAAATGAAAAATATTTAATCTATCAACTTTGGTGAAAATTTGGAGGCAAATTTGGTGAAAATTGGACCAATGGTCTAGGAGGAGTACGGAGAAGTAGTTTTTCAACATAAATCAAAATGCCAGAAAGGAAGTTTGGCCGATTATGCCGTAATTGATATTGATGTTCTCAACATGATCCAAGGAATCATGAAATGTTTAGAAATGTGTTTTTTTTTATTTCATTATAATTTTTGACCACAAGGAGGTGGTTGAGTAGACACATGCCAAGTTTCGTAACGATATGCCAATGCATTCATAAAATATGGCATTTTTTGTCAAAATTCAAAATGGCAGATGCCCAAAATGGCTGCCATGCAAAGAGACCAGTCTAGTGATTTTTTGGCCAAACCTTTCAGAAGCTATAAGCAAAAATATCTCCTGACCACTAGATGACACTGTGCAGGAAATGCTAAAGCATTGCAGAGATATAGTCTCACATCACTTTGGTGAACTCTTCGACAAATTCATTCACACATTACTCAGAAACAGTTTGACTGATCAACTTGGTTTCAGTGTTTGTTTTTTGTTTGTTTTTTGTCAAAATCAGACAAACTGTCTAGGAGGAGTTTGAAAAAGTAGGTTTTTTGAGAAATTCAAAATGGTGGAAAATTTTATGATGGAAAAATATGTTATAAGATGCATTCGTCTAGCCAAGGAATGCAATCATTTTGAGCCAAGGAATCAGAGGAAACAAATATTGCTTCTAGCCCTTTACGGTTCAAAAGTCATTAGCACAAACATGAGTCCAAATTTGGGCAAGTGGTGGCACTAGACGGTTTGAGTTGGAGACTCCAAATTCGGCATGATTCATGTTCAGACTGTCCGCTCTATGCCGAATTTCACAACTTTTTACAATATGGTTCTATGGGCTGCCATAGACTTACAGAGTGGAAGAAGATGAAAAAGAAGAACACCTTCGGTGCTTGGCCCCTAAAAATTAATGACCTGAAGGGGGGATATCAAAAGCAGTGGCAGGGAAAACTGCCCTATATCCTCCCCTGCAAACCGCACCCTAGGTTTCATAATTTAAGAGATTAAATAAATGAATTTTTTTTTCTTTAGGATGGAACGTTTTTAACGTATCCATGGGCTGGGGAAATCAGGCATCAGCACCGGGACTGAGTAAGGTCAGTGCATATATCTGAGATGTGAAAATGTCAGATAAATTCAGACATGGCATGTCATTAACACTACATCTCACATTAATTTCTGCAGCTGGAGCAGATCCTATCACTGGGTTTCCAGAACAAGTTCTACAACGCCAGTGCTATAGCTCCGGATTCAGCATCAGCAGGCGGGCAGAATGAGTACAGGATCAATGTGTCCAGTGATACGCCGCACTGGTATGTCATGGACTACATGACCCGAGTCAGTCAGTACTACGGCATCCGTTCAGCCTCTGTGGATGGTAAGAACATACCAAAACATTTGATTTTCACTTTTTACATGACTCTGTGTACTGCTTGGTTTTGATTGGCCAATCACTGCTTTATCAAAAGTGAGTGTGATCAAACCTGATATTAAGACCAACAGTTGTATTGCCAATTACTTTGTCTGTTTTTACTCTGCCAATGAAAACTATTCGAAACAAAACCAGCTGCTGCATGTGATAGTAGAGCAGCTGATAGTAGTTTTGTTTCGGAATGAATCAGTATTGTTTAATGATTTAATTACTCTCTCATCAAGTATCATTTAATGCCTCTCTCATCAAGTATCATCTTTTCTGTCCCTGAATTAATGTTATTGTTGTTATTATTATTATTATAACAGATTTGTTCAGTGAATGGGTGACTCGTTCATAACGAATGTTCTTGAAAGAATCAGTATTTGTGAGCAATATTGTCTGAGTGAATGAATCAATGACTCATTTATAAAGAAAATCACATATTTTGTACCTGAATAAACCCATTTTTGAAGAAACCATTGAACGAATGGTTCAATAACTTGCTCGTAAAGAAAATCACTTATTTTGTTCCTGAATTGATCAGTGTTTTAATTGAATCCTTCAGGGAATGATTCAGTGACCCACTCATAAAGACGGTCCCTTATTTTGTTCCTGAATGCAACAGTGTTTTTGAACAAATCCTTAAGTGATTAAGTCAATGACTCACTAATAAAGAGATCACTTGTCGCCACCTACTGGTGTAAAAATGTAACCGGCTGTAAGACTCAACGAAACATCCCCACCACTAACACACAGACTGACAGACTATCTGGAACACAGACATCAAACGGTATAAACAGAAAGCAAACAGTGCTATTGTACTGAATATCAGCCCTCTTGAAGCACTATTCAAACAATGATATTTGGGTACTGCAATTAAATTACATATAAGATATTAACCTCTAATTCCACTGTGCTTATGGGTTTTTAAGTTCTACTCCTTGTCTTTAGACTTTGTATCCCTTATTTTCTTTAGACCTTGATGAATGTACAACAAAAGAGGCTCCGTGTTCAAAATCAGCCCAGTGTGTCAACACCTACGGGGGCTACAGGTGTGTGTGCAATGGCACTGATCTAAAGGAGGAATCACAGTCGTGCATTTTTGGTAAGAGCATCACCAGAAAACAGTGTTCAGGCTCTGTGTGAGTCTGGTCATTAGATTTTTCATAAAAATTAGTTTTTCTTCTCCACTTCAGACTGGAACAGTGTTAACCGCACAGACCTGACGGGTGCTCAGACTGCGGAGGATAAGAAGTCATTCATTTTGGGGCTGGTCCTGGGCATTGGTATCCCCCTCCTGCTGCTACTGTTGCTGGCGGCGCTTGCCTGCTTCTGCTGCTCACACAAGAAAACCATCTCTGGGGAGTGAGTGTCCTGATCACACATACAATGACATTTACAACATGTGGATGGTTACGTGCTAGTTCTCAACTCTCTCTCTATCTCTCTCTCTCTTCATCAAGTATTCCTCATCTGCTGCCCGAGTACATTCAGGAGCAGTTCAACCCTCCGTTCAACTTTGACGACCCCTCTCTGCACTACATCACCCACGTCAGCCCACGTATCCTTGATAACCTCACTCCTCAACAGAAGCGCCGGTATCGATAACACAGGCCCTGTGTGGTTCATGCAGCATCAGTGCAGATGTACATTTGTGTTTAAAAGAAATCCCAGTATGATATTATTTATATTAAACAGAGACCGCTGACTTTTTCGTCATGTGTGAAAGTGAAAGAACACATGCAAACCAAACATAGAGCAATCTGTGAGCAACAAGCTCTGCTGAATTATTACCTCTTGTAAAGAAAATAATGTGCATTGTTCTCATCAAATTTCAACAAAATTATCAGTTGGCATGCATTAGTTGCACTTCTGTAGCACTGACCTTAAAAAACAAAGCTACCGTTTAAAGATGTTTACGTAAGAGGAGAAACATCTGAACATTAGTTGCAGGTATTGCTGCAAATATGGTTAAATTTAGGGAAATTAGGCACATTTTATGACCACTCAAAAATTTTAAAGGTCTGGATGCATTTTAGTAATACGAATTGTGGTAAAATGTGCATTAATGTTATGAAATAATGTCAAATGCCACAAAAATTGTTCTGTAATACATTTTCCCCTTAGTTTGGGGGTGAAATATGGCATTCTGCATGGAATTTTTTATGGAATGTATGTCTCTGGTCAAAATTTTCCTGTTGAAATCAAAGCAACTGAATGTATGTATGTTGTCTAGAAGCAAACATAAGGCACCATCAAACACTTTGTCTTAAAATGCTTAGCAATGATTATGATATTTCTACACCCTCTAGTACTCTTTCCTCAAATAAAATAAATTAAAAATAACTTTTTTAATAGACTACTGGATGTTTCCTTTTAAAAACTGAATGTGTGAGGAAACATGATTTTTACTGCATACAGTGGGGTCTAAAAATCTGAGACAACTAATGAATATACATCTATTTTTCATTCTTTTCTGCTAATTATAGTAGTTTTTATTACTAGCGTAACAATTTGAGTAAAATATATTTAGCCTAAATGTCTTTCATTCTGCTATAACAGGGTTTCCACAAAAATATTAAGCAGCACAACTGTTTTCAACATTGATAATAATAGGAAATGTTTCTTGAGCAACAAATCAACATTAGAATGATTTTAAAGGATCATGTCACACTGAAGACTGAAATAATAATGCCGAAAATTCAGCATTGGAATAAATTGCATTTTATATGCATGGTCAAAAGTCTCAGACTTTTTGTTCATAGGTGTTGTGAAAGTGTACGGTGTACTTTTCACCCCTGGGTGGCAGCAGCAGCATCTTTCTGTGATGTGGAGAGCAGACAGTCAATCACAAGAGGCACCAGGCAGACACCTGCACTCCTCCCTATGCAGTGTGTGTGTGTGTGTGTGTGTGTGTGTGTGTTGGGTGTGGTGTGTGTGTGGGTGTGTGTGGTTGGGTGTGTGTGTGGCGCCTGCAAGTGAGCTCTCGAATTGTTTGCCAGACCACTGCTTGTCGGCAGAGGAAGGACCACGCACAGGGAGAGGGGGTACAAGGGCAGGGCAGCGGCCACACATAAAATTCCTTTCTCCCTCCTTTTAAACCCACCGCTTTATCAGTCATATTATCGCTGTCCTTTCCCACCCAGTAATTGTCATAAACCTTTCAATTGTTTTTCCCCATCAGCCCCCTAACACTACAGTCTTGTACTGTAAGGTTTTCTCTATAAATATTGTTTCTTACTCTGTTACTCTGTGCACTTTTCATAAATGTGTTCAATGTAGTATGCACTTTTTTGAAAAACACCATTATCCCTAGTTTAACTAGTTGCTTATTAACATACCTAATATTAACATATTGGCTGTTTATTATAAAGGACATGACCATATTCTACATCCCTAATCCTACCCAATACCTAAACTTAACAACTACCTTACTAACTATTAATAAGCAGCAAATTAGGAGTATATTGAGGCAAGACTCATAGTTAATGGTTTGTTAATAGCGAGAATTGTGACCGAAGAAACATTTCTGGTTCCCTTTCAGTGAACAGTTGTTTGAAAAAAAATAAACTAGAATCCCATGCCATGGGATCAGTTTGAATTCAAATCATATGCATTTATTCATATTTTATATTTAAGGTCTCTGAGACCCCAAACAAAAGTAATACAGTTTCCTTGGAGGTTGTTTGAAGTGAGTTATTGAGTTATCTACTTGGTTCTTCAATTTCAAGTATCATATTTGAGCCTTTAATAAAATCTTGGGGTCTCTGAGTCTCCAAAAACAATATGAGCTTCTCACATGTCATGAGAGCAGAAATATTCGTTTACATTGTATTGCATAATTTGAGAGGTGTAACCTGGGCGTACGACTGTCACTTAGGTATGTTAACTTTTCAGGTTACCTGGAAACAACTGGCTTCTATTTACAACCTTTTTTTCTATTCAGATAAGACTCAATATGTCTTGTTGACACCCATTCTCTCTTTCTGTTTGTAGTGACATTGTTTAATGGCATGAAGTTTTATTACCTGGGGATCAAAAGTGATGCCTCTGGATTGTTTGCCATACTGAAGCAGTAAACTCTTTTAAAAGAAAGAGCTATTGGTTGCTCTTATGATCCTGCCATTGGACTCTGCACTTTGCAAGCGTTTATCTCCCAGCCATAAAACTATAAAGTTTGGTATGTGAACTAAGCTCTTTCATGCTCTGGCCTTATTTCCCCTTTACGTCATTTCTGCAAGCCCTCGACTTGCTTTTTGCCAACAATTTAATCCAGAGTTGGGCTCTGAGTAATGCTGAGTACAGCTTTTCAATCTAAGTGTAACAGCAGTTAAGAAACTGCATGAATGCAACAACATCTGGCTGTAAATCTTTACCGAACTCGAGGGTAAAAGTACTTGTGCTGTTTTAAACGGCCCACATCGCTATTGGATGCACAAGAGTTTAATGGTTTTAATAGACTCTCACAACTCAGCAGACATAAGGATCGATAATAAAAAGTATGTGTTTTTGTACGAATTTGTTCCTTTGTTTTTAGTTCAATCATGGTCATGTTGTAGTAATTTTTTAGTTTTTGTGAAATCATGGTTACATTGTGCTCATTTGTTCCCTTGTTTTAAATTAACAGTAACATTTATGCATTTAGCAGGTGCTTTTATCCAAAGTTACTTTGCATTCAAGGTACACATTTGATCAGTTCTTGTTTTGCCTGGGAATCTTACCCATGACCTTGGCGTTGCTAGCGCTATGCTCTACTGTTTAAACAACAAGAAGAGATATAGTGCATATAAATGTAAATACCATGGTATTACCATCTGATACCACCAGTACTATATGTTCTTTAAGGCGAAACAATAACACGTTTGAATTTATCTCTTGTTTACTTAAATTGCTTTTTTTTTTTTTTTTTTTTTTTTTTTTTTTTTTTTTTTATGTTTTTTTCTTTTTTTTTTTCTGGCTATGTTGTGCTAATTCGTTCCCTTGATTTAATTTGGGTATTTTAAATGATGGCCGTAACTGAACTAAAACAATGAAATTTTAATATTGTTACCATGGTACAAGTCAAAAATGGTATACGTAGATACCACGTGTTACCATAGAAGTAAGAGTTAAAGGGGTCATATGATGTTGCTATAAAGAACATTATTTTGTGTATTTGGTGTAATGAAATGTGTTTATGCGGTTTAAGGTTCAAAAAACACATTATTTTCCACATAATTTATATAATGTACAATGCCTTTCTGAAACGCGTCGATTTTTAAATCAGCGGTCTGGGAAAAGTGAGGTGTGCTTGATTGGACAGATATCAAGTGCTTGTGATGGGCCGAAAATACCTCAGGTGTGACGGAAATGTTACGCCCCTCCATACTGTGATGCCCTGTCGGCAGAGGGACGAGACAACAACATTAACAACCATTATTAAAACGAGGGGGGATTTGTTGCATCCAGTGGGGACATAATTACGGTTTTAATGACTTATACTGTCTTTTTACGCGTTGCGTTGCATCACGCCGCGTTAACATAAAACCATGTTTGCATTTGTGATTGGAGAAACGACAAATAACAAGCCTACTCTACACTGCCCAAAACTCTGTTTGAATCATCAGTTGCAAATTATTTAAATATAAAAAACTTACAGGCTGTGATTCAGAACAGCCAGCATTGTAGTCTACTCTACCAGGATCAGGAAACGTCCTCCATAAAATGCGCAGCACACAACTGAATATTTGGGTTGAACTGTTCAGGAACAGTGCTGTAAATACAACTTAACCAATGATTTCTAGTCGTGTCCTCTTTTGGAAGGCCAAACAAAAGTAGTTTCGCTTTCACAACAAAACACACAGAATCTTGACATGGCGGGTCCTTTTGTTGGTGGCAGCAACCAATAAAGTTCCAAGCCTTCTTTATTTGCGTGGGAACATTGGCGGCTTTATGCAAATCTTCAACCAGTGATGTAGACGTGGGCGGGCGTGTTAAAATGAGGAGGGGTTTTTTTTTTTCGGAGGGCGTGACCAAGTGCTAATTTTATAAAGAATATCTCTTTTGGGTTTGAGACTTTAGTCTTTGAAATTTTAGGGATCTTATCTATGCACGAACAGTTTGTAACACTCCAAAGAGAAAGGAACTTGAAATCGCATCATATGACCCCGTTAATTAAAAATGGCCATCATTGTTGTCCTTAATTGCATCATTTTATTAAAACGTCGGACTAATTGGTTCCCTCAATTTTAATTTAGTTATTCTGAAGCCAGGTAAGCCTTGCTACCATGAGTTCACTAAAACAAGGGCTAAGTAATACAAAGGATCAACAATGTACCTAAACAAGGACACAAATAAATACACATGGGACAAATTCGTAAATCATGGTCAAAACAATATCTTGTTTGATGTCCCCTGCATGTCATATGCAGCGCTCTGCATTTTTTATACATTCTGTAGAGTATATAAAAACCATGCTACATCAATATTTTAATCATTTAGTACCATGTTATTACCATCGATTACCAATCATGTCCGTCATTGTACAAATATAGGCTTGTAAGTTAACATAAGTGGTCATTGTACTAATTTATTCCCTGGTTTAATTTAGTCACTGACGCTGGGACCATGATTTAACTAAAATGAGGGAACAAATTAATAAGACGTGGGAGAGTATTCAGTCACACTTTATTTTAAGGTCCAATTCTCGCTATTAACAAACCATTAACTACGACTTTTGCCTCAACAAACTCCTAATTTGCTGCTTATTAATAGTTAGTAAGGTAGTTGTTAAGTTTAGGTATTAGGTAAGATTAAGGACGTAGAATATGGTCGTGCAGAATATGTGCTTTATTAGTACTAATAAACAGCCAATTGTGATTTAGGCATGTAGAGACTAAGAGCAGCGACAGCAACTGAGAATTGGTCCCTATACTAAAATGTTACCAAGTATTCTTAATTTTTTGACCACAATAGCTTGTTTTTGGGATTGTATTCTTGCAGTAACGTGTAAACATGCTACATTAATATTTTAATCATTATGTACCATGGGACAAATCAAAAATACCATGGTATTACCATCTGAAACCACCACTGTACATTCTTGTTGAGCTTAACATCCTCATGCACCCCTGAAAACCAACTCTATCCCCTCCAGCATTGTCAGGCTTCATAAATTTAAGACGACACAACTTCCAGTTACACAGGCGGTCATCTAAACCCAGACACCTACTTTTGCCTCAGTATCCACTCCCACAAGCCCTTTGATGAAGACTCCTGCAGCGAACAAACCTGATGTTCTGGTTCAGTCTGGTTGAGGTTCTCAACATTTGCCCTTAAGAGGAGAAATATGCAGTCTGCTTCCTGCGAAGAGGTGTTCTGCGATGTCTTTTGAGAGCCTGACCCTATGTAGACTTGCCTAGTCTTGCCTAGAAATGCTCAAGGTATG
Source organism: Sinocyclocheilus anophthalmus (assembly GCA_018155175.1). Lineage (NCBI taxonomy): Eukaryota > Metazoa > Chordata > Actinopteri > Cypriniformes > Cyprinidae > Sinocyclocheilus > Sinocyclocheilus anophthalmus. The sequence goes on from JADLZN010003555.1 coordinate 522,061, forward strand.
AGAACGCTGTAAAGATCTGGAATGATCTGTGGCAGATAAGGCCTCCCTTCCTTGAAGTGGCACATTTCTGTATGCTTCCCAAGAGAAGAGCCAAGCACCGAGCGGATAAATGGGCATGAAAAAACATGGAAGAGTGAGTCATTTCAAGAGAACAACACATTTAGAGAAGTATATAGATAAACGACTTGCCTTCACACTCCAGCCCACGTATGGTACCATCGCTCAAGCACTACCCAAAACTATTGTAGGGCAAACACGTTATGCAGGTTTACGTTCAAACATGCTCAAAGCATACTGCCACATTAACTCAAAATAGCACGAGATTGAAATTCTTAACACCCACAATGGTGCCTTCATGACAATATTGCTCTCAAAAGCATATTAATTTAATTAGATTTTCATTTATCTGTAGAAATCACGGAGAATAGGTGTTGGTGCAGAGCGACAGGTATATATTACAAATTGCATGTATACATTTTCACTTCTATTTTCTAAATGAATGTTGTTGGTCTTATTGTGAATGATTAATCCATGCATAGGTTTCATTTTGAAAATGTTTTGACCGTGTAATTGTAATCTGGTGTAATCATTTAGTCTGGTTAAACTTTGCCCCGTTTCATACAATCGACTGCAAGCACACATTCAGATTTAGCTCAATCCAATCCATAACTGATGTACAAAACCAAGTCCCGACCTCCCTTTTTCGATAATCGGTTTCACTTGGATGTACGTCACAATATGAACAAAAGTCTGCTTCCGGTTGGTTATGACTTTATGGGAATTTTTTTATTTAGGCTAATCTTTATTTTAATAAGTAAATCTGTTTAAAGTCAATATTTGGTCACTATGGTAACTGGTGGAATGGAATTCTGTATTGACCAATCAACATCCAAAAACAGAACTTTAAAATGTATACATAACACATAAGTCTCAGCGAACAAAAACAAAAAGAACCGGGCAGTGACTATATTCAACTCCAGCCATACCTTGGAAGGGACTTATGCTTTATAAAATGGTACCTACGTATACAAAATATTAGAGAAATAAACTTTGTGGCTAGGCTGGATTCTGTATTGACACGCAAACGTCAACGTGAATTATATCTATATCGCTTTGTACGAGATGGCAGATTGTGTCAAAGCAGCTCCTACAGATAAAAAGGGAAATAGTGTGACGTTCTCCTCTGGCCAGACGAGACCAGCACCAGCATCAGGATCAGTTTAATAACATCATTCTAGAATAGTCCTTTGCTATGGTAATAAAATATTTCAAGGACCAATTATATACATCCATTTGGTTATTTTCACATTATACTCTGACCTAAAACAAATCCCCAGTTTGTTGGAGTAGGTGTAGAACTGCCACTAATAAAAAAGCATCTTAAAACAAGAGGATATTAAACAAGAGATATTAAACAAGAGGATCTCATTCAAAGCTATAATACACAGAAAGCCTTAGAACATGTTAGCATTTAGCCATTGTTAAATATGTTTGTTTCTTCTTTAAGACTGTGCATTCATGCTCATTCTGAATCCAGCTTATCTGCTCCTTGTGATTAATATAGCAAGGCCCTTTATGATGTTTCTCCTTTCTTTGTTGCATAATCTTCTCAATGAGTTGCAATCGCAGATTTGAATGAATAGAAGCCACTGTGTTGGGGATTAGGCAGCAGAGACGGTGGCAAGTGCCAAGTGGACACTGAAGCAGTTACTTATAAGGATTGCTAAATGGTGTGCTTGTGTGTGATTGTAAGCTTCCTGTTTGTGTGTGAATGTTTGCATCTATTTATGAATCAACAACTTCATGTTAATTATGCAATCTGTGCGCATGTTTGGTCAGTTTAAAGGGATAGTTCCCCTAAAAATGAAAATTCTGTCACGCTTTAATTGCACTTATGTTTGTTCCAAACCAGAGGTGCATTTCTCAAAAGCATAGTTAGCCAACTAGGTCATAAAGTTCCATCATACCAACACAGTTCAATGATTCAGTGATTCCAAAATCCATAGTTCTAATGAACATTCGCAAACAGCATCGCAAAGTTGTGTGGTTGGGAACTACAGCTCTCAATCTGTGATTATAAGACTAAAAATTAGGATCGGCAGCTGAGCAAAGTAAGCAATGGACTAACAGTATCAATCGTGTGGATCGTTCATTCCATGTATATATAATCCAGTGGTTCAAGTTCTGATCTTTCTAGTATAATTAAGAGAACTTAATAAAACTTTTATTGAAGGAAACCCGCAAAAACAACAAACATACAGAGAACAGATAGTGAAATTATTCTCAACTGCAAGGATTGTAATCTGATTATCATTTTGATCTTGACTAGATTAATTAGCTGAGTTATCACTCCACAACTGTGTGCTTTGACATTAACAGCAGTCTAACCAACGGATTCAAACTTAATCTCGATGACAAAAGATCTTGTGCTGGTCGTGTTCCTTTTTGCTCTGAAAAAATGTTTCTTTTTCTCACAAAAATATAGTTAAGTTATCGCATGGACTGGAATTTTGGACTTCGTTCACAAAAGGGTATAATACTTCTAAAAAATTTTGCTAATTTTCATACTTTTATCTGGGGGAAGCATTTTAGCCATTAGTGTGATAAACAGTGCAAATTTTCTCCACATTGTATTTATTATTGTGAAAATTATTCATAAATAATTATTTTTTTTCACTCAAAAAATTAGGTGCCTATCTTTCAGATAAATTAGGCCTACGATTAATCAGAAGCAAATATGAATACAAAACCAGTCCTAAATGAAAGAAAAGAAGTTGAAAAAAAGATTAAATCCAAGATTTGGTGACAATATAGCATAATGAAAGATTTACAAGCAATTTTTTGTAGGCCGGTCATTTTTGACAGGGAACACCACAAGTGTGACTTTTTGCCATATTGTACAAAATAAAAGCATTTAAAAGCAAAATCCCTGATTAAACATTAAAGTACAATAGTGTGATAAAACAGTTGAAAAATGTTCGTCAGTTTTATAAAAATATGCCGAAAAATTATTCACAAATAATGCTTTTTCACTCAAAAAAATTAGGTGCCTAGTCGTCAGATAAATTGACCTACGATCATCGAAAGCAAATATGAAGATACGAAACCAGTCCAAATGATAAGAAAAGAAGTTGACCAAAAAAGAATGAATCCAATCTTTGGTGATAATATGACAAATGACCCGTGAGTTGCATAAAGCATTTTATGAAGGCATGTGGTGTCCTGTGATGTGGGGGTTTGCACACCACAACAAGTGGTTAACGGAAAACAATCATAGACGCTTGCTTTGGTAGTTCTTGTGACACACCGGCTTGCACTGTGTTAGATACTTTGTAGCAGAGGAAAAACTCTTTCCTCGGCAAGAACAAAAAAAAGGGCTATTTGATCAAAACTATTTTTGTCCATGCAGTGAAAGTCAGTGGTGTCCAGAACAACTCTGGTCCCTGACTTTCATCACATGGACAAAAACCTCATGTTTTGCTACGGGGCCTGCATGGTTACTCTCAAACTGACCCTGGAGTTTCCACTCTCTCCCACCTGCAGCTTCCCTGGGTTTGGTCCAGAGACAGGTGGCCAGTGGGAGAGAGAGAGCCAGGCAGCCAAGCATAGAGAAGCAGGCCATCAGATACTCCCATGCATTCAGTGAGCACAAGCAGGCTTAGCGTCTACTGTCCGTGCGCCCACAAACCTGCTGCTCCTTATGCCACATCTGACATATATCGCTAGATGAGCCTGTCTCAGCTGATGTTACACTCGATTGCATGCGCGCCGAAAGCAGACACACATCAGTCACCAACAGTCACTTGCGCAAACCTGTTACGAGAAGCTATGGATCTAATACAGTGAGATGTTTTATATAACCATATGGTTTAATTGCAATCAAGCTGAATTTTATTCTACTTCAGTTGATTTATATGTAGTGTTAATGGGATCTGAATCATCAGAGGGGCTTTTAATTGACAATGCTTCTAAATGCTTTATTCTTCATGCCATATATAAAACATTGTAGGCAGACTTTCTGCAAAGCTTGCAGTGGGCCAACCTTGCCAAATCAATCTGATAAAGAAATTAAGTGGATTGTACTCCATAACTAATGTTCAAATCCTTTTAACAGAGCGGGATCGGTTCAACCATGTTTTATTTCATTGATTAGGCCTACATTAAAGGCATAGGCTTAATATCACATGCAATGCTCTATAGCCCAGCCTACACTGTAAAAAATGACAGTGAATTTAACGGTAAAAGACTGCAAAAATGCTACAGTAAAAACCTGTTAAATGGTTAACAGTAAATACCCCTACTATATACGGTGAAAAACTGAATGGGACATTACATGTATTGGACATAAATATTACGGACACACGTCAACCGTTTTTGGATACTACAACTAGTGAATATAAATACCGTTATAATGACAGTGAATAACCGTCCATGAACATTCCCAGAATTCCGAGATTACCTTTTAAAAATTGATGTGGTGTTGTTGAACATAAACGGTTTCTTCTTGGTTTTTCTTATCACGTTTTTGTTATATTAGGGTGGTGATTACCATAATGATGTTAAATGAATGTTTATTGCATTATTTCAGTTTCATGATGGTGTGTAGCGTTTGTGTGAAGGACACTGTGCACTAAATATGTTATTATTTTACCGGTGTGATGGACTGTGTGATTCCTCAGTGGAGATTTCTCTTCACCACCTGCATGATGTGGGGTGGTTGCAGTGAGTGATTAAGAAGTACAAAGACAGATTTCACACGTAATTCAAGATTGGAGATAAACATTTTATCAGTTAATGATAAAAATATGAGTATTTAACTGTAAATTTAAGTTAAAACCTAAAACGTTGCTACCGTATTTTTTTACGGTAAAATTCCGGCAACCACAGCTGCCGTTTTTTTACCGTAAATTTTACGGAATTTTTTTTACAGTGTATATACATTTAGTAAATATTTCTTCAAGTTGCATTGATAACGACACGTTCCCCACAATATTCAGATTAGCGGTTGACCTTTATGTTTTTTGATGCTTTGATTAATAATTTATTAAGGGGCTCAATTTTTGCTTCTCCACATTGCTTGCCACTCGTAATGATTGTAGTGAATCATTTGCTCAGTTTGAACAATCTTTTATTTAACTTGATTGCTTTATATCATCAAAATACAAAAATTTAAACTTTACATGTGTCTTAGATCACTTGATGCTTAAATGCTACACTATCTCCATGTGCATGGCTTGTTGTTGTGTCAAAAAGTAACTTTTTAATTATTATTATTAATGGGCAACATTAGAGTCTCGATTTTCAAGCCAGTTTTCATTGCATCATAATTTATGTTCAGTCAACCAATAACAATTGTGATAAGCCTAGAAAATAAAATTACTACATATATAAAATATTACATCATATATTTCCCCCCATAATATTTTTAATATTTGATTACATTTGTCACTTTCCATGGCATTCCTGCCACGCGCCCTGGTTAATTTCTGACCCTGATGTGTAGTGAGTGAGTCTAGCTGGGAATGCATCTCTACTCAGATCTCAGCGAGTGACGCATTGCGGCTACGAATGGACCAATCAGAAGCCGCCTCTCCTGGCCATAACGTAAATTACTGCTACTGCCGCATCACACTTTAGCAGAATGTGTGAGTCCGCCGGTTAGTTAGTTCCGCTCAAAACAGGTCCACCTCGCGGTATATGCCACATCTTCGCGATTTAAACACGTCGCTATCGTACAAAATCCACGGTACTCTACACTGAGCGTTCGCGCATCACAATAGTGACATTTTTGGCGATCGTTTCTGATAGGGAAGGAAGTGTGTTGGCGGATGGAGAGAAAGCAGGGGGAGGAGTTTATAAGCGACCATTAAAGGCGCGTCAAGCTCTGTTTGAGTGCATCCTGTTTGTTTGCCAGCTGCGGACTGTTGTTCTGTGTGGAGATACATCTGTTAAAACAGCGCGATGGTGAGTAATAACCGTTTTATTTGAACGTCACTGTTTCTTTAGTGCAAAATGCAGTTATTATAGTAAGTGAGCATATCTAAAATAATGCGCGTTACAGTCAGCATACAGTTCCTTGATATTGAATGGCTGTATATAATTTTCTTCTAATGTATGGGAGTGCTATGGTTTAATAGCAGGCTGTCTTCTGCCTTGGGTTTTACGTAGGCGTGGACATTTAATTTCGTATGTAAACTAAGGCGTTAAATACTCAGTTCTTGCTGTAACGTGAAATAAGTTAAAGCAGCAGCTCGGAAAAGCTCCATTGATAGCGACCACAGGCGCGTCAGCTGCAAGTATAGCGCATTTCTCTCGCACTAGCTCGTGTTGAATATGTGCTCGTTATCAAACACTTCTGTGTAAAGCAGTTGACGTCTGTGGTCTTTTAATTCAGCGATCTTTAAATGGATAAAGCAGTACAAAGGCTTCTACGAGCAGTGGAGAAGGACTGCGCCACCTTCTGCAGTTGGTATTAAAGGCATAGTTCACCCCCAAAATGAAAACGGTCATTTATTGACTCTCATGTTGCTGCAAATCCATAAGACTGATTGACTTTCTAATTTGGAACACAAAAGGAGATGTAAGGGTCTTAACAGTCTCAGTCGACGTTTACTTTCATTTGCTTTCATTATGCGGGGGAAAAAGCAATGGTGACAGAGGCTGTCATTCTGTCCAATTTGGGGGGGAATTATTCCTTTAACAGAAGAGAGTCAGATCTTCTGTGATTCTATGTTGTAAGCCACCAATATTGCAATTAATAGTGGATCAGTATATGTTTTCTGATGGCCGATTTGATTAGATGAGGTGTCATCCTCGTTTTCAGTGTACATCTTCTCTTTTTCTCCTTTGCAGGCTGACCAGTTGACAGAAGAGCAGATTGCCGGTAAGACATCCCCCCCCCCCCTCTCCTGTCCACTTGCACGTGGCCGGTGGTGTGGATTGCCGTGGTTTTCCCCTCTTCTCCGCCCCCCTCTCTCCGTGGATTTATCTTCTTTCCTTTTATGGCGAGCCTTGAGACTCTGTCGGGACACATTCCCCGAATGAATGGACAGGTTGTTGCGGTGGGAAGCCTGTAACACCAGTGTTTAAGACTAAGTGAATGAGTAATTCCCAGGGCCCGTTGTAGTTTTCGATGAACACTCCCTCTTCTCTGTTGGAGAGAGTTAGTATCTGCAGGCACAGAGGAACAAGGGTGTGTCCCCTGTTGGACTGAACATCTCAATGGCTTTGACGTGAAGTTACTGTTTCACCAGCCGCTGGTTCAGTTCGAGTCATTTATGAGCTGATATTGCAGGTTCTAGTATCATGATGGACTTGTATGGGTGGGGACATGATATTCTTGCTGTCCTTAGGGTGTTTGGGCTTATTTAGGTAACTTTTAGTAGCCAAGTGTTTATTTTTTGTGCATTTGTGAATGCTCTTTTTTTTTTCCCTCCGTATATCTTGTGTGAGCTAGAATTGTGCTAGTGTGCTCGTTTATGACAATAGAAATATTTTGGGGTTCATGCAAAGGCCATCCAATCTATTCTAAACGCGTTGGAAGAAAATGGATGTGAAAACCTCTTACTTTCAGGACACGCAGCTTTTGTTTTAATTGTGGTTGTGCGATTACGGTTGAGAGCCTCAAACAGAAAGGCTGTGAAACCATTTAGGTCATTGTGGTCGGTCACTATAGTGACAGTGAGGTCATGGTGGTTTATCCATAGAGACCTAGTCACTGAAGTGTGTTTCCCTGGGGATCGTGTGAGGTCACGACAGTGTTTCCATACTGCTCTGAAGTCTAGATCCTATATCAGCTTAATGGGGTCACAGCATTGGATCTCCATATGGTTCAGCGGGTCTCCATAGGAACCGAGTGAGTCACAAGTGCTGGATCTCAATAGAAACCGTGCCTCGGAGTCAATGGTTTGCATAGAAGCAGGGTAAGGTTTCGTTTGCGCGGGGATAGGCCGTTGTAGTAGCAGCCAGTGGCATTTTTACATGGATACGTCACTTTTCTCTTTAGAGGAATTGATGTCTGGGACTTTTGTATTCCGTTTTAGTCATTCAAGCCTGTTCTAGTTTGGGTGTCACACATGTTCTTCCTGCGTGTGCCTTGCGTAATAAACCGATGATTACAAGCGTGTATGCTGTTTTTAAAAAAAAAAAGAAATTTGTTCTTTTTTCGCACTGTAATGTTCATTATGAGTTTGGACAACTTTGCTGTTGTTCTCTGTAGTTGTGTCTCTGATCCTAAATTTTAAAGCCAACATGAAACTTGGTTTGCAGCCTGTTTGCTTCCAAAATTATTAGTTTTTCTGAGTGCAGCATGAATTTCAGTGAAAGCAAATACACACATCAGGATGTTTGATTGTAAAAGTGGCTGTTATTTTCCAGAATGAAGCCTTATGGATGTATGATGTCAGCCAAAAAGCTAAAACATTTGTTTTCTTTTGAACAGCAGGCACTGATGAATCATTCATTAAGACCAGGAACATTTGTTAATGTAAACAAAGTCAATATGTTTCATGTTGACTTTAAATGCTCTATGGCAGGGGTGGCGAACGTCGGTCCTGGAGAGCCGCAGCCCTGCAGAGTTTTGCATCAACCCTAATCAAACACACCTGAACAAGCTAATCAGGTCCTGAACGGTAATAGAAGCTACACAGGCAGGTGAGTTTTAATAGGGTTGGAGCTGAACTCTGCAGGGCTGCGGCTCTCCAGGACTGGAGTTCGCCACCCCTGCTCTATGGCGTCAAGCTTCTTTTGCATTAATATCTGAAAGAGCTTGTTTTGGAAGGGAATGTGTACAGAAGGGCATCCCTTCTTCGGAACTGGCCCCACTCGTTCCTCTGTGTGTCTTTGTGTTCAGTGTTTGTTTATCTTTGGGAGATTCTGTTAATACAAGGTCCGGTTTCATTTATCTGTCACGCTTCGCAGAATTCAAAGAGGCTTTCTCACTCTTTGACAAGGACGGCGATGGCACCATCACAACCAAAGAGCTGGGCACTGTCATGCGCTCGCTCGGACAGAATCCAACAGAGGCTGAGCTGCAAGACATGATCAATGAAGTGGATGCTGATGGTAAGGACGACTGCGTGCACCCATCCTCGACCCAAGTGTTGAATGTTAAAAGTTGGGGCTTGTCTAAATAAATGCTTCTGCTTTCTGCACAGGAAATGGGACGATAGACTTCCCAGAGTTCCTGACCATGATGGCGAGGAAGATGAAGGACACAGACAGCGAGGAGGAGATCAGAGAAGCATTCCGTGTCTTTGATAAGGTAAAGCTCGTCCCGTTCCAGAATAGCGCCACACATAAAGTCACGTGCAGTCGCTGACCTGGATATCCTGTGCTTTAGGATGGGAATGGTTACATCAGCGCAGCTGAACTGCGTCACGTCATGACAAACCTCGGAGAGAAGTTGACTGATGAAGAGGTTGATGAGATGATCAGAGAAGCAGACATTGACGGAGACGGACAGGTTAACTACGAAGGTGAGTGAGTTCATTGTGAAGTTGATTTTATAACAACTTGTCCTCAATAAAAGTGAGAATGCACAATCACAGCTTATCAGAGCGTGGTGTGTTTAATTGGGATTTTTGGGTCAATAAGATTCCACTGTGGGCGGGCTACCACGCAAAATGTCATTTGTTGCCATTGTGGCTGGTTAGGACGCAGTGTCAGGGTGCAACTTTACTTCACGTATGAAATCTTGTCATCTTTCGGAAACGGACTAACACGTTCTCTGTCTCCACAGAATTTGTACAGATGATGACGGCGAAATGAAGGCCTTGTACAGATCCTCTCTCTTCTATAAATAATTTGCCTTTTTTCTGTTTAATTTATCTGTAAAACGTTAAGTCCCCTCCCCTTCCTCCTCCCGGCTGTCCAAAGGAACTGCATGTAAACTGCATAGGATCTTCAGTCCTCATGTCCCTTTCTTTTGCTGTCATCGTGTTTTTGGAGTGGTGGTGCGGTTACACGATCAGGTGCTTGTTGCCACGAAGAGGGGGTTGTGACGTGCAAAAAAAACTCACGTCATGTCTGTCTGCCCTCCTCATGCGTAGCAAGAGTGGAGACCTGCCAGCTGGTTGTCTCTTGGCAGCGACGCTGGCGCTGGCCCTCAAGTAGAGCGTAATTGCAGGACTACTGGACAAAGTATATCATATATATGGAATTTCTCAGCATGTATTCTGCAAGAAACACAGAAAAAGTACTAACGGGTGTAATCACAAGTATGTACATAACTCTTTGGTGGCTGCTGTTAATATACAAGAACTTGTTTGAATCTTACAATGCTTTTTAATGTTTTATTCACTTATTCACACTAGTTTTCTTTTTCTTTACTACGTTTTTTTTTTTTTTTTTTTTAATCCGTCTTATTAACTGGCATTGTTAAGACCCTCAGTATAGGTCCATTCCAATGGTGATTATTGTTTTCCAATAAAATGTACTATTTACCCATACTGAAAAGTTTCTTTGTTTGCGATCTTCTTTGTGTCTTTTAGCCCTCCTAAATAAAAACTCTTATGTTTATCATTATGCATCCCAGAGCTGATTTTAGTGGTTTGAAACCGCTAATTTAACCGAGATGTTTACAATATTTATTGTAATTGTTGAAATGATTCATTTGTAAATCACTATTCAATGCGTCTCTGAGTCAGCTGGACAAATGACTGTGTATTCACAGGATAGGATTGGGGTGAGGCCTCCATGTCAAAAAAGCTCATTAAAGTACTCTTGAATGACAATTGTTGTAAGTCATTTTTCCGTTGAGTATAAGTATGTGCTATTCAGAAGTTTAGCTGTGTTTATCAGGGGCTAGTTGTTTTTATGTATGTTTGGAGTGTTTATGTTGTACCAAAAACGTAGTGTTATAACACCATATTAGACACCTTTAAAGCATCATTTATGCATTGGTTATAAAGATTTTCTAGACTACCACTAGAGGATCATTTTGGGCAATACAGAGCAAAAGTATGAGAATACTTTTCACTGATTTTTTTATTTTTTTTATTTTCATGAGCTCATCATTACAATAACAGCAGTAAGCCGAGAAGCATGGCTTGGTTATTCACGGTATGTCAGTGTTGAAGTGCACTGGTACGGGAGACAGCTCTGACAAACCGTAAACACTGGGCCCTTCAGTTGCTTGGTAGAAGCATGTGTTCCTGGTCCCCTAGCAACGGAGCAGAACTTTCTGGCCTGAACTCCCAGAGAGCTGCCTTCTCTGCAGTTATTCATGTGTGACAAACCCTTACAAACACATTTGAGCGGGGGGGGTCACCCGGCCCTTGCAATTCAATATTTTATCTAAATAATTAAAAATACTTAATTAAACAGTTGTTTAATTTACGATTCTTTATGAGAAATTGACTAAGCCAATATCTGGACCACTGGAAACCACAAAAGCAGATAAGGGGATCACAAGCATTGAAATTGAGGCTTCACATACGTCATCTGAAAAGCCGCACTCAATAAGTTCCATTGATGTATGGTTGTTAGGATGGAAGAGCTTCGGATAGGTGTTATTGTGAGAGAGGAGCTAGGATATAAGAATTTGGTCGAGACATAACCACTTGGAAATCTGGAATCTGAGTGTGCAAAAAAAAATCTAAATATTGAGGAAAATGCCTTAAAGTTGTCCAAATTAAGTTCTTAGCAATGGATATTACTAATCATAAATTAAGTTTTGATGTATTTACGGTAGAAAATGTACAAAATATTTTCATGGAACATGATCTTTACTTAATATCATATATGATTTTTGGCATAAAAGAAAAAATGTATAATTTTGACCCATGCAAAGAATTGTTGGCTTGTGCTGTAGCACAAATAATACCTGTGTACTTATGTGCGTGGTTTTGTGTCCAGGATCACATATGGTACATACAGAACATGAATTAAAACAGCAGCTTCAGATGATTAGTCTTGACAAAATTGAATAAAGAAATACTAAATTTAGAGTTTCAGAAATTGTGATATACAAACTATCAAGATACTACGTTTTCCAATAATCAAACAAACTTAAGTACTGTCACGTTTTCGGTTACGTATGTAACCCCGTTCCCTGAAGGACGGAATGGAGACGTACTTCGGTGACCATAATTGGGATCTCACTTAGAGGTGCACCCAATCCAATTCGATGTGGTAAACTAAATGAGCCAGCACATTGGATGAGATTCATGCAACCACAGCTGGACGCTGCTCACAGCAATCGGCCTAAAACGGCAGCCGATGCAAACGCCTACCAGGTTTCGCTAGGAGCGACCAGTACCCGGCCCCCAAGTAAAAACGCTCAGCTGGTGGGTATAAGCAGCGAGTGGCGAAGACAGGACAGTGTATGTCTCATTCCCTCCTCGGGAACAGAGGGTTACATGCGTAACCAGAGGGACATTGAACCTTTCAGTCGGGTCATCTCGCGTTCACGTTGGTACAAGACGAAATTGGCTCCCTAACCACAAGGTCAACATGGCATGCTGGCCCTTCCGCATGTCTGTCGAGCCTCGTGTGCCCTTTTTGGATGTTAGGCCAGGGACGTTTCGCCAAGAAGATCCAGATCCACTGTTGTAGTAGCATTGACCTCACTAGGTGTGATGATTGGATAACAAAACACGAAAACAACACACACTGGAACAGGGAGGGTTAAAACAATTCTAGTGAATTGAGCTCCATACTCTGGAAGTATGGGCAGGACACACCCTTGTGACTGATTTAAGCCAGTGGTGAGTTGCTAGTCAATCGATCCAGCAATGGTGGGGACATTACTTCTTGCTTAAGAGACGGCCTATCCCCTTCTGGCGGGTGCTCCGGTATACAGACAAAAGAGTGGTCGAGGGCCTAAAGCTATTGGCACACGGTCTATGTATACCATCTACAGATGGCGGTCGAGGGGGACCAAAACAAAGCTAGGGCTGGGTCAGCTCTCTTACGGGGGCACAGCGCTTGCAGGTTCACTTACAGATCCCTAGAAGGGGGTTTAGTAAGGAACCTGGGGCACATGCCGGGCCTGGTGCGCCTTATGGATACGTGGCAGGTCCCTACCCTTAGTGATGGTTGAGGATACAGTGCAAAGCACGGCCGAGTTTTCATTGACAAGACCGGTTTAGTTCGACTGACTGCTGTCGTGCACACCTTATGAGCATTCGCGAGACAAGTCCCAAGAAGGTAGAGAGGTGGTGGGGTGCCGGGAAGGAAAACAACCTTCTCTCCCCCCGAAGGAACAATGATGTACCAGTGTCACTGCTTCCCAGTACTGACGCCCGTCCCTACGGGGTCACTGGTTGTGGAGCTATCGCAGCGGAATCGACTTTAAGGGTGGAGGGAGACAGCCATCGCTCCAACCCTTGCTGCAAAAAGGAAACCACAACCCCGATTGGGCATCTCCGGGGGTCTTCTCGGCGAGAAGAACGCCACTCAATGAACAGGCAGCTCCAATTCAAAGGGTAAGTTGTGTGCTACGTAGAACAAGGTGCTCTGTCTTTTCTTTCCACCTCGAAGTGATGGTGTCTACTACCTCTTGGGATAGGTCACCTAGAACCTCCGCGTCCCATCCAGAGACCAGACATGAAGCTTCCAGAGGTCTGGACGCGGGTGCCAAATGGTGATAGACCCCGTCTCGGAGTCAGTAGATCCTTCCTCAGAGGAATCTGCCAGGGAGGGGTTGTCGCGAGGAGCATTAGTTCCGGGAAACCAGGTCCGGGTAGGCCAATAGTGCCACCGGCAGGAATGATCTCGTCCTTCCTGATCTGCTAGCAGAGTGTTCTGTGGAGACGGCTCACTGGGAGAAAATGCATACTTGCAAAGGACTGCAGTCAGCGGGGGTGTGCCAGGTGCCGTCGTGGCAGAGGTGGTTCTTCGGTCAGGGAGGTACAACAACTGGCAGTGAGAAGTCTGGAGATGAAAACAGGTCTACCTGGAAGCTTCAAAACGTCTCCAAAATCAGATGGGACAGTCTGGGGATGGAGTCTCCAGTCTCCTGGGACGGTAGCTCATGACGGGGTCGTCGGCCGGTACCGGTGAACATACCCGAATGTGAAGGCGCACGAAGGACCTCAGACACTTTGACTCAAAGGAGGAGGGTGGGCGGGCGAGTTAGACATGCGAAAAGGGAATGAGCGCAGACCATACCTTGTCGGTTGATGTACGCAATGGTTGCTGTGTTGTCCGTGCGGACCAGTACATGCTTGCTCGTAAGCGCCCTTTGAGACGGTTCAAGACAAGGCACACTGCTAACAACTCTATGCAATTGATATGCCAGTGCAGATGGGGACCCGTCCAAACCCCCGACACGACGGCTCCGTTGTACAATGGCCCCCAGCCGGTGGGGAGGGACATCCGATTAAACCCAAGCATGCCTGGAGGGACTGTTCTAAGGGCACCCTGCCGGAGATAGAAACGAACGGTCTGCCCACGGAGTGCAGGTGTGGCGACCGGCAGGTGTAGCTGTGAACCCGGATGGAGTGCCGCGCGCCACGTACCAACTGCGGACTCGTCCATGAAGCACAGTGCTGACGCGGTTCTTTATGAAGCGCCCCAGCGGTGTAACTGCGCTGTGAACTGCTCATTATGCCAGGAGACCTCATGAACAATGTTCAGTGGGACCCAGCCTGTCTTCACCTGAATGCAACTCAAGCAGGGTTCTAGCATTACGATAACTCAATAGACCAGACGCACGTTTCTCTAGTGAGGCATGCTGTGTGGTCGACCCGAATCCAAAACTTTTCTACGGAGGAAGAAAAGAGATCCTTGCGTTCTAGGGTTCGAGTTAATCTTTACCAGGGCCCAACTGGCTGAGGTGCCGGAGCACCAGGTCCCTGTGCTCGCACAACTGAACCCGAGACAGCGCTAGTATAAGCCAATTGTTGAGGATAGTGAGGATTGCCGTACACCCAAACTTTACTTCTGAGTGGAACCAAAGAGGACCCCTCCCGCACACTTCTGAAGTACGGGGGAGGACAGGGACAGGCCATGAGGCGAGGGACATGAATCTTGTACTGATATGCCCGTCCTTTGAATGCAAACCGCAGAAATGGTCTGTTGCGTGGAAGGATCGACACATGAAAGTATGCATCTTTCAGGTTGATCGCTGCAAACCAATCTCGGGGACGGATGCACCCGAAGATGCGTTTCTGCGTCAACATCTAGAACGGTAACCGGTGAAGGGCCCGGTTCAAGACACGCAGATCCAAGATTGGTCGTAACTCACCGCCTTTCTTGGGTAAAATGAAGTAGGGGCTGTAAAACCCCATCCTCATATCAGCTGGAGGGACCATGCAAGACTGGAGCATCGGCCACCTTCACTGATGTGAAGCAGATGCCGCTGAACTTGGGTGGACGGCGATAATGGTAGGGAGACTGAAGCGCGAGGAGCGAGGCTGATGGTCCGCAGAGAAGGCCAGCGAGGGCGGGCGGGTGAGGCGTAGCATGTGCATCAGAATACGTGCCAAGCTAGGTGACCAGCGGAATACAACATTTCGCCATAAACGCAGTGGCTAGGCCAGCGAGGGGATGGAACTGCAGGGATCTCCCACTGGCGTTGTTGACCGGGCGCGAAGAGGGGTATGAGTGTGTGGTTGCAACGCTTAGCCTTTTTAACCCCAGGTAACCCTTCTTTGTTTTTCTCTTACCTGGTTCCACAGTTTGGCAGAGGGTGCGTGAGTAGGGCCTTTGTTGACGCTCTCGAACCGCCCGCTGCTGCCTGCTGGCGAGATAGGAGGATGAGTGTGGTCCGGTGTTGAGACCCAGGGACAGAGAAAACCGCTCTCTCATCGAGATTTCCCATATTCTCCACCCAGCCCTCCTCCGGGGTAGGGAGAGAGGGAGCATCAACCATTTCCCCAAAGAGTACAGCTTCAGGCACCTCTTCTAGGGGTCTCTCCCTCACCCTGTCAAGAGTGGTGAGGAAGGAGGAACCAGCAGGTCGGTTTCGGGCAGTAAAAGGTGCCGTCCATGACCCTCATACCCTCTCGGCGGCCCGGGGAAGCATAGCCCGCCATCTCCCGGCATTCGACTCAGCTTTTGACCAACGTCCGGCGGGCAGGGCAGCGGCAGCCGATTCTTTCCTCTCAGAGAGCGCATTCCTCTGATGCAGGTTAACCTCCGGTCGTAAGGGAGGAGGCAGAGAATGGAGTAACACGCGCGTAACGACTCTTTGAAGAGGGCCCAGCGCGTTTCCTTTGGTGGCTCAGAGGGTGCGAATGCGCTAGAAGAGTGATGGGGGGGTTTTGTCCCCCCTATAGGGTGGTATGCCCGGAGGGGTTTGACAGCCACGTACCCGCTCAGAGAACTACCGCCCCGTGCTATGCCGACGTAGTCATCCGCTGGTGCTGCAGGACGGAACCACTAGATCGCAAGTGCCAGAGCGGCTAACGGGCTCCGCCCCCATCGGAGGAAAACAGAGCTATAGCCCGAGCTCCGAGATGTTTCCTTCAAGCAATGGGAACATGACTCACCCATGAACGCAACTCAACGTGAAAAGGAATGGTCTCTCTAAGTGAGATCCCAATTTGTCGGTCACCGACGTGACGTCGAGAGTGACCGACTGAAAAGGAACTAATGAATAAGAGAGCAAACAAATAGCAGAACTTGTGTATCCAGTACTCTTGATTAATAGTTAAATAGCATAAGTATCTAAGCAACGCTTCTTGTCATTGAGGTGTCTGTTACAGAAGACAAACGGGAACGACAGAAGTATGAACACAGGAAGAGAGAAAACATTACCCACAGGAAAATGTATAGATGGGGTAAGTTTTCACATTTACTGCAGTGGAAGAAAGACAATATTTCTCTATAGTGCGGAGATCTTCAGTCCTGCAGAGTTTAAGGGGTTTAGCTCCAACCCTCATCAAACACACCTTCTAGTAATTTTCTAACTATCCTGAAGACCTTGATTAACTTGTTAAGGTGTGTTTGATCTGAGTTGGATCAATGTGCACCTACAAACGTTTGGTGTTTTTACAAATGTTTTTTTTTTCTTCTTTTTTTCATTTATTAATACTTTCACTAAGCAGGGATTCGTTAAATTGATCAAAAGTGACAGTAAAGGCATTTATAATTTAAAAAAAAATATTCTAGTATTCTGAAAAAGTTGTTTTTATTCTGAAACAGAAAGAAATGTACACTGACAGAAGTGATTGGTGGAGAAACACTATTAAGGTGATATTTTACAAACTATCCAGCAAAGAGTTAAAAATAACAAGAACACTTGTCCTGAAACATTTATGACATTTATGTGCATTTTTGGTGTACAAGCGGCCTCTGTCTCAAAAATAAGGCCTGTTTCAAACCGCATACGAAAGCAGCTTGTATTTATTTTGGTTCTCATATTAACAGGTTACAGCTTTCACGCTGCCTGCATAAGCAGCACCCTAAAGCTGCAGCTGCAAGTCAAGCTTATTTTTGCCATGAAAAAACAGATTATAAATCTACTATCAATACAATGTTGTTTTCGGTCCAGCCATTTCTTAAACTTTGGGCTTCATATCATGTAGATTAATAGCCATTTGGATGTGAATATGGATCTCCTATATGTTACAAAAGCACATACTCAGTGTAGTAACCCCAGGAATCATGTTAGGTGTGAAACTGGCATAAAAGAGGTTTCCTCTTTCTTCCACCAGGACTATCCCATTCCTGGCAGTTACCACATTCGGGACTTCATAGAGGAGCTGGGACTTAACCCTGCACCTAGGACGTATAGCTTCAAAGGCCTCGAGCGAAACACCCTCATGTCGACTGTGCGTCGAGGTGATGTGCTATTGCCCAAGGCATATAACTTCACCGACTCAATCAATGAGGCTCTGCGGTCCCAGGCAACTTGCTCTTTCAAAAGCTGCCCTAGACCAGACACCCACACTTTGGGCCTCAGCGATAAGGTCAGTCAGTCACTTAAATCAGTGGCTGGGGAAAAACACGATACAATGAACAAAATATAGTAAGCTGAAAAAAACCACAGTTCACACGAATCTCACAGAATGCTTTTTACTGTTAAAAGCACAAGATACAGCTAGTGCAGTGAGACGTGAAAGTTTTGACATGCATTTTTACTTACAGTTAACTTAACTTACTAACAGTTAACATGGTGAAGTGGTCAAAGAGACAGTCTAGCGCACGTTGACTCAGGAAAACAAACGGAACGGAACGGAACAATTGGAATGTAAAAACGGAAGTCTGCAGTACCTTTTCCGGCAAGGTGTTTCTGGTCTACAGGTTTCAACAAACCGTCATTGATATATAAAGCTGATGAGGGAATAAAACAACTGTTCAGAATTGGTTTCTATGCTTTATAACTTTGCCCAGATTACAATGTGACAGTGTTAAATAAGACAGCTGAATGTAAACAGTTGTTTGTTGCACCCCTGACCCCAATAATTTCTAAGCATTAAAATGTTCCTCAAGGTGGCTACAACATTCTGTCTTATTCCATGACATGTACGTATAGGTTTAGTGTAAACAGCATTACGCTGAAGTTTCTTGGTACCTGACATTAAAAACAGAGGCAAAATATTTCTCTGCAGTGGCTGGAGCGCACATTCAGTATGTGAATCAGTGTGTCAAAATAATTGGTTGATGTAGTGTTTGTGTGTGTTTAATGCAGGATATTAACCTCTCACCCGGCCATTAGGATGTTACCGAGAAGCCTGCCCCCAAATCACCCTGCAAGTGAGTTGCCATCACGCTCAGCACGCTTTCACACATCTTAGTCAGAGAACATCACACATGTTTTTCCATCTCATTCTTGGTTTCTTCCTTAATCTTAGGCAGTTCACAGAATGGCCTTTAGATGCTTTAGTGCAGGCCTGAACAAAAAGGGTGATCCAATGGCTTGGGCCTGTCTGACAGTTTGTCACTTTCCATTGCATTTGCACTTGCTGCTCAAATTCATGTGTTTCTGGCTTTCTGTGATGCACTTACCTGAACACTGTTGTTGCTGGGGGGCGAAATTATTTTTTTTACTTTGTTTTTATTTGGGTGGGTGGGTGGGGGGGTGGTGTGGGGGTGGTGTGACATATATAGATCGATATAGTGAATACAAGTAGACAAAAAAAGTATTAAGGTTAAAATTGACATTTAAGTTATCTTAGGTCCTGTAACTTGTCACCATTTCTTCTCAACATTTTAAATAAACTTTTGTGATCACTAGTTCTTTTAAATGCTGCTGAGCCTTTACATTTTACAAGTTTGTAGACTTGTTTAAATGTTTAGCTGAATTCGAGAGCAGTGTTCTCAACCAGCAGCCAGAGTCAACTTTGCCGCCATGGCCTTATGATAACTTAAATGATTTAAAATCAGACTAAACCAGCTTTCCATTATACTACATAGCTAATATCATACATATAATGTTAATATAGGTATATATATTATATATATATATAGATATATATATATATATTACACTGAACAAAAATATAAATGCAACACTTTTGTTTTTGGCCCCATTTTTCATGAGCTGAACTCAAAGATGTGAGACTTTTTCTATGTATACAAAAGGCTTATTTCTCTCAAATATTGTTCTCAAATCTGTCTACATCTGTGTTAGTGAGCACTTCTCCTTTGTCGAGAATCCACCTCACAGGTGTGGCATATCAAAATGCTGATTAGACAGCATGATTATTGAACAGGTGTGCCTTAGGCTGGCCACAATAATATGCCACTCTAAAATGTGCAGTTTTATCCCACAGCACAATGCCACAGATGTCGCAAGTTTTGAGGGAGCGTGCAATTGGTATGCTGACTGCAGGAATGTTCACCAGAGATGTTGCCTGTGAATTGAATGTTAATTTTTCTACCATAAGCCGTCTCCAAAGGCATCTCAGAGAATTTGCAGTACATCCAACCTGCTTCACAACCGCAGACCACGTGTAACCATACTAGCCCAGGACCTCCACATCCAGCATCGTCACCTCCAAGATCGTCTGAGACCAGCCACCTGGCCAGCTGCTGCAACAATCGGTTTGCATAACCAGAGAATTTCTGCACAAACTGTCAGAAGCCATCTCAAGGAAACTCATCTGCATGCTCGTCGTCCTCATCGGGGTTGCGGTGGGCTACCTGAACGTGCCGATTCGATCGTCGGAACCAGCGTTGCGGGGCAAATGCTCACAACCAACTTCAATGCTGGCACTTGGAGAGGTGTTCTCTTCACCCAAACGCCCATGACTCCGGTTTTCACTGTATGCATATGGCCATGGCATACAAGCAAGTATGGCGACCTCACCTCACAAAACCGTGAGCATAGAATTTGCTGATGTCAATGTTGTGGATCGAGTGGCCCATGGTGCCAGTAGGATTATGGTTTTGGCAGGCGTATGTTATGGACAATGAACACAGGTGCATTTTATTGATGGCATTTTGAATGCACAGAGATAGCGTGACGAGATATTTTGTGCCATTCATCCATGACCATCACCTCATGGTGCAACATGATAATGCACGCCCCATGTTGCAAGGATCTGTACACATTTCCTGGAAGCTGAAAACATCCCAGTTCTTGCATGGCCCGCATACTCACCGGACATGTCACCCATTGAGCATGTTTGGGATGCTCTGGATCGGCGTATACGGACAGCGTGTTCCAGTTCCTGCCAATATCCAGCAACTTCGCACAGCCATTGAAGAGGATTGGACCAACATTCCACAGGCCACAATCTACAACCTGATCAACTCTATGCGAAGGTGATGTGTTGCACTGCGTGAGGCAAATTGGTGGTCACATCAGATACTGACTGGTTTTTGGGCCCCCCAATACAGTAAAACTGCACATTTTAGAGTGGCCTTTTATTGTGGCCAGCTAAGGCACACCTGTGCAATAATCATGTTGTCTGATCAGCATTTTGATATGCCACACCTGTGAGGTGGATTGATTGTCTCGGCAAAGGAGAAGTGCTCTCTAACACAGATTTTGACAGATTTGTGAACAATATTTGAGATAAATAAGCCTTTTGTGTACATAGAAAAAGAAAGAGTTCAGCTCATGAAAAATGGGAGCAAAAACAAAATTGCTGCATTTATAATTTTGTTCAGTGTATATATCATCTATATTATATATATATAATCTTAATTCACACCTTTAACACTGTTTAGACTTAGAGGAACATTCAGACCCTAAAACTCCAGTTGAGTAATTATTTTAAGTGTTGTGGACAATTAATCAATTGAACGTTGAAGTATCTAGCCAAATATCTACGTGGTGCAATTTTACTCAATTTAATTGTTCTTAAAGCCCTTAAATAAAAAGTTAACACTTTTTCTTAGCTTGGCAAATTTACTGATGACACCAGAAACGTGGAGATTTTTCCAGCCAAAAAAAAAAAATAAAAAAAAAAAAAAAAAAAAAAAAAAAAAATAAAGAATAAATGTAGGACTATTGCATCATAATGACCAGTCAAATGCGTTAGCTCAAAATGCAACTGAAAGGTATGACTAACTCTTTAAAAAAATGCAATTGAGTAAAAGTAGAAGTATTCAGTTTCAGTAGTACACAAGTTCCACAAAATAGTATGAAATACTGTTACACAAGTACTTCACAGCCTTCTGAACTATAGAAGGTCATATGACAGGACAGTGATAAAAGTGCTCTAAATTTCATGTCAACTATACCAATTTGACCACAAATGAGAATATAAATAAATAAATAAATACCCCATGCATTCATTTTGTGATGGGGGCAATAAAATATTAGCAGAGCAAGTACAAATCTGAAGCACAGCCTGACGTATTGTTGAAGCCTGTAGTGTTTCACCTGTCTGTTGACTCTTTCCTCTCCTCCTGCCTGTCTGCACCATTTTATTGTCTTCTCTTATGACACTGGTCTCTTATTGCAGACACGTGATGTTCCGATCAGCGGTACAGAGGGTCAGCTTTCTCCCAGTAAGTGTCCGGTTTCAACATAAAAATCTCAACCTAAACTATTATGTGTATATTAAATGCTTTTCTTGTTTTTGCCCAGAATGTTTTCTAAAGCATCTAGTTTCCTGTGAGTGAGTTTCACTGCTGTGCACCATTCACTGCTGTGTGTCAGTGTTGCACCTCATGCACCATGGCTTCAGTGGCGTGTTGGCTGGTTATTCGAGCTGTGCTGGCAGCTGTCTGGTGTTGACAGAACAGTGAGGATGCTAAGTCATCCTCTGGGTCTCATTAGGCTGAACATTAGGGCTTTGTGTGGTTGTAAGAGGGTGTCATTTCATGTAAGACAAGTGTTTTGTCAAAGGTTAAGTAGCTGAGAAACCTCAAGCTTATTCTGAAGATGACAGATCAACAGCAAACAGCCAAATTCTATTACTCACTGGTTTATATTTTATAGTTTAAGTCTGTAATACACAAAAGACTTCTTCTGAACAGATATTGAAACACTAGACATCATACAATTTCCAGTTTTGTAAATGGTTATACTAGGCATCATACACTAAACGATCACACACACTACAAGACTTTCAAGTGCCATGTTGAATATCCTCTGACTGGATAGAATCTAAAAGATCATCTGTTTGTCTTAAAAGGCTTTTTCTTTCATACACTGCACAATTTTCTGCCAAAATCTGCAGACTGACTCTAAATTTCAGCAAGTACCATTGACTCCAAACTCCCAGACTGTAAATTGGGGAAAAAATCAGTAAAAAAAAGTCAGGTATTTCAGTCTTTTTGAGGTTTCAATTGTTTTCCCCAGATGTTTCTTCCCAAAAATTCTTCAGTATATCACATGAACAAGAGTGCTGTTGGTCTGATTCGGCTGCGGGTGAACACAGCCCTGCTGATAATCAAACCAATAACACAATCGAGTTTGATATTTCTACAGTTAAAAAGGGGTTATTACTGAGTAACTTCAGTTACTCAAATCAGTTACTTGGTCTTTTTTTTTCTGCCAATAAAAATAGTTTCAAAAGCATAATTAGCCACTGTGTCCATAAAGGAATCAATGCTATTGCACAAATTGGTGAATGATTCAATGACTCACTCATACTTCTTTCGATTGTGGATGAGTCTGCATTTTCAAACAATCGGTTAATTAACTGAATAATTCAACGACTTACTCATAAATACAGTCACCTGTTTTGTTCCTTGTTTAAAGGATTTGTTCACTTCCAGAATAAAAATGTCCTGATAATTTACTCACCCCCATGTCATCCAAGATGTTCATGTCTTTCTTTCTTCAAAAGAAAAGAAATTAAGGTTTTTGAGGAAAACATTCCAGGATTTTTCTCCGTATAATGGAGCTGACGAGTTGAAGGTCCAAATTGTAGCTTCAATGCAGCTTCAAAGGGCTCTACACGAAAAGGGCCTTATAGCGAAATCATTTTCTAAAACAAAAATATATATTATTTACTTTTTAACCACAAACCACAAATCTGTCTGCAACATACAAAAACAGACAAGCGGAGTGATTCAAACAGTGACATGTCCCAATGCTGTTGGACTGTAATATCAGGCTGTGTGTTAATCTCAGAACCCTCTGATAGTATTTCTTAGGAGATATAAAAATAGACAAAAGTAAGACAGTTTTTGGCATAAACTTGTAAGCATATAGAGCTACAAAATGAATGTGGATAGCAACTCTAAGATATCTAGAGAACTACTGAGATACTATAAAGACCAGTAGCTGGCGGTGGAGGGTGTTGAATTTGGCTCTTCCGGACAGGACTCACACCCTTAATGAAATAATAGCTCAGTGCCTCTACAGACATGTGCAGTATGGCACAGCTATCCACTCTTATCCAGGGGAATGTCGAGCTGGCTGGCCGTCCCATAGAAGAAGAGCGCAGCGGTATGAGGGCTCTAAAACCATCGGAAGTTGACCTCATAGGCAAGCAGGCAGAGGGAAGTGAGCTCCCCTGCGGCCAGCATTAACACCTCCGGCACAGTTCAACCCGCTACACACACAGCACAGGCCAGCTGGATCAAGTGAGGCCGCCGGTGGAATCAAATGGCATATAATGATAGCAGACAGCTTTTGTAGCACAGGCGTCTTCTCAACTATGCTTTTGAAAGCATATAAATAGAGGCCTACTGGTGTTTATGCATTAAAGCTAAAGTTGATGAATTGCTTTTTTTGGATTGGATTTTGGATCTTCTAATTTGATTTGGGATCTTAAATAAACCTTAAATAAATACTTCAGCCTGGTGTAACACAAAAGGAGAAGTTTAACAGAATGTCCTAGCTGCTCTATTCCATACAATGGAAGTGGATGGTGATTTTAAACTGATATGGTCCAAAATTATAAAAGAGGTCCTGAAAGGATCATTTTTGGGTGAACTATTCCATCAACTGGTTAATTAAATAAAACTGTAATTTCTCTTTTGTTACATTGACTTCCACTGACGGATTTAGAAGGAGGGACCAGCACCTGGACATGACAACCCAAGGCCAAGCTCAGGCATTGTAGTCACTTCCTGCTTTAGGTTTGTCTACTGTTCCGCAGCTGTACAGCGTGCACTCGGTAAGCTCCATTTCTATGCCTGTTTTACAACAGCAAAACCAGTTTTAAGGCCAAAAAACGCCACAGCCAGACAGTATATTGATCATCATAAGTGGGAAGGAAGTACATGTTTTTGAGTTAAATGAAGCTAAAAGTCTCAAAACCTTGCCATTTTGTCTGTTTTTGACAGGAAACTCCAGGATCAGGTGTGTATGAGCCCACATGGCACAAAGGTCAGCGGCTTAGCACTGATGTCAAAGTGGACTGGGCCCATGACATTCTTTTTCGCAGCATACCATTAACTTCATGTATTCCTTTTATATTTCCCATTCTTTTGTAAGTAAAGTGTTTCCAGCTGACATGTGACTGACCTTCAGTGTTGAAATGTGGTTGAAATACAGTATGTCAGCTGTTGTTTTAACATTGGGGAAAAAAATCATTAATTCTGAATTGCTGTAAAAAAAAAAAAAAAAAAAGGTTAACAAAAGTTGCATATATTAACACTGAAAGTTTAAAGTGCCCCTATTATGGATTTTTGAAAATTACCTTTCATGCAGTGTGTAACACAGCTCTAAGTAAATGAAAACATCCCAATAAAGTTATTGTCTCTCAAAAGAGAGAGTCCACTCTGAATCATTGAAACTAGTCGTTTTTAAAACTAATCCCAAGCCGTTTAATGTTGACGTCAACATGAAACATTAGCATATTGCCCGTACAATTGTTGGTCTTTTCAGTTTGTCTGAATGAAAATGCAAATTCATTTTTTGCCACTAGGTGCCGCTTTGGAGGGGCGGGTACAAATAGCGTCGCCCGGTAACGCTGTTACACAATGCAGGCCACTGGGGGGGGGCGCTTCACAAACACTGCTTTATCAGGCATTACAAGCCAGATGAAATGGAAATGAGACCAATCGGACCAATCACTGCAGATTAGCGTCACGCAAAGGAAGGGTTTGGAAAAATGACTCATTGAGCACATCGTTTTGGGATTCCTTGAGCGGGTTGGGTCCTTATAGGACTAAGTAGTCGTAATAACTTAAAAATGGTTATGCATATTATAAGACAATGAAAATGTTTTATGACCTTGCATGCATGTCAACCTGTTGTTGGGGACCCCAGAAAAGAGAAAAAAAAAACAAAAAAAAGAAAAAGAAACTCCCACAAATATGATCCTGTTTTGTTTGCTCCCAGATAAAAAAAAAAAAAAAACTTATGGGGCACTTTAACAAGATATTAAAGAGACATTGAAACAACATTGCCATTGACAAAATTCAATAGTGATACAACCTTGATCCATGATGTTGCTTCACCTGTGAATAATTGTTGAAATGCTGGTTGGGTTGCCTCTAAAAAGGCTATAAATTAACCGAAAAGGATTATGTAATGCATACTGTATTTTTAAAAATATGCTTTTAAGATTGAAGATTAAAGTATACTACAGGTGCACATTTAATTGTTAACACATTTAACAGGTGCTCATTTCAAATCATAAGATTGCACTACAGATTATCCTTATCCGTCATTTTGACTGAATGGGCTGTAAATTTTCATTAATTTTCTATTTTCAGAAGTCAGGAGAATAGCGATATTAATGTGACGCAATATAACAACAGTATTTATAGAATATTGTTGCATCCAGCTGCATTATTTTCCTCTGATTTTTTTCAAGCTTCCTTTGTATTCCGCTGTAAGTAAAATGAAGAACCCTACAACATATACTGTGGCTTGTGTTGGTCTGCTCTCCCGGTTTAATTCAGACTGTGATAAAACCATGACATAGATTCCCTGGAATGCACTATAATATAATATATGTGATCTTCCACAGGTTTCACATGGCAGGCTGTAACATGACATTGTAATTCGTCTACTTTATCGTTAGCTTGACACTATAAGGATATTTAACACATCCATAATATTGCTGTGGATAGAAGGAGGATCTTTAGGAATTATTCATGGTATGTTGAAAGTAATTTGTTAATGCTTTTACACTTTTACATTTCCTTTTAATGATCGATGGTTGAAGGGTGAGTAAAATAATGTCACCTCATTGTACCCAGTTTTGAAAATGCTTATTATTGCGTTCACAGTGCGAACCTTATGCTGATTGTTTACAGAGTAAACAGGAGTTACTCCTATAATTTGCGCAAAGTGTCATGGGGCGTAGGAAAAAGCTTTGTGATTACTCTCACCCTCACATAACTCATTCAGCCTGAACAAAGAGGTCAGTGTCACACAATAAAACAGCTGTTTACAACACTCTCACACCAATAGCTAGATTAACTCCATTGTTGAGGTCCTGAATAATTCTGCTGACATTAATGATACTGAGAATGTAGCCTCCGTGTGGGTTATATACTGAGAGAGAGATAGAGAAACATTAGTAAAATGCATGCATCTCGTGTCCATGGCCGAATCACAGCCATGTTGATATAGTGCGATATCACACGGCTACTTGTGTGATATTGCTCATATATACTGTTTTATAAAAGCAATAAGCAAGAAGGGAAACCAAAACCATTGGTGTCAAATCAACAACTGCACAAAGTCAGTACAAAATTATTTCATTCTTCCCGAAATAGAACGTGAACGAGACTAGTGTGCAGTCAGGTGACACTGTAGGGCTTCATGCAATCACACAAGTCTTTTCTAACAGGGTCAGGTTCAGAGTCAATATCACACAAGACAAAAGTGGTTGGAGTATCATTTTACATTGCAATGGTCAGGTGCTGGTACTACATCACAGGTCTATTATATGACTCATAATTCTTTAAAGAGGATGGTCTGGGATCAGGACAGTGGGGAGTGGTACTATTGTTTGTGAAATATGAACAGCACAAATTGTGTAACAGCTTATTTTGTCCATACTGAGAACAACTGATTGAGCACTCTGAATGTGAGAGTGAATGCAAGGTTACAACCTTGAAAACTCAGTTTTGTCAATGACAATCAATACATTTAAAGGGGTCATATCATAATTTTTTTTAAAGTTAGTACATTTTTTCCCCCACCCAAGCCAATGTTTTTAATGACCATTTGTATCCTCTTACTGACTCTAAAAATTAAATGGGTATTTTTTATTATTTATTTATTTTTGCCACGTTCTTTTTGCATGTACAATGAGTAATATTGCTTTTTCTTTTACAGTATTATCTGTGCCTTTGTTGTTGGGATCAATACAATTTTAATTGTCTTATCCTTTAGTAACTGACTCACATTATGACAGATTAATAAAATAATTCATTCTGAAACCTGCTGCATAATTGTTTGGTCAGATTGTGTTATTTTATTATAACTGAGACACTTTTATGGTTTTATGGTTAATATTTTGAATTACTTTTTATTTTTATATTTACTTTTTAAATTAAATTTTATGTTAAGTTTTAGTAATAATGATGTCAATTTTTTAGTTTTACTTTATTTCATAAACATGTCTAAATTTGTCTCTTTTTTACATTTATATTAATTTTATTTCAATTTTAGTGCATCAACTTAAACTAAAACTAGAAATATGAAAACCTACGACATGTTCCCCGCTTTTGTCACATAGTGTTGCTGGTTGCTGTGTGCCGTTCTGGACTTTTAGGTCCGCATTTTAGGTCCGGCTCGGGTCTCCCCGTTTTCTTGGTTAGAGGGTTTATGTGAACTCCATTTATGCCCATAGTCGCCGCATTTTCCTGTTCATTTTCTTTTTCTTATCATGATCACCCTGTTAGCTCATTCAATGCATGATCCCCTGTTTGTCCATTTACTCATCTCCGCATCACATAGATACCATGCTTCCCTCTGTCTGGATTGCTGCAGTATTGTATTTGTTATCGTGACATGTTTTATTGTTGTTTTAGGTTTAGACCGGCAATTTTATCTGTTCCCTGTGTTTGGTGGTTTACCGTTTTGCCACTTTTTTTGTTCTGTTCTGTTTATTATGAGTACGTTAAGTACGACTGCACTTGGATGCTTAGCCTTGTTTTCGCTCCTGGCATGTTCCCGGGACAGCGAATCTGCACCACTACAATATCGGCACTCAGGTTTGTTATTTTTATTTTTGACACTAGGACAGTCAGGAAGTGTCGCTCCTGTCACCGGGTAACGGAGCGTAGCTCGTACCGACTCTGATGCTCAAGCAGGCAAGGAATTGAGTTGTGTTTTTTGCCCAGACCTTTCTGGGACGTGGCGGTGTGTCTGAATAGAGGCTCACTTGAAGGACCTCCTCTAACATCCCTTTGATCAATCCCTATGAAATGCCCCAGTTGGGCGGTTGAAGGACTCGAGATCATCTAGACTTCCCTGGCGGCTTCGCCACTCCAAGTATTGCAGTCCGGGCGCCACCGAGCTCCGGAAGTCAGCTTCCATTCCGGAGACCATAGCTCGATCAGAAGTCACTCAGTCCGGGAGCTCACAGAGCTCATTAAGGGAGTCACTCCAGTCTGGGAGCTCACAGAGTCCACTTCAGAGACCGCTCCAGTCCGGGAGCCCACGGAGCTCATCAAGGAAGTCACTCCTGTCCGGGAGCCCACGGAGCTCATCAAGGAAGGAGCTCATCAAGGAAGTCACTCCAGTCCAGGAGCCCACGGAGCTCATCAAGGAAGGAGCTCATCAAGGAAGTCACTCCAGTCCGGGAGCTCACAGAGTCCACTTCAGAGCCCGCTCCAGTCCGGGAGCCCACACAGCTCATCAAGGAAGTCACTCCAGTCCGGGAGCCCACAGAGTCCACTTCAGAGCCCACTCAAGTCCGGGAGCTTACAAGGTTCACTTCAGAGCCCGCTCAAGTCAGGAGGCCCATAGAGCTCAGGAGTGCCTCCAAATACCCGGGAGCTAACGGGGACCGTTGCGGAGCAATTGTCTTGTCCTGTTGCAGCCGTTGAGGCTGGTACTAAACTCTCTCTGCTCTTGTTTTCTGTCCCACCAGTGTTGCCTGACAGGATTCGGGCTCTGCTCTGGTTGCCCGCCTGGGTTCTGGTTTGGCAGGAGCCTCACTGGCTCATCTCCTCCGGCTTCGTCCTGGCTATCTGCTGGGGTTCCTGTATGGTTGGAGTCCTGCTGGTTCGTCCTGCTGGCCCCGCCTTGGCTTTCCACCCTGCCGGTTCCGCTCTCATACCCTGGTCTACCTCTGTCCCCTGACCCCCTTCCTTTGCATGGTCCTGGCCCGCCATCCCTCCCCTTGGTCCGCCTCAGTTCCACCTCCCTCCTGAAATTTTTTATGTTTTCTGGTGGAGCGTCTGGTATCCGCTCCGTAGAGGGGGGGTAATGTCACAGTGTCTGGTTGTGGTGCTCTGGACTGGCCACTTGAGGGCGCTCTCCCGTTTCTGTTATGTTTTGAACTCCATTTCCCATAGTCCCTTGCCTGTCATTTCTGTTCTGATCATGATCACCTGTTAGTCATTTCAGATCATGATCACCTTTTGTCATTTGGTCACTGCACTTGAGAAATCTTACCTTGTTTTCTCCTGCATTCCGTGACAACTTTATATTAGGTGGCCTTAACTACTATGTACTTGCATTTAAATTAATCCGTTGATACAATTAAATTGTTGTAATGCATGTACTTGCATTTTAAAACCCACCTGCATGGATTACAGTTGACGCCATCCCTTACCCTTAACCTACCCATATCCCCCAAAGCCTGTCCCTAAACTTTACCCTTATCCCACTTCAATAGCAGCAAAATGTTTTTGGGGCATATACAATATGACACCATACTAGTTGATGGTAAGTTACATACTAGTAAAGGCCAACTAATATACAGTGGGCCGTGAAAAGGTTTTGCCCTTCCTGTTTTTTTTTTTTCCTGCTATTTTGTCACACTTCAAATATATCGAGCATCAAACCATGTTAATATTAAGCAAAGATAAGCAAGTACATAGCAAAATGCGTTTTTAAATATAGCTTTCCTTTAAGGCGACAACTCGTCAACGCTACCTGGGCGCCTACATGAAAAATTATGTGTTGCCCCTCCTCAGTCTCTTAAATCATGAAAGAACTGTGATTAACCACATTACTTTAGAAAGTGAGGGACTTAAATTGGCACAGCCAGCATCGCATGGCCTGTTATTTACTCGCGCCGTTGAAAAGAAAAATCCTGGTTAACAGTATCGGCTGTCGGCCAAGCCATTTAAGCCTTATCCCACAAATGGAGACCTAAAATAGAACAGGTGGGAGGAATAAGTGGGAACCGAAAGAATAAGAAATGGTAGAGGAGAAAGTGGGTCAAAAACCTACAAACAAGGCCCAATAATAAGAACTAGTTATCGGAGACCTACCTAGTCGAATACAGGAGTCGGCAGCTGGATGCAGTGCGGTGGGGGGCCAAAGGGGGACGTAAGACTTAACATATTCGTCCCAATTTGACTATCATCGTGAAAATGTAGCATGGGGAACAAAAATCCGTGTCACAACGTGAAACCCCAAGGAGAGCACAAGAGGTCTAGATACACGATGCATTCGGGCTTTACACTGGTGTCGGCATAACGACACAAGAGATAACTGGGGTGTCAATGGTCAATATTCAGCAATAGAAGCTGGAATCAGAGGAATCCAGTGTTGGGTTGGCACTGTCGGAAGCATCTTCTAGGCCATTAACGAAGCAGAAGGGGAAAGAGAGACGGGGTGGACAGACTGCTAGGGCTCGCTCTTTCCAAAATATCTGTTTATCTCCAAGACCTGGGCTTTCTAACTTTTGGAAGGTGTGTGTCCCTTACTCTGCTAAACTCAACACAGCATTTCTAAAAACTCTACCACATCACTGGTGGTGTGTAGTGTTATGGTCTGGCTGCTTTCAGCTTCAGGACCTTGATGACTTGACATAATTGTGGGACCTGATTCTGCTCTCTACTCAGAAAATCCTGAAGGGAGAATGTCCTGGCCTTCATTTTGTGACTCAATCTCAAGCGCCTGGTTTATGCACGGACAATGAGCCAACACCCCAGTCAGTTCCACCTAATGAATGCTCCACAAAACCAAATTGGTTTGGATTGGGGGGTGGGGGGGGGAGGGCCAAGTCAAAGTCAACCTTAAATCCTATTGGAGGATGCTGTGCAGACTTTTACACAGTTCCCTTTCTGCTGTCCCCAAAAAACCCTCCAATGTGGCTGTATTAAAACAATTCTGCAAAGAAGAGTTGGGCAAAATTCCTGTGAAAGACTCATTGCAATTTATCGCAAACAATTTATTGCAGTTGTTGCTGCAAAGGGTGGCACAACCAGTTATTAGATTTAGGGGGCAATTACTTTTTCACGTAGTGCCAGGCAGGTTTGGACAGCTTTTTTCCCTTAATAAATTAAATCATATTTTCAAAACTGCATTTTGTATTTACTCAGGTTATCTTTGTGTAATATTACAATTTGTTTGATGATGTGAATCTTTTAAGTGTGACAAATATGCAAACAATTAAAAAAACAGGAAGGGGGCAAAAACTTTTTCACACCACTGTAAATTGGGACCTAAACATTTTTTTCTATATTTTATTTGAAATTTTATTTCAAGTAATGAAATTCAATTGAATGTATTTTATGGTTTTAGTTTAAAATTAACTATAATAACCCTGTCAGGGATATTTCTAATAGTAAACTTCAGCCACGTTTATAACTTTAAGAAATTATTTGCCATTATACAACCCATTTTAAACACCAATAAATTTGATTTAGATACTGAAAATTGTCCGTCCGTCATTTACAGCCTACCTACTACCACAAACACACACAAATAAATCTACTTTAAATAAACAGTAAAAACATAAGAAACACTACATTTCTTTGGATTTGTGTTTGTGTCATTTTCCAGCATCATAACTTTGTACCTTCATGTCTCCATCCATCAGTGGGCAGCCAGCTGTCAGGGCTGTAACTCAGTCTGGACACCTGACCTTCCATGACTCCAGGGTCTGAGTGGGAGCAGCAGGGCTGGCCTGCCACCTGTGAGTAACCAGAGAGCCATCCAATGCTGGGACAGTGTCACACACAGCAGAGCGAAACCTGAGAGAAAAGGTTTTCTCATGATGGTGATCACTTTGTTTCATTAGCACATAATCAATCCAGAAGAATGAACAGATGAGCAGGAACTTGGCAAACATACTGTTTAATGACCTGCATGTGCTGATGCCCTCAAAAGCATTACCATGATCTACAATTGAGTAACTTCTCTTATTTCCCATTAATTTTACTGAATTGGACAGTGATCATGGATATTCATAAATACAACATTGAGGAGTTTCAATACCCTGCAGTTGCACTTTAGGTATACTTAACTGGTATACTTAAAGTCTGCTAAATTGGAACAACTAATTGTGTACTTGATGCACTTTAATTGTGCGAAAGTAGTCCAACTAAAAATATACTGAAGTATATTTGATTGTGCTAAAGTGGAACTATTGCAAGTATACTTCAGGTACACTTTAAATATCATGCATTTAAAGACCAATATTATTCAAAGATCATCCTCATCAATAGTGAAATTAAAACACATTTGTGACCCTGGACCACGCGGTCGGAACCAGCACCACAAGTACACGGTATAGTGTATACAATGAGGGGGCGCCCAGTAGAAAGGTGGGGTGGGAGGGGGGGTTGTGGTCTAAACATTCGCTATATAGATTTTTCTTCTATGCCAAAAATCATTAGGATATTAAGTAAAGATCATGTTCCATGAAAATATTTTGGAAATTTCTTTCTATTTTTTTGCACCCTCAGATATTAGATTTTCAAATAGTTGTATCTCGGCCAAGTGTTGTCCTATCCTAACAAACCATACCTCAATGGAAAGCTCATAATATAAAATATATCTATAGATTTGAACTATACTTAGTATGAAATAAATGTATTTTAAGTATATTACTTTTTGACTAGGTTATATACTATATGGACTAAAGTACACTATATGGGTGTAAAAGTGGCCACTGCTCTGCTGATTAATAGCTGAAGAGTTCCAAACTTCCACTGGCACCAATATCAGCACAAAAACTTCATGGAAGGAGTTTCCATGGCCGAGCAGCTGCATGGAAGTCTCACCAAGTATAATGCCAAGCGTCCGATGGAATGGTGTAAAGAACCGAATACGCCCCCTGGACTCGGGGGGGGCGGAGCAGTGGAAACCTGTTCTGTGGAGTGACGAATCACGCTTCTCTGTTTGGCAGTCTGATGGGTGAGATGGATGGTGGATGCCAGGAGAATGTTACCTGCCTGCCTTCATTGTACATTCCAAGACTAAAGCATACCATGTTTTCAAGTTTGTGGGAACAGTTTGAGGAAGACCCCTTTCTACACCAGCATGACTGTGGCACAAAGCAAGGTCCATAAAGACATGGTTGGATAAGTTTGGTGTGGAAGAACTTGACTTTGAAGAGACAACTTGAAGGCACATTGATACTCCACTCAAAAATGGAAATTCTGTCTTCTTTTGTCACCCTCATGTCATTCCAAACCCATAAAACGTCTCTGTGGAACGCAAAAAGAAAATATTAGAATTTCTTGAAAATTGAAACTGGTGGCGACTTCTTTTGAAAATTCATCATCTTTTATCTTCATTTGAAGAAGGAAGTCATACAGGTTTGAAATAACAAGAGGGTGAGTAAAGAAGACAGAATTTGCATTTGTGGGTGAACTATCCCTTTAAAAATTGCAGAGCTTACTTCTGTCCTAAAAGGTTTGTACATGATCTATTTCTTTATAACTCTGCAACATGACTAACACAAGAAAAATACAGAGTTTTTTAACGTCCAGAATCCCTGTGGTTTTCTCCATAAATGGTAACTAAGGAAATCCCAAAGGACAATCTTCCACTTCAAAGGCCTCCATCTAATCATTCCCTTTTCTTTCCAAATGTATGCAGCATAATGAGCCCAGCTCTCCTGTGTGAGCCATACAGGAACATTGTTATGTGAAGGGATTCTGGGATCACTCGGCTGGCCTGGTCAGGATAATTATACTGTACATGCTGATGCTAGGAGATAAATAGCATGACTTTATCAGTCAGAACCTCTCCAAATAATCCCATACATCACCACTGCCACTCTGCCACAGAATAAATAAATACTTAATGATGAAATATGTTAAAACTGAAACGAGAACTTACTGCTGGTAGACTACATTAGCCAATATCATGTTATGTATCACATCATGTTATTTGTATGAATCCCTGAACACATTTTTAACAAATTAGGTATGTACTAATAAAAATATTCTAGCAATGCAATCTTTAACAAAAAAATCAGGGAGGTGTACACTCTTAAAAATAAAGGTGCTTCATGATGCCATAGAAGAACCTTTTTGTCAAAATGGTTCCATAAAGAACCTTTTAACATCTGAAGAACCTTTCTGTTTCACAAAAGCTTCTTTGTGGTGAAAGAAGGTTCTTCAGATTATAAAAAGGTAAGAAAGAGATGGTTCTTTAAAGAACCTTCGACTGAATGGTTATTTCTGGAACCAAAAATGGTTCTTCTATGGCATCGCTGTGAAGAACCTTTTGAAGCACCTTTATGTTTACTGTCAATTATTGAATTAAATATTTACATAAAGCTTTGTCACATTTTTCTTTTAAATCGGGTTTTAGCATTAGAAAGCCTTCCATGTCATGAAATGCTCAAATTCATAATTTCACATTTAAACTCTCAACATGGATGTGAATGTAAGTTTTGAATTGCATATGAATGTATTTTTGAATAGACAGAAGCATCATGTCTTTGACCCATTTAATAGGACCTACGTATCATCCCTGCTGTGAAACGCATGAATTGTTATGCAGAAGCAGTAGCGAAACAAATAAAGCTTCATAAAATTGTATTGTTTTGAATCACTTCCACATATCAAAACAAACTGAAAGGCCAGAAGTCCGGTTTCAAACAAAAGAAACGGGAGGATGACAGAAATACAATTTAAAGAACCCTTGTTCATCTGTGCGAGCAGAAACAGTAGGCATGTAGAGTATACTGTAGATGTGTGCAAGTAAACAAGAATCCCACTTATAACACTTACATAACTCAACTCAATGGTCTATGCGTTCGTTCAATGCTCTCCCTAATTAACATCTTGATCCCGTCATCAAAGAGAACCAGCTAAAATAGCACAGCGCTGTTTTCCATGAGGCTTTAGACCCACGTGCTGAAGATCCAACAGCCTCCCCAGAAACTCAAACAAGGCTCGGCTGCTAGGCAACTACAGCCGCCCCAGAGAAAGAAGACCAAGGCTTTCACCAGCAGCACTGGAAACATTACATAAGATCTTAAGGGTTGGAGCTACAGGACTGAAATTGATATGCAATGAATACAAGAGAAACTGGGATTGCAAAATAACTCTTTATGAGAAGAACACATTTGTAAACAACATACAGTACAGAGGATTATTAGGTTTATAAATACTAAACAATTTAAAGAGTGACGAATTCAACAGTTTTGTCCCTGAGAAACAAGACTCGGTATCTGAACATGTTGCAGCATATCTGCAACAACTATTGCAGTTAGAAAGAAAATGAGTTGTGTTCAGTCATTCTGTGTAGCGTTTATGTTTTGGTCACAAGGGCGGCGCTATTTTAGTGCTGTGTGTACATTGTATTGTATTATATAATAATAAAGACTTTTTACACTACACATAACCCTGAGCTAATATGTTTTTCATCACGCTAAAGGAGCTGTAAAAGAAGTTAGCTATTTGGTTAACTTCCGAAAGACTGAGGGCCAGATTTACTAAACAAGGCAAATTAGCACGAGAGCACAATTCCCCAAAAAAAGCACAAATGGGAGTGGAAATGTCTGTAAGTGATTTACTGACAATGTTCTAAATAAAGAACACAGACGCAACGTCTTATTTCCACAATGACCAACACAATCTACCAGAAAAATTAGCGTAAGATCGTAAACAAGCAGAGCCGATGCTAATCTATAGATACTCCCTTCT
This sequence comes from Sinocyclocheilus anophthalmus, assembly GCA_018155175.1. Classification (NCBI taxonomy): domain Eukaryota; kingdom Metazoa; phylum Chordata; class Actinopteri; order Cypriniformes; family Cyprinidae; genus Sinocyclocheilus; species Sinocyclocheilus anophthalmus. Next base: position 558,334 of record JADLZN010003555.1, read on the forward strand.
ACCTCACGCTCGGTTCTCTGCGGTGCCTCCTGCTGGCAGCAACAATCACAGCCATGTCAAGCGCAAAATGTGTTAAAACATGCTTTTTAAAAAATGGCGCAAATAAAAGCAGTAAATTCACTTCCGCAAACCTTAGTAAATCATGTTGCGTGATTCATTTAAATACTCTCCTCCCATAAATCTGGCATCTGCTTCAGCTGCAAAAATCACTAATTTTAAAAAATATTTTTTCACTGTGCATCTTCAGTAATTCCTGACAGTACTTTTTTTTACGCTAAAAGAGGGTTTGTGAAATCTAGTCATTATAATAAGAATCCGATTGGACGTTTGACTGGAAGTTTCAGGTAAAAAACTAAAAAGTTGCCCATGCGCATTTTGCTTGTGTTCAATTTGATCACGCAAAAATATGCTGTTGACCAACAGAAAGCTGCTTGGTTTGAAAGTGACAGTGTGTTTACGGTCACATACAGTTGCTAGTTAAAATTCATTGGCATTTCAATAGAAATGTAAGAATTTTGTGTCAGGGCAAAAACAATCCTGAAAATTCTCTTCCGATTCAAGTTTTTCATGTGAATTCACCACATCGAGCAATGGAAAGCTGATTGGTTTGAAAGTTAATTCCTGGCTGAGAAGTGCTTCATACACAATTCACAATTAAAATTCGCTAATGTGAACGTGCCTTTAGCTACTGAATTAATGAGTGTTCACATTTACAGTTGCTTAGCGAAATTTTGCAGGCCAAAACCAGTCTTTTCAAGTCAAGTCAAGTCGAAAAAGTTCCCTACCCAGTTTCCGCTCATATTCGAGTCGGTCATGCGAATTCCCAGAGCTGAACAACAGGAAGCTGCTTGATTTGAAAGAGATATCTGGGTGATCAATGCTTTATACATCTCTATTGACAACAGACCTTTTTTGCCCCCAAAATGTTGCTGATATTTCACTAATGTGACCATACCTTTAGACCATTCCCTTTCATTAGAGTAAAAAGCCTAAACGTGCAATGTTATTGTTATACAGTATGTGTCATTAAAGTGATTGAAGAACAGCATTCGCTCCAGTCATTCATACACACGTGTATGAGTGTGAGAGACGTTTCAGAGTTCTCGTGGGATGATGGTGAAGGGCCGTATAGGGCAGCTGGACTCCAGCTCCAATGCGGTGAGGAAGCAGTCGGGAGCCTGTGCGCTGCCTCTGCTCTCCAGCGCCTCCCCTAGACCGCTCCAGGCCTCGTGTGCCGTGTTCTCCACCTGTATCGCGTCCCTTAGCATCTTCTCCCCGAGACCCACGCGGCCTGTGCGCACCAACAACTTCCCCTGTGGACAGGAAGAGAGGGAAAAAGCTATTTTTTTTGTTCTGTTGTGTAACGACGTATTTTTACAGAACTGAATGTTTGACTTGTTTTGTGGGCAAGAAAAACATGAGTGCGGGGAGTTTGTGATGGTGTGCTGATGTTACACATAACTCTATACATAAAAGTGTTTGTATGGGTAAAGTGGAAAGTGTTAAGGCCCGTTCACACCAAAGCCCGATATCTATAAAGATAACGATAAAGATATAGCTTTAGAAACCCTCCACCTTCCCCAGCTCCACCTGTCTAGATCTGCAAAAGGTAATGTCATGTGTTATATGTGGGTTTTTTTCATGCATGTTATATGTGCAGCAACAGTATTTCTTACATGCTCACAGCAGCACGTCTGTGGATGTATTGGCAGTAGCAAGTCTCAGTACTTGCAGCAGCAGTAGCATTGCAGCAGCAGTAGCATAGCAGATCTATTCTGCCAAGACCAAACACATTAACACTGCCATGTATACTACCATGCAAAAATGTCATGACAGAACTAAAAATGCTGTATTATTCATGCCAGGCCAGTAGTTGGAGATGTCACTTTGTATAAAGCAACACTATGCCCCTGCAAACTTATGCATTCTTATAGGCTGAACACATAAAATGCATGTGCATGATGTCATATGTTTCACAAATCTGCGGTTCGTTTTCAAAAACTTGCACTTCGAAACTTGTTTTCAAACGTTTGCATCTTCAGGGCCCCAAAACACTGTTGTCATGTAAATAAATAGACAAAACACATAAAACTATTACATATTTAGTTGAAAACTCGTGTGAAAAGATCTTTTTTAAAAAAGGGGTTTATCTGAAGGGAAAGAAAAAACACTTTTAAGCCATTTAGAGGTCAAACAAATATAAAAATATATCAAAATGGACAAAGGTTGATGAATATTGAGGTTCATGTAGTACAAACAGTAAAGCATGGCTTTACTGCATTTTTATTTATTTTTGGCCTACACATACAGTACACGTACATACATCCTTGCAGCTTACTATTACACTTATAAAATGTACAGTCTTCCTTTCCTGGAAAATGAACTAAAAACATTTATTATAAATCATGGACTGCACTCTGTTTATAAAAGTGCATATATGCATATTTACTAATGCTTTGGCAACGTGTAGCCTTTTCCCCCGTGCCAATAAAGCTTCTTGAATCTGAAATATCAATGTAATTTATATTGTAAATTAACAGTATGGCATGAAAAGTGTGTTTAGAACAGCAGTGTATGTTGGTGTGTATGCCTAGAGTTAAATTGTGTTACTTCCCCTAATCCCGCAAACAACAGCATGATTTACACATTGCAATTACATTTCATCGTCCCCTCTTTCAGCACACATACACACACCAATGCTGAGTAGTATTTCTGGGTGGCAGCACATGACTGCTGATTATGCGGGCACTTCAAAAGCACATCAGAGAGGAGAATGACTCCGCAGGGGAGAGTGAAAAGCGAGGCAGGAAATGAGGCTCTCACATACACAAGTGAAAGAAGCAGCCACAGGCAGAGCATGTTTTGAAAGAACGATCATAGCACAGCTGCAGGAATACACTGACTGACAGGCCCGTGGACCAATCGCAGCTCAGCAAGAGGCTGTACTGGTGATTCTACCTGGAGGACTGAACAGCAAAGCACAAGCTGGCGGTTTTACAATGTAAATAGACTTGAGTCTGGCACATGTGGACATAAAAGAGCTCAGTTTTTTGTAGTGATGTAGAGGTGCCACTTGAAGAACTGACGTAGGGTCACAGCCCTGCATCTGAACACTGTAATCCAACGGGATACTGATCCCATCCAGCTGGGACCAGCTACGATTACAAGTGTCAGCTACTAGACAGACAATACACACACACACACACACACACACACACAGTACAAACACTAATTCATGTGATTTCAAGCAGACAAACACAGATACCCCACTGATTCATGTGTAAACACACAGCTAGATTTACAGAAAAACACAGCAGCCAGAACATTTACACATGCAGTGACCTCTATTCTCGTTGTTTCTTTAATCGAAATAAACCTGGAATCGTATTATGACTTGGTGAAACTACGATAAAAATATTAATTCACATTTTAAAGCAAAGCACGGCACTGTGTTCATTTCCACATGTGCAGCTTACAATCCAGTGTTTTCAGTCTTTCAGTCGGTTTGCAGTACAAGTTGCTCCACATGAATTAATCTCTACATTTGCTCTGCTCTTTGGGTCGCTTATAATATGTATTTGGGAACTCAGTCAGATTTGTAATGAGAAACATTTATAAACCTGTTGCCAACAAAGGAAACGCTCAGTGCAGTTTTTGGCCAAAATAAAAGGTAGATGGTTTAATATTTGAAAATTAAGAAATTAAAATATAAATATTATTATTGGTAATGGTTATAGTAAATCAAACTATTATTATTTTTTATAAGTAAGTTATATTTTTTAATTGTACGTGAATAATTACAATGGTAACTTTTAATTTAATAATAATAGATAATTATTATTAGAGTTATTATATTATTCTTATATTGACATAAGATAAAATTTTGGTTCCCAAATTGGTGCATCCCTACAATAAAGCAAAGCAATACGAGCTCTTTAAAAATACATTTTAAATCACAAATTGTATTACAAAAATATCAATTAGATCCCCCTCCCCCTTTTGCAAATTAAGAAATTAAAAACATAAATATTAGAATTGTAATTTCACCCAATTGTATTTTTTTTTACTGTAACATCGGTAGCTTTGTTCATCTTATTTCTACAGCTATCTCTCCTAACTTTAAATTTACACTAAAATAATATTATCACAGTCCTCATATTTCCTACGTTGAATAATAATATTAATAATAATAATAGTTGTTGTTGTTGTTTTATAATTATATTAATGCATAATCACAACCTTTTTGGCCAAATTGTGCAAAGCATCCTTACAAAAAAAGCACAGCAAACCGTGACCTCTTTTAAAAATGCATTTTAAATTGCAAATATTATTCTAACAAAAAAAAAGTAATTCGATTAGATCTTTTTTTGGCTTGTGAGTTTGGGAATGAATGTGCAGGCAAACCAAGTGGCTTCCATAATATAAAATACAATAACGCATTCTAAAGGATCCTAGCAGGCCGAATTCAACATGTTACAACATGGTGCAAATGCATGATGACCAAAGCAACATCAGCCTGTTGAAAGCGTGAAGTGCGCTCTGCCTCAACTGATTTTAATGCATGCCACGTCTCATATGAATTGGCCTTACTGCTTCCATGTCTCATTATCAGCTCTCTTGCACCGTATGATAAAATTGCCTGGTTGCTAGGCATCCCATAAAGGCCTGAGAAGGAGTGAAGTGTTATAAATAATGTATTTGCATTATCTAATCAACTGACAGGCCAATGGAAGACAGCCAGAAAGACGAGAGACAGAAGGAGGGAGGGAAAGAGCCATAAAAAAACAGAGATATGAAAAAGCACATGTATAGGCAGAAATAGAATCAAATGAGATGCTGAGTCACTAAACTCATATGACATGACATTGTGTTTGACTCACCTCAGCTGACATCCCTAAATGAAAAATACCCAACCAGATGCCCTGAGCAATGACTCAAACACACACGTCCCTGTGGATCCCACAGACGCAGATTCATATATGCTGTAAGTGTGAGTTTTCATGACGTGACCAAATGAGCTGTATAAAAATGTCCTCAGCTGCACCCTGCCATCTCCTACACTTATTTAAAGGAGTAGCTCCTCAAAACTGACGCTGTTGAATGTTGTTTTATGGCGCAGTTGGACATACAGGAGCTGTTGGCTCATGGGGACCAGTGTTTGAAGCCTCTCGCATATTCTGGCTATATCCTTTTGTGTTTATTGAAATAAATAAAAAAATGTATTTGGGTGGGTGAATCTCACAAAACCTCCTATATACATGCCTGTGTCGTATGAGCCCAAAATAAAAATAAATACATTTTCCTTTGTAGTACCACAATTTTTCACTTTTTTATTTTTTGTGACATTATAATTTGAAGGATGCCCCTCTAATTTAACATAATGACAAATCATTATTATTAGTATAATGCAAAAATAAAATAAAAATAATATTTTTTAAATAAAAATACAATTGAAAGTATTTTACATCATGGTAGTATTGGTTGTACTTTGGACTGGTTAGACTGACTAAAAATGATAACAGATATTCAGGTATTACAGAAAAAAATACTGTAATGAAATCTATATTCAGAATAAATGGGAATTACAAAAAAAAGGAAAACATCCAGATGCATCACCTTAATTAATATTTGGTCCTAAAAATATTTATTTTCATTTGTATTCTTTCGCCTTTTTTAACGTCGGCATGAAATGGCATTTTCTAAATGCATGCAATTTTGTATAATTATAAATTATTCACAATTGTCTCTATTTTTTAAGTTGATCTTGTAATGTTTAACCAAAATATCATAATTCGATCCATTAAAATTTCTCTTTGGTGACGTATACTGCATTAGTCCACTTAAACACCGCTCCTTTCTTACAATCGACTGTAAGCTCACATTCAGATCTGTCTCCATCCAATCAAGTAATTTAATCAAGCCCCGCCCTACATGTTTTTCTTTTTCAATAATCTTTCAATAATAATAATATTCATCACAATATGGAAGTAAAGATCTGTCTCTACGTTAATTACATCACAACTTCAAGGTGAGTTGGAAATGTTTCCATGAGATTTATCTGGTTTTGGAAGAGCATGTGAGTAAACGGTCATAGTTTTCTATTTTTGGGTGAACCGAGAGGCTCTGAAATAAATTGTCTCAGAGGAAGGACAGAAGTAATGAGATCGCTGCTGCTCTAGTCGCAGGTGTCACGAAGAACAGAAATGTTTAACCTCTCCTCATTGTATACAGCTGATGAATTCCCTCAAACCTCCACCTCAGTTCAATCATATCTGCTTAATCCGGAGAAATCAGTGCTGTGATGCTCTGATGAAAGACCGGCTGTTGTGTGTGTGTGTGTGTGTGAACTATGCAGGGCATCCCCAGCCAGCTCAGAATTAGTTCTCATCAGCTCAGGGAATTGATATTGTACGTCTTTTGTCCAAAAATAGCGGGGGTGTGTGCTCTGATTGGCCAGATATAGGGAGAAAATGGCCTAGCTTCACTCCGGTTACTCCAGTGAAGATGAGTAATGAAGGGCCTGACATTATGCAGTCACAATGAGAGCAGAGAGTGGAGGCAGAGCTAATGTTAGCACACATCACTGTGGGTTGTAAAGATGTACGTATTGTACTGTATGTACAGTAAATTGCATATGCAATGACTCAATCACCATATCCCAGGACACTAGTGGTCTTCAAAGCTTTTCACGCTGACTGACTACCATGTGATATTCATTAATATGAATTTATAATCTCTTGATATTTGGTTTGTCTCTCTCTTTTGCTTTAATGACAGCAGCATGCAAGTTTGTGTCAAACACGATTTGAGAATGATCAGAAGAACATCATGAGCTTCAATGGAAGCAAGAACATCTCACTGTCTGTACAAAAGGTCACATGATCACAATTAAGTGACTAAAATGCCAGAATTTCATTGTAGTCTAAGACTGTTGGATTCAAGTCGAGTTATTTTAGTATTATTTATATACTATAGTACGTAAATAATGGTAAGCACTTTAGTATATGGGCCAATTCTCAATATTAACTAGTTGTTCATGCCTATTATTAACATATTGGCTGTTTATTAATATTAATGCATATTGTTTAATGCATATTCTGCATGACCATATTCTACATCCCTAATCCTACCCAATACCTAAACTTAACAACTACATTACAAGGCAGTAATTAGGAGTTTGCTAAGGATAAAGTTGTAATTAATGGTTTGAAAATTGAACCTTAAAATAAAGTGTGACCGTAATTATTAGTATTTTGAATGAACTCTTCCTTCTAATATATTTTAATAAGTTTTAGTAATTTGTACTTGCTTTTGACACTTTTATTACCTCTAAAAAATCCTCTTTATATATTGTATATTGCTTCAATTTTATTTATTTATTTTTTCAGTTTTAGTTTGAGCAATTTTAGCACTTTTATTTTGGATAGTTGCATTTCTCATTTTTGTAGTTTTAACGTTTTTCATCAAATATTTTACTTGATGTATTAATTATTTTATATGATTATTATTATTATTATTATACCCATATATTTCAGCTTCATTTCAAAGATCACAACTACTTTCGTTATTGTTTTAGGTTGACCTAACAACATGGTGTGGGTTGAATATGTGTTAAGTGTGTTTGTGTGTGTGTGTGTGGTGTGTGTGTTGTGTGTGTGTGTGTGTTTTTTTGTGTGTTTGTGTGTGTGTGTGTTTGAGTGAGTGATTGTGTGTGTGTGTGTTGTGAGTGAGTGAGTGTGTGTGTGGGTGTGGTGTGTGGGTGTGTGTGTGTCGCTGTGTCTGCGTGTGTGTGTGTTTGTTTGTGTTTTTGTGTGTGTGTGTGAGTGAGTGAGTGATGTGTGTGTGTGTGTGTGTGTGTTTCCTGCGGTGTGTGTGTGTGGTGTGTTGTGTGTGTGAGTGTGTGTGTGTCTGTGTGTGTGTGTGTGTGCGGTGTGAGGGTGAGTGTGTGTGTGTGTTTGGTGTGTCTGCTGGTGTGTGTGTGTGTGTTGTGTGCTAGGTGTGTTGTGTGAGTGAGTGTGTGTGTGTCCTGTGTCGGTGTGTGTGTGGCGTGTGTGGGATGAGTGGTGTGTGTGTGTGTTGTTTGTGTTTGTGTGTGTGTGTGTTTGTGCGTGTTTGTGCGTGTGCGTGTGGTGTTTGTGTGTGTGTGTGAGTGGTGTGTCTTTGTGATGTGGTGTGTGTGTGTGTGTGTGTGTTGTTGTACGCGTTTTTTGTTGACAAATGAGGACATAAATTTGTATAATGACAAAGGTATAACACAGGTATTACAAGGAGAAGGTGACTATTCAGGACATTACCCCATGTCCCCACATTTCAAAACATATAAATCACACAGAATGGAGTGTACTTGAAAATGTGAAATACACAAATTCTCCTGTTAAGGGTAGGTTTAGGGGTAGGGGGTTGGTTAAAAGGGAATAGAATAATGGTCTGTAATATAAAAACCATTACGCCTATGGATGTCCCCACTTTTTCACAATGTAAACCTCTGTGTGTGTGTGTGTGTGTGTGTGTGTGATGTACAGCGTGTGTCACTCACCAGGTGCAGCAGTATGTGGTGTCCTCTGGGGTTGATAGCAAGAGCTTCATCATACAGGCTCTTGGCCTCCGTGTCGTTGCCCCTGAGCTCGGCCACGCGGCCCTTGAGCAGCAGCACTGAGTGTGAGGCGGGGAAGAGAGTTCCTGCCTCCTGCACACAGAACTGAGCTTCCTTCATCCGCCCGTCAGCCATGAACAACTCTCCTGCTCGGCACCACATCACAAAACATAAAACAACATTATGAGATACATAATTGCACTAAAAATCATAGTATTGCAGTTACAACTCTTCTATTTCAGCGACTGCTTTGTCATATCGTGAGATTCTCTTATTGATATCATCGAGTGCCTGATGATTCATCTTTATGAAACGTCTCTGATTTCATGGCCGTGACACAGCCATCTGGAATATAAACTCTCACAAAGACGTATCTGCTGCCCCAGCATTAATACTAGCTCAGAGTAAGCAATGAATACCAACATGCTCCGTCATATCACACATGTAGCATTTTGTTCTGTCTAGATGATTTCAAATGCAGCTTTGGCAACATTTGCGATTGCAGATGCATGCTGACCTCCCCCTCCACCCAAAATCTCACACACATGCTCATAGAGGGATATTCATGGTCATGTCTAAATAAGGCTATGTACGGAGCACTGTGTAAGCATCTGCAGCTCTACTCTGGCATTTAGGACTCACCACGGCAAATAAACTGTGTTCATATCAACTGCTGTCTGGTGTGTGTTTGTGTTGGTTTACACAGAATCCCTGGTAGGACCATTTAGGCAGCAACTACACCACGAAAGAAGGGTTTACAAACATTTGGAAACAGCTTACATGTTCATTATGGTGTTTTTAGGACAGCAATGTATTTAAATTTTTCTTCACACTTATCTAAATTAATTCAGACTGAACTGCTTAACATACAGACTCTATTAAAAACATTGTTTTGTAGGTAATAGGAATAGGAATGTTTTTATTTTTTGTTTATTCTACTGACAATAGATAATGGACCTTTCTTGCCTGTAAAATTTTGCAAATGTATATTAACACATTTCATACTTTTGGGATATTCAAGGTGAAAGCTGCAAATTTCCCACTGATTTTGTTGCAATGTTTAACATTCAAAATGTAGCTGGCAATGAAGGCGTTATTGTAATATTTGCATACTGGTCATATTTCCAATAATTCTTTGCTGCCTTTATTGCATGTATTTAACCATGCATAGCTGCACGGTTTTGTGTTGTGTTGATTCTTCAAAGACTGCATATGCTGAATGTCATGACAACAATGAAATTATTTTTTTTTATTTTAATTCAAAATATTAATTTCACATTTTAATTATATAATAAATGCATAATACATATTAAAATATTAATAGTAGTACTATTATTAAAATGATTTATTATAATATTTAATGTAATATTATTTATGACAATGCGCATAACAACACACATTACAAATGACAGCTGATGTAAAAAATAAAATGTTTGCTGCATGATGGACCGCGTTCAGTGGGCCCTTACTATTTTAAACTATCAGTATGACATCACACCCATTCTTTATGTCAATGGGCCCCTCTGCCTGTGCTCTCACATTCACTCATTTGTACAGAATCAGGATCCTGTCCCATTTTCGACAGGAAATGAACCTATGCCAGAGGAATGCTGGGAATGGGAACAAGAGGGCACAAACACCCAATATAAGATCCCTGGGAAACACATTTCATGCAGAGCAGCATATAAATAACGCAAAAATAACATCCAAATACTATCATAGTACGTCAAGGACTTCCCAAATGTATTAAGGTCAACAAGTAAAAAAAACGGTTTTGTACGATTACAGGAAAGTAATGTCAGCGAACAGCCAAACGGCTATTTATGCCTTTCTAAAATATTACACAAATATTTAAAGACCAGTAATTTAATCCTGATTAATGTTAATAAAAGTTCCAGAAATAATAGCTTTTAATAATATATTCAAAAAAGAAGTTAGGCCGTACCTGCTTGCAGCCAGATGCGTTCCAGGGTGGTCCAAATGTAGGCGGGGCCGTGCCTGTGGGCGGAGCTGATGGCCGACACCTCTGACATGGCCTGCTCCAGACGGGACACAGCTAGAGACGGGGCGCTCTGAGACCCTGACACACCTACCAAAGACGCCAACTCTCCGTCACAAACACACAAACAATCACACACACACACACACACACACACACACACTCGTGATACACACCGGTCTCTGTCTCCTGGAAGTCTGGGAGCATGAGATGGAGGCCGCTGGGTTTCTTGCTCAGCGGCCCGGGATCAGGAGGTATGCTGCTAGTGTCATCCTCCTCACTGGAACAGAGAGCAGAATGCATGAAATCACAGCATACAACACTGACTCACTCTCACACACATGCAGCACGTTACCTGAGGCGGGTTAAATCATAGCGACTCTGCCACCGCTGCAGCATTTCTGTACAGGTCTGTAACGCTGCAGCGGGTCCGAACAAAACCTCCTCCAGCTTCACTTTGGTAAAGAGAAGACTAAAACACACAAAGACATTAACAGTTAATAAACTACAGTGCTACATGCACCAAAAAGAAACAGCTTTTCTTTGTATGTTTGATGTAAAATGATCAAACCTGATAATACAGGGTTATATAAATTTCCACTACCATTCCAAAGTTTGGGGTCACTAAGATTTTTTAATGTTTTTATTAAAAATATCAGCAAGATGCATTAAAATCGATTAAGATATACATGCAACCATATACAGTATATTTATAGAATATATATATAGTATATATATATATATCTATAATGTTGTTATTATTAACAAAGCCTAAATTACTAAATTGTTTTTTTTATTTGAAATAAAACTCAATAAAATATATTATAAATATTAATAAGAAATTTATAAAAATTGTGTTTATAATACGGAAATAAAATTAGTTAATTACTAAAATTACTCAAATAAAATAAATAAATTAAATCTAAATACACAAGTATTTTTTACACAAAAACTGATAAAAATGTCAAAAGCACCATAGCAAAATACTCAAATAAAAGTAGAATCTGCAAATAAAATAAATACTATAAACGTATATTTAATAATACTAAAATAACCCTGTCACTACCTGTGACAGTTATAATATATATCTGTAGAGATAATATATATATATATATATATATAATATAAATATATATATAGACATTATAATGACTTTTAATCAATTTAATGTGTGTGTGATATATCTTATATCTATATCTTATAGTAATATATATATATATATATCATATAGTAATATCTGGTGTGTTGTGTGGTGGTGTGTGTGTATGGTTTTTTTTAAATATTTTTCTCTCGAACTTTCTGATTATCTAATCACAGGAATAAATTACATTTTAAAATATATTAGAATATACAATAGTTGCTTTAAACTGTAATCATATTTTAGAATTTTACTGCTTTTACTGTACTTTTGATAAAAAAATGCAGCCTTGGTGAGCATAAATGACTATTAAAAAATTAAATCTTACTGACCTCAATCTTCTAAATGGTAGTGTATATAAAACATATATTGCATTAAACATATAATGGCTGTGCAATATATCTAATATCCAGAAGATTTAGCTGATGACAAAGTTATAATCAACTCATTTCACTTATGTACTCTAGAAAAAAAATCAAGGAAAAAAATCCTGAGGGCTAGAATGGAGCTATTGAAATTAGTTATTATATTTTGATTAAAGGTATAATAACTCAAATAGTACATTTTGCAATTTAAAAATGGTGTGTTATATACAAGATATGTTATATGGTTTACTGTTTTGTTGTTCTTGCATGAAAAATGCTCAATCTACTTGTGTCCCATGATTTCATGGAAATGTATCTAATTCACGTACTTCCTGAGATTAATGTGCAGCAGTTTTCAGCCCTAGCCCTAGTTCTCCATCATCAGTGGCTGATGCTTCAGCTGCTTCTAACACAAACTAGCAATTCTGCAGCTGTCTGGGGACATTCTTCCCCTGACCTGTCCCTCTCTTTAGCAAGGTTTAGCAAGTGGGTGGACGTCTGTGTGTGCTGAAGGGTGGAGGGGTGAAGTGAGATGAATGTGAAGGTGTGTGTGTGTTGGTGTGTACTATTAAGAGTGTGTGTGTAAACAGGGCAGCAGAGCATTCACGCCAGTGAGAAAGAGATGCAGAGAGACTAGCAGATGCTCCTGCTGCGACGGGCCCTTGTTCTGGAACAGCAGTAGTGTGGTGGTGAAGTACATAGTACATGTGAATTTACCCTAGTAAGGTTACACCCATTTACCACAGGAGGACTAAAGCTAAAATTGGTTTACAGACAAAGTGGTCATTACCTAGGGGTGCAACGATTCACTAGTTTTATCGATGCATCGATTACAAACCTTGAAGATGCAATGCATCGATCTTGAAACATGGATTTTTGAATCGTGAATCGTCGATTTTGGACAGTAATCGATTTAAAACGCTAAGAACGCGATTTCTATAGCGATTCAATGCTTTCAAAATATATACACATTAAATTACTACAAGCACGAATGAATGGAGACCTTGAACAGTGTTCGTGCCTCGCATCTCTCCTTCACGCGCTCCACTATTTCCCGCCTGCAGTGACTTTCACAGGATTGTGCTCGCGCTCCGTTCTTCTCACTGACACATTTTTTGAGCAGCTGATGTGTGATCTCTCCTTAGTACTCGTGGTCAGTAATGCTAAAGTGAAGTAGTTTTACTTTTCTGTAGTTTTTCAATGGCTCTCGGTCATGCCGACGACATTCTCTGAGCAGTCGAAGGCTGCACATTTATTGCATGGACGAAGCAAAAATGTAAGTGTCTAAAGAATAGAATATGCACAGTTCCATTGAATGATAAATGTGTTTTAACAATGTCGTTGAACCGAATGTATGAAGGAAACTGTTAAAATAACCACAGCATTAACAACAACCTTGAAATAAGAGCGCGATCATTGATAATCAGATGCATGAAAGTAGCGTTCGTTGCTATAGCTAACAGACATCGGGCACATTTTCTTTCAGAATCATCATTCGCTGATGGAGAGGAAAAGTTAAATACTATGGCATTTTATTTTATGAAAATGAGATCAAGAAGTTTTCGCACTGAAAGAGAAGTGACCTCCTCAAAGACCTTAAGAACTGCCAGAAAGCCTAATATGGAACCAAGGCATCTCTCGCTGCAGCTAATCTGAAATAAAATTTCTCCCCGCACTTTCTCACCTCCCGCCTGTCCGCTGTGATTCGTCAGAATTATAGTTCTCAGTGATTTGCTGGTCTGCGGCAGATTTAATGCGCGAGGTAAGCTGTTCGCGAAGCGCTCGCCCAAGTGGAAAGATGTGCTGTTGCTGTTCGATCTCGATTGCCGAAATTAACTTGGTTTGATGCAAACCAACTCGATTAAATCAAACAAAAATAAAAAAACACAACTGTAATTTTATTTTCTCAAGCAAACAAATTTTAAAAGTCCACTTGAACAACCTTACGTCATAGACAACATATGTTGAAGATATACAGTACGTTATTGTCAACGTTATTGCCTAATCGGTAAATTAAAAAAAAAAAGTTTATAAAAACGTGGGTTATATAAAATTTTAATAATAACAAACAACATTTTGTTTTGCATATGCTCGTGTCGCTTGAAGTCCTTCTCTGATTTTATTATTGTTTGCAAGGTTGCAACGTTACTTTGCAATATTTTAAATACTTTTGGGTATTTTGCATGGTCTGTTATTGGAGTGTCACACGGGTGGGAGTTTTAACTAATTCACTCCTATTCACTGGGAATAAAAAAATTATTTAGCTGATGCAGAGAGACATATAGACCGGTGGAATCCCCCATCTCCCCACCCTCTGAATATTACATATAATGTAACTACGTGTAAACTTTATTTGGTGGTTTTTACTTGGAAAACCAGTTATATTTTTCTTGCATTCGAATAACAATGGATAAACCTGAAACGATAGAAGAAGGATTGGAGATGAATTTAATTTACAAATAAGGTAGGAAATGTGCTTACTTTTAAATCGACACCTGCCACGGTGTTTCTTATTTGTCATCTGTGATCACTCAGCATACCCGGTTAAAAAAGTCACCGCTCGCCACTGCCTCCTCCCATACATCAACAAACACAGTTTCAAGAAAGCCGAGTTCACTTTTTCCACTGATAAAGTGATGATTTGTTTTCTTCGACAATATAACCATTGTGACACACAATAGATTCAACGTGTTTGCCTGTGAGAGGCTGGGGGTCTTTACACTCTTATGTGTTACTCTGCTATGAATTTGATAAATTTTTTTCTCTCCATTCTCGTCTCGAGTGCAACACTGACCCCAGATGGAGATTCTGAATAAAATTTGGACTGTGCACATTTCACAAAAAAGTAATTTAGGTTTAAAACTATGAAACAGTAGATACAGTTGGGAATTAAGTCAAATGTTAGTGGATCATGTGATAAACTAGAAATGCATTGAAATGCTAGAAACTCAATGCATTAAAATCTAAAACAACTGCAACAACAGCTGATTAAAATCAAAAACACAAAAAAGACGCAGTTCTTCAGAAAGATTCTGCAGTCACGTTCAGATTTTCCACTATGTTGATTTTTGTAACACTTATTTGTAATGTCAATTCTGCTATTACAAACCATTAACTATGCTTTGCCTCATAGCAAACATCTAATTTACGCGTTATTAATAGTTAGTAAGGTAGTTGTTAAGTTTAGATATTGGTTAGGATAGTGGAGTAGAATATGTGGCTTATAAGGACAATAAACAGCACAATAGGTTACTAATATGCAGGTAAGAAGCCAACTAGTGTAATAGGTGAGAATGGCACGTACTAAAAGGTAAGATATTTTGTTTTCTAATGCGTTCAGGGGATAGCCTACGAATAATATAAAAAAACTAATGTCTGAATATGGCCACCCTTTAGTGGTCCAAACCTGTACAAGTTTCTCTAGGTGACCATAAAAGAAAATATTTGAGAAGTTCAAGTTGCGGTAGCCATGCAGACTCCATAGGGAAAAAAATACAATGGACACAATGTACCAGCAAAAACTTTTTTTTTTTTTTTTTTTTTTTTTGGCAACTATAGAGATGATGTTTTTGAAACGTTGGAAGTGTAGAACATGGCGTTTAGAACACTTTAAGAACTGTAGGCTGTTTACACTGTGAGTTCGTTTTTACAAACGGCGCCTTCACAATTCTTCTGTTTTCGAGGGTCGAATAACTCCGGAGTGTAAACGAAGGTAACTGTAGCAAAAGTATCTTTAAACGAAATGCATAGCGTAACGCAGCCTTAAAGTCATTGCATCACTGAGTCGAAATTTCGTATGCGTTTTCGTGTTCGTATTCCTAAAAATTCGTCACGCACAGAAACTTTGCACACTGAGTCCGATGCGTATTAATTAATCCGTTGCGAAAACTTTAGCAAAACAGTACTAAATGGAGTCTTCAAGTAGTGAGGATGATTTTGTTGTCCTCTCTCTTCTTAAAAAATCGGCCAGATGAAGGCATCTCAGGAGACAGGAACTGAAGCTAACACTGAATAACATTGAATTTCATTGAATTCGGTCTGCTTCATTTTTATTTTATTTTGATGCTCCCCCAAAACATTATCTACTCACTTTGCAAGTACATGTCAACTTACTCTACTAACCCTAACTTAACAGTCTGCTAAAATGTTAATGAGAGTTAGCTGACATGTAGTTGCAAAGTTACTTATAATTAGTAGAAAGTGGACTATCAAGTGTAACCTTAGTATGACATGAGGTTCAGTAAACAATTTTAATTTAAGGGGGAACTATCACGTTTGAAGTAGAACAAACACATAAAACATACTTAAAGTTGTCCGGGTGCTGGTTAATGGCGAGTTTAAGCGTATCAAGGGCGTGTTGGTAGTGTTTCTGGGCACTGAGCAGTAGAGTCAGCAGATGTAGAGAGTGCAGATCATCCCCACGAATATTCAGAGCTGACTGCAATGGCTCCATCGCTTCTGACACCTATACCACAAACACAAGAGCTGTCACACAGTGGGTAGGAATATGATGAGATAAAGAACTATTCACACAATCATGTGATCTTGACAGTCATATGTGTAAACAAAAGCAACAAAAATCCACAGTCAAGCAAAATAAGAAGAGAGATTAATGTAAATTTCTTTTCTTGGAAGATATGAAGAACAGACGCGATTCTGCATCTAGTCAGCGAGATTGATGTGTTAGCGTGCTAACCTGTCGAACCAGAGCGAGCTGCAGAGAGAGGTAGAAGGAGATCTGAGGGTCCCCAGGGTCCAGTGCATGTGCTCTGAAGACAAAAAAGAATCTGTGTGAAGTTTCCATCACCTTATTACCAGTCTGACATCAGCCAGTCATCTCACACCTGACTCCTTACTAGGATTAGATGCTGCAATTAATTGTGGCTCTGAAATTTGTTTAGAAACATGATTAAAAAACGTGATTAATAATGTTGAAAACATTGGCATTGGTGTAAATGAAAAGATTCGGATTCAGAATCAAGTTTCCATAACACATTAACTACATAACCAAGATAAGAAAAAAAGTGAACTCAAGATGTTAACATTAATAAATATGCCTCTTGTAAAAAGTTTATTTTTTTAATGTGGACATTCACCAAATGTATGTATCACCAAATTTATGTATCACCAATTTCAGTCTGTTTTATAAATACTGATCAATAATCATGAGATTATTTGTGATTATTTTCTTCTGTTGACTCAGCACTAGTTTTTAACTGAAAAAACTGCAGATACTGTAGATACACTACTGTTCAAAAGTCTGTGGTCAGTAAGATTTTTTTTAAGAAATTAATACTTTTAATCAGCAAGGATGCATCAATTATAAAGAACAGCAGTCTGTACATGCTTCTATTTCATTGTTTTCATATTTCTATTTTAAATAAATGCTGTTCTTTTGAACTTTCTATTAATCAAAGAATAATCAAAAATGTAATATAAGTAGCTCAACATTGATAATCATAATTAATGTTTCTTGAGCTGCAATCAGCATATCAGAATGATTTCTGAAGGATCATGTGACACTGAAGACTGGAGTAATGATGCTGAAAATTCAGCTTTTCCACAATAAATTAAATTTTAAAATATATTAAAATAGAAAACAGTTATTTTTTTATTATTGTAATAATATTTCAAAATTGTATTTTTAATCAAATAAATACAGCTTTGTTGAGCATAAAACACTTAAAAATCATAAAAAAATCTTACAGACTCCAAACTTTTAAACGGTGGTGTGGTTTTGAGGGAAAAAAAATAATGCTAATATTAATAAAAGTTATGGTATAAACTTAGCAAAGGGTAAACTGAAACAATTCCCACACAAAGTGGGTGGCTGAAGCCTCCTTAACACAATCTGTGTTAAGTACACATGTTGAAATATAAGAGGTAAACATCAAGCGTACTTCCGTAGTGACTGCAGTGCTCTTCTGTTGAACTCATCGCGGTCGGCTTTCAGCGTAGCTGCAAACACACAGTTAAAGAGTGAGTCACCGCAGACATGAGGGAGCACAGAGCAGCTGAGGACAGCTGGGGGGCCTGGATCATTTTTAGGTTCAGAGAAGGATACAGGACGGGCTTACCGTCAGAGGCCTGCAGACTACGGCACAGTCCGATGGCCAGATGAGCTCGAGGAAGGAACTCTCCAGCACCCTCTCCTAAAGCAACCACACCTGCTGAGAGGGACACTGCATCCTCCAGCTGACACACACACATTTACACATGCATTAGATGTTTGGATGATTTATATCAGTGCTTCTCAACTTACAATGAGATATACTGGTGGTGTAGTGTAGAGGTTAAAGATCTGAGCTGGAAACTGAAAGGTTAAGGGATTAAACCCAACAAAGAACAATTAATTCACTTAGAACAAAAGATTAAGCTAAATTACATTTTTTCATAAAAAGTGGATAAAAGCTTCTGCTAAAAGAATAAATGTAAATGCAATTGAAAAAAAATAAGATTTTAGATTCAAATGTGGTGCTCGATTATTATAAGGTCATAAAAACTGCACGTACACTACCAGTCAATAGTTTTCAATAATTAAGATTGTGTAATGTTTTTAAAGAAGTCTCTCCTTCACAGAGGTTGCATTTATTTGATCAAAAATGAAGTAAAAACAGTAATATTGAGAAAATGCAATTTAAATCACTATTTCTATTTAATATTCTGTTTTTGCAGGTAGGTCTCTTGAAGCATCTTGGAGACGTGGCCACTGTTCTTCTGGATTTAGTCTGTCTCAATTTGTTCTGTTTCTTCATGTAATCTCAGACAGACTGGATGATGATCAGATCAGATCTCTGTGTGGAGCACTGGCAGCTGTCAGACCAAAATCTCACCGGATTATTACAATTAATGGCAAAATGAATGTTTGGAAATGTAAACTGATATTTCCTACTGACACACTACAGCAAATGATAGAAATAACTGATTTAAGAGAGTAACTGACTTATTGAGAAAATACTAGTATCCTAATCATTTGGCCACATACTGTATAGAAAATATAATTATTCCTGAGAGTCAAAGCTGAATTGTGCGATCATACGCCGGTCCGCAGTGTCACATGATCCTTAAGAAAAGGAGACAATCATTACAAAAATTTTTTTTTTAGATACCAAACAGTTCCCCACAATATAAGCTCCAAAAATGTTATCAAATCACTGACAATAATAGGAACCATCTTTACTAATGGGGACGGCAATAATTACTGATGAAATTGAGACTAAATTCGGCAATCTCAATGATTTCTAAAGGATCGTGGGGACACTGAAGACTCAGCTTTGCCAGCACAGAGTATAAATTCCAATGTATAAATATATTAAAATAACAAAACAGTTACATGTACTAATATTCAAAAGGAAAAAGAAACGATAAAAAAACAAAAACAAAAATGGAACGGCGTGTATAAACGAAAAAAAAGTCATGTCAATGCACGAGATCATGCGAAATTGCATACAATTTCTATTTTTTTTATTTGATCATGTAGTCATGACTAAATATTGTTAATATTTCTGAATGAAATGCAGACATGGACAGAATCAGCATCAAGGCAACGCTAGGACAAATCCCCGCATCCCTGTTGGAGCGGGGATGATAAAGGGCGTCTGAGTGTGGACTGTGGGTGGCGTGCTATCTGCATTATAAGCCCTTGCATTTCGTTTTGTGGCAATACGGCTCTATTGTGATATAAGCCTCTTCTGGCGTGCTGTCGTATCGTGCTGCGTTCCAACAGAGTGCCGTAATCTCTGTCAAACAGTGCTGCCGGTGATTTGATTGATAGTGTGGGACTGGTACAGTACATGGCAATATGGTAATACTAGTATAGCAATGTTAACTACAAGTAAAACAGAGGCATAGTGATATGCATCGAGATCTTTCTAGGATGAGCGAAGTATACTTACACCATTATAAAAAGGCTAAAAAAGACTATGTAAGTTTACTCGTTCAGTTCTAAATAATAATTAATTGAAATCACTTAGAATTAAATAATGCATGACATAGGCTAGTTTAAATAAAGCTATTAGGATTATTAGGATTTATGGATAGGATTATGGGATGCAACGGAATACCAATGCATATTGTCCCAGGAGGGATTTTGCGTTATTGTTAAATATAAAGTTCAAAAGAACAGCTTTATTTAAAATAAGTGTTTTGTATAAAGTATTTAATGTCACTTTGGATCAATTTAATGCATGCTTGTTGAATAAAAGTATTAATTTATTTAAACAAAACTTACTGTACTTACAGTACTTTCAGAGGCTGGAAAAAGTCATATTGTAACTGCTTAAATATAATATGTTTAATTATTTTATGTATTGCGTGAAGGAATAGTGCTATTGTGCACATGTGCTGCTTGTTGTGTTTCTCTCACCCAGTGCAGCTGGTTGATGCACACTTTTGCTGCAAGCAAAGGTGGGATGGGGTCCTGTGGTTTCATTGCTACACACTCTTTAAGCACTGACACTGCACCCTCGTTCTGTAAAAAATCATTAATAATACAGCTCTCAAACATACAAACACACATGTAAGATAGTATAGTAATTCAAAATGTAGCAGTGACACAAACCCTGGTAATGTAAGTATTCTGCATTCATTAACATACAACAGAACATACAACATTCATTAACATACAACAAAAGTAGCGTGAACCTTCACTCATAAAAATCGTTAACCTGCAGGTTCATTTTGGCTTATCACTCAGTACATCCGTAAACCCTGGATGAACATTCTCATTTGCATATTCATGAGGTTAATAACATTGCCTGGACAAGCAGATTACACAACAAGAGCACGACCTCTTTTAATAACTGCTTGTCTATGTGTGGAGATATTGTCACAAATACAGTATTTGCTTTGGTTATCGTAAGACGTAATACAAAACAATGACTAAAAACTTTCAGGAAAATGCAGAGAGGGATTTGCCATCACCGTTTGACGTTTTTACCTATTTCTGAAACTAGACACAGCATGTTAAAGCTCAAGCATCTGTACAAAGCTCATGAATATTCAATGAGGCAGGCACTGAGGCAGTTTATGATTGGTGGCCTGTTACAACACTACTTGCACTAATTTTGTAGCACTGCATTGTTTCACATAATTCTAAAGGGAGAGTCCACCCAAATGTTTTTTATTTTTTTATTTTTCAAATGTATTCACCCTCATGTCGTCCCAGATGTATATGGCTTTTTTTCTTTCTTGACCTTAAAACACAAATGAAGATTTGTAGACAAATAATCCATCTCTGTGATCATGAAGTGACAGGTGCCAGAATGTTGACACTCTAAAAGCACATCCAGTCATTATGACATTAATCCATATGACTCCAGCAGATGAATCAATGTCATACAACAATAGGTGCATGTAAGAAACATACTAATATATACTATATACTACATAATAGTGCTGGGCGGTTTGACCAAAAATCTGTATCACCTTTTTTTTTTTAGGATTCTGACGGTTTCACGGTTTATCACAGAGTTGTCCCTGACTGTGCCTTTATATGAATCAGAATGCATGAAACAATTGCAGAACCACTGCGTTTTAATCACGATCCAAGCAATCATGCTACATGTAACATGAACAGTTTTTGATGTATATTTGACTGTATAATTTCAAAATCTGAAGCAAAAACAGAATGGCCTGACCTCAGCTTTGTGAAATGATGCTACATAAAACATGTCTGCACGAAACAGAAACAGCAGACTGGCTGAATGAGAGCGCAAATTCCTTTTCTGACAACAGGTGGCGCTTATGGAGCAAAAAAACAAAAAAAACCAAAGAACCAAAACACAGCGATAAAGCGGTTCCTTGGTTACTGCTGTAAACAAAGCAGCGATGTGCTTTTAAATACCACATTAATATGAATTGCATGGAGGTAAGATGAAAAGAAAATACTTTTCTGAAGAGAGTCAGTTCCCCTCAGAGATGCATTTACATAAACCCCCACCTCCAATTAATTATTTAGGATTTTGTTCCAATATTTTGCGCACGGTGAAGTGAGATTGCTCTGCCTGCTACAGTATTTTCCTCTTTGAGTCAGTCTTCAGCATCTCGGGTGCTGTAGGCAGTGTACAGTTGGTTAGTCTGTTAAAGACTTAGTTGGTGTAATATTCTAAAGTCTCCAACAATAGTAAGAAGGTATGAGTTAACAAAGATTTACTATCAATTCAGAATGCTGTCAACATTGATATCCATTGTTTAAAAAAAAAAAGTGGTAGAGTGGTGACAGAGGTGGCGGGGCCGAGAGCCATGGGAAGGAGCGAGGCGGTGGCAGTAATGATTAATGCGCGGAAACCTGCGCCACCTCGAGTCCCACAGATTAGCTCCGGAAGGATAAAAGGAGGAGTAACTACAGTGTTGGACAAGAGAGGACCAGGCCTGGGCTTTATTTTGTGTTTTGTGTTCTGTGTGCACAGGCAGCTCGTGAAGGGCTGCGCGCTATTTTGTGTCTTATTTTTATTATAAGTTTTGTTAAACGTTCACCGGGTTACCGCCTCATTCTTCCAATTACGAACTTGTTACAGAGTGGTATGACAAAGAAGAAAGGCATTGTCCGTGTTTCACTACGTTCCGAATTGCTCTCACGGAAAGCGCTTGAGGGTTCAGGGGGCATACGCAGCTGAGTCTTTTGCGTCGGGCGGAGGGCTTAACTGTTGCTCACATTCATAGAAGTGTTGAGAATACATTTGATAGAATGAAGCACTTGTGAAGATCAATTGAGAGAGTGATAGTGCTTCTGCACTCGTTGTCAATTCCTCGCAAACTTCGCAATTGTACTCACATCATGCTTTCAAAACGTGCTAAGTTTTGTGTAAACTCGACCCTCTGAAATATAGAGAGGCAGCTCGTGTGGAAGAAACTTACTAAGGCCCATTAGATCGTGTCGATTTGAAAGCAAGCGCGAACAAACATACACAACAATGGTTGCTGCTCAGGAGTTTGCTAATGCTTCTTCAGCAAAGTGTGGATTTACTTCACCAATATTACAACCAACATCATATACACCATGTAATCGTCACTTCCCTATAGGTACTGTTTACTAACAAGGTGACAGCGCCAACTACTGGCCTGGCGTACGTAATACAGCGTTTTGGCCGTTTTCACGGATATGGGAACGCACGTCGTTTTGAAAATGTGTATCTTGAAACTTTTTAAAAACGAAAGGAAAAACTTTTGCATTTGCTACACCGTGTCGTGCAACGTAGCTTATTAGAATCCGGGGTGAGGTTCAGCGTAAACGGACCTAAACGGAGACTTTTGGAAAACGATTGCCTGCATATACTGTACGACCGTGTAACAATAACATCAATCGTCATTTGTGGTACCAAGAAGGTATAGGTAGATTCCCATTCAACCTTCCAAGCACTAGATGCATCCGACACTAAAAAATAGGGCACCTACCTTTGGTACTATAATATGTTGTAAACTGCATGAATGGTTATGGACAGCGTTTAGGTGTGTAGGTAGACGGAGATCATTTCTGAAAACAGTGAAAAAAAGCCAGTGTAGACAGGATCGTTTCGTTTTAAAAACGCCGTTTAAAACAAAAACGCAATATGTCAATGCGGGCCTAAGAATGGTGTGTTATCCACAGAGGAATACGACACCCTAACAGCATAAAGACCCAAATTAAATCCAAGTTACTGCATACGGCAACTGGATTTCGTTTTCGGCTAATGAAAACTTCATGGTTTTGGGAAAAAAATAAAATAAAATATGTAATAATAGTATATACTGAGGCAGGCAGCCAATAGTTCATATAAAAGTTAAACATATGAAAAGTTGATTTTTTCTTCAGACATTTTTATACACTGAGTTGTGAGGGTGGGAACGATAATTGCATCAGATACATACTTTTCTAAAACTCTTAAGAACAAAAATCTACAGATCTATGCTGCATGCAGGTGGGAGCAAATAATGAGAGAATTAGATTTTTGGGTGGTGGGTCATTGTGGTTATCCCTTATCCCTCTTTAACCTTTTTTAGCAAAGCTAGTTAGAGCTACCCAAAAATGAGCATTTTGTCAAATACTCACCCTCAAGGTTTCAAACCTGTATGAAGCTTCTTACTGTTGACACAAAAGAAAGTATTTGAAGAAGGTGGTAACCAAAAAGTTAAGGCAGCACTCAAATACAGAAGTCAATGGTACCGCAACTGTTGGTACCAACAGTCTTCAAAATACCTTCTTCTATGTTCCACAAAAGAAACTCATACCGGTCTGAAACAACTTGAGGGCGCGTAATTAATGACAGATGTTAAAATTTTTGGGGACTATCATAGGCCTTTCAATTTCAAATAGAAATTAATTTTAGATAAAACTCGCTATCTCTTCTTTCAGTTACCAGAACATATATTAACTGCCAATCCAAAATATAGCCGGATATAGAGACGAATGACTAATAAATGTATAGAACAATGAGGAGGACATAGGACTGAATCTCACCCCCATTGACATCACGACCAAGCAGTGGTACCAAAGAGAAACTCATTATAGGGACTTCATTGGCACGCTCCAAAACACTGAGGACAACCAATACCACCCCACATCACAGCCAGAAAAAAATCAGGGAAGCCCAGCCTCAAGACAAATGCCAATGCAGTGACAATGGACTCCGCGAAACTAGTTATTATAGGAAGGATCTGTTGTTTCAGCCACGGATAGGGGATTGTTGGGTATCTGTACACATCACATAATGGCACATGCATGAGAAAGTGAGCCTAAATTTGATGAGAAAGGGATTTACATTCGACATGCAAGCAGGCATGTGTTGGTAATACCGAGTAAAGGCAGTGGGTTACCAGTGAAATGACATGGATTCAGTTGATGTTTTTTAAAAAAAAAAAAAACAAAAAAAAAAAAAAAAAATACAAAAAAAAAAAAAATTAAAAAAAAAAAAAATAAAATTTAAAAAAAAAAAAAAAAAAATTTTTTTTTTAAAAAAAAAATTTTTTAAAAAAAAAATTTTAAAACTGAATGAAAACATTGAACTTAGATCCAGATTCATCTGAGAAAGTTCACCATCACACAACGGCCCAACTACTGAAACAACCTGAAGGACAGGACGAAGGAGGAAGGGGAAATAAGCAGCCATACGACTGGGAGAAGAGAAGAGAGAGATTGACAGACTGAAAGAGGCGACTTGTGACAAAGAAAGAGAAAGAAACAACTACAAAAAAATACAGGTCACTTGCTCCTGTTTGCAAAGCGCGGGGTCCATACGATCTGTGCTGACTCATCTCACCTCTGACAGCATGGCGTACTGCCCCCTCCTGGCCATAGCGATGCTCAGCAGGTCATAGACGGAGGAGGCGTCCTGCATGCTGCTCTCCCTCGCCTCCTGATGCTCCGGTGTGCGGCTGATCACCGCCTCGCCACTGGCCTACAGGGGACAACGGAGAGAGGGTTAGGAATATGTTAAAGCTGTGTTTCCCGATCCTGGTCCAGGAGAATCTCCAGCACTGCACATTTTAGATGACTCTCTTACCTTACATGTTTAATTCAGCTCTTTAGCTCATTAGTAAAGTGTTCAAGAACTGAACTGGGTGTCAAATACGGACACGCACAAAATGCAGTTTTGGGGGGCCTTCAGAAGCCCTGTGTTTAAAGGGATAGTTCACCTCAAATTTAAAATCTTGGAAATGTGTTATTTATTTGTTCCAAACCTGTATGATGTTGTTTTAACTCATTAAACAATAATTTCTGTCATTTAATTTGTGTTGTCTGAAGTTGCTTTAGGTACAAGTATCTGACAAACAAATGAAAATTTTAAACATGCATACTATATCAAACATACTATATTAAAGAGCCCCTTTTATGGATTTTTGAAAATTACCTTTCATGCAGTGTGTAACACAGCTCTAAGCGAATGAAAACATACTGCAAAATTTTAAATCTGAAAGTGCACCGTGTATAAAGTTATTGTCTCTCAAAAGAAAGAGTCGGCTCTGAATCATTGAAACAAGTCGTTTTTAAAACTAATCCCAAGACGTTTCATGTTAACTCAACATGAATCATTAGCATATTGCCCACACACTTGTTGGTCTTTTCGCGTTGGTCTGAATGAAAATGCAAATTCATTCTTTGCCACTAGGTGCCACTTTTGGAGCAGTAAAAATAGCGGTCCCCGGTAACGCTGTACACAAAGCAGCACTGCGCTCACAAACACTGCTTTATCAGGCATTACAGGCATGATGATATGAAAATGAGACCAATCGGACCAATCACCGCAGATTAGCGTCACGCAAAGGAGGGGTTTGGAAAAATTAATCGTTGAGCGAATCGTTTGGGAGTCGTTGAGCAAATAAGATAAAAATGAATGCATATTATAAGACAATGAAAGTGCTTTTTGAACTTGCATGCATGTCAACCTGTTGTTGGGGACTCCCAAAACCAAAATATGAACCTTTCATTACCCATAATAGGGGCACTTTAAAATGTTCTAGTAAAAACGTGTGGGTCTGTATGAAAATGTCAAATAAATGCAAAGTTTTGCCATGGTCAGTAACCACTAGCAAAAACCACACGAATGAATGTCTAATGGCCATAAATGAACCATACATGTCTCAAAATTTGCTTTCTGTCTTGATAAACAACGCACTATTGTTCATAATGTTTGGGGTTAATAAGGTTTTTGCAAATTAATGTTTTGATAGAAGTATCTTACTCTCACCAGGGCTGGATTTATTTGATCAAAAAAGTGATTTAAAATGATTTTTTACGGAATTGTCAGCATAAGACCCAGGCGTCGTCATCATGGTCCTTCAGAAATCATTGTAACGTGCTGATTTGCTGCTCAAGAAACATTTCCTATAATCAATGTTGAAAACATTTGTGCTGCTTAATATTTTTTTGTGGAAACCATGAATTACGTCTATATTTAGGCTTGGATGATGTAAAAGTTCAAAAGTAGCGTTATAAATGTCTTTACTGTCACTTTTGGTCAATTTAATGTATCGTTGCTGAATAAAAGTATTTCTTTAAAAAAATTGAACTCTTGAACAGTAGTGTATGTCATAAGAAGATTAGAAGACAAGGTTAGATTAGTTTCAATGCCAAATGCAGTATATTTATAATACTGGGGCATCAAAATATTACACTCTAGAAAAATAGTCCCACCTCCAAAGGACAATTTAGAGGTCACTCTAATCATGGAAGAGAGGAATCCTCCTTTTGTGTTCCACATAACAAATAACAAAAAACAGGTTTGGCAAATTTTCCTATTCCTTCATAATATAGTTATGCTATAGTTCTCAAGATGCAGGTAAAGAGAAGAGATGCACAGCATGTTAAGGAAGAAAGGATGAATGTGAGGAAGACTGTCTCAACATTGATTCTGTGATGAGGAGCACCAGCACCGCCTCTTCAACCACGTCCTGTGGACAGAAAGCTCTGCAGTGTGGCAACAGGAAAAGGAAAAAACACGTCACCAAGGTGTGTGTGTGTGTCAGTCTCTAGTTACATACTGTATGTCAGTCTGTAACTACTCTCTGTACTCACGTCCATTCTCACAGTTGTCACATGTTTAACATGTTTTATTGGTATTCTGAACAATTTTGTCTTTCTTTACAGGCTCTGTTTCTCTCATCCCTGATTTCCCCTCTCATTACTTTATCCTACTTCCCTCCACCATCTGGAGTCCCATCCTAGTGTGTTACTGAACTGTACCAGGAATGGTAAACTAGAATATTCCTTTCATCTGTTCTCATTTCTGTTCTTCAGACGCATTGTCAAAAGTTCTCTCCATCTTTTTTCATCTCTCTTGTATTTTTCCTTTCTCTGCTTGGCGTCTGCAGACTCACAGGTACAGTTACAATATGTTTTATTCACAACACAGCATTCCGCCGTGTCCTGAATATTAAAGCAGGCAAACAAACCCCAGCGCTGTCCTCTGCTCGTCTCCTTGTTCATTGCTCTCTGATTCTAGTTATCGATCAGTATTGTCCAATGGCTGATGTACAGTGAGATTTACATTAAACTGCTCAAATTAACAGTTATTATTTTAGCTTGACAAAGCATACTGATCTACTATTTAAGATTTTCTTCTTCTTTTTCTTTGTCTGAGACAAACGTTCTAAACGTTCACTCATCCTAGAGACTGCCAAAACTCGCTTTTCACAGCTTTTCAGGATGTTCTGATGGTGTGTTATATTTTTTATGACTGATCAGGCTTATAGTTCTCCTGTATTTGTTCGGTCACCTATATGTCAATGTGTTAAATTATGCTAGCAATGTGCTAAAACATGTTGGTAACAAGCTAAAACAAGCTAGCAATGTGCTGAAACATACTAACATAGGCTACTTTGTTAAAACATGCTAGCTGTTCTTAAACATGCTCGCAACATGGTAAACTATCAAAATGTTTAAAAATGTTAGAAACATAATAGAAACATGCTAGAAACATGCTAAAAATGCAAGGAATGTGCTAAATCATGCTAGCAACTTGCTAAATCATTATGGCATGTGCTAAAATGCTAACAACATGTTAAAACATTGTAGCAACATACTAAATCATGCTATCAATGTGATAGGATATACTTGAGACATATTAACATGCTAAAACATGTTAGCAACATGTCAAAAATGCTTGAAATGTGATCAATTTTGCAATCAACATGCTAAAACATGCTGTTTAACAATACTAGCAATGTGGTAAAATGTGTTAGCAACATGCTATAAACATGGTAATGTGTAAACAAAAAGTTAAACATGCTAAAAATGTTATACTCTGCTACATATTACACATGTTAACAAAAACTAAGAACTGTATGTTAACCAGCAACTGTTTGTTAACAATGCCAAGCAACAAGCAGCAGGTGGTTTTGTAAAGGTCTAATTGTTTTACATAGTTTCATAGTAGTCTGATGAGGTCTAAATTAGTTTTTATTGTACTGTCTGACTTTTTGTGACTTATCTTAGTAAAACATTCAAACTTCAAGCTTTTAAAAATTATTTAAAATTTGTCAAGTCATCAAAATTTACTTTACTTTGTTGTGCTTTTATATTCTGATCATCCTTTAGATATTGTTTTCTACATGAAAATTGAGTTTGAATATACAGAGAATGGGAATGGAAAGAGAGTCTGACCCCTCAGTGTTGTAGCGCTGTGGTGGTCCGGACGAGGGGTAGATGGCGTTTTTGGGGTGTGTGGCTCCTTCTCTCTTTAGCCAGCCGGGTGGTGGAGGAGACAGTGGACCCCAGTACGCTTCCTCACAGACTGAGCCCAGCAACACTTCTGCAAGTCTGCGCGCTACTTTCTGAACAACACGACACAACAGACAACAACCTCTGACTCCTGCTGTGTGATTGTGAGCATCAAAAATCTCATTTACCCAGATCTCACCTTACGAAAACTCTGAGACCCCCGACTCTCCACAGCCCTCATGACCCGCCGCAGCTGCTGAGTTCCCTGAGCCAAGTGACTAAAACACAAATAGGCACAAGTGATTGTGGGAAGCAAAATGATTGAAAAATAAAATGATAACTGACTTAACGGATAACGGATGGACATTATAACACTAATGATTATTATATCACAACTACTGTACATGTGAGTGTGTGTCAGTTATTAAGAAGAGAGACAGAAGGGGGTGGATGAGGATGATGGATTATGACAAACTTTAGTTTGCAATGGCGTGTCAGTGTCCTGCTCACTGCAGACTTACAGTATACAGTGGATATTTGTATAGTTGTATTTTATATTTAATCTGTTAATCTGTATCTATCTGTATTTATGTTCTACTGTTAGTGTTATCTGTATGCACCAAGGGTCTGAGAGTAACGCAATTTCAATTCTCTGTGTGTATGTGCTGTACATGTGGAAGAATTGACAATAAAGCAGACTTGACTTGACTTGACTGATATTGCTTACAGTATGCAGCGTTGCCAAGTCCCAAGGTTTTCCCAAGGAATTGGGCTACTTTTATACTGCTGCCGCGGATTGTTTTTTTTTTCAGTCTCGGGGTTGAAGTGTAATCCTCTGACCACCCGGAACGTAATTTTGACCAAATGAAACCCTCTGGAATGCTTTTTTTGAGCAATTTTGATAGCCATTTCCCCCTGGAACGCAACTGGGCTAGTTTTGAGCACCAATTGGGCTGGTGGGCTGGTTTTGTTATGTAGACCTGGCAACCCTGGTAGTATGTTACAGTATGACTTTTTATAATCTCTGGGATAAAGTAGGTTACTTTTATTTTTTATTCACACACACACACACACACGCATATATTATTAATTTAACGCATCCTTGCTAAACAAAAGTACACAGCGTAAAAAACATGTCAAGAAGATTTCAAAATCAGTGTCTTTATAGACTATACTGTACATATATATTAAAGGCTATATGCACACAGGTATTCCATATCATACATACAAACTGACGCAATTTACATGTTATTTTCTTTTCTTTTTTGGAACTGAAAAAATAATGTCGTTTAATATATTTATGATCTGCTAATTTAATCTATTGACAGTCCTAAAGTTGTAGTATGTCAGTATGCCATTTCAAACAAAGCTCATTTTAGAGTGACTGAAAACAAGACCTCATATAAAATCACTTGTGTTATAACACTGACACCTGCTGACACAACGATGTTGACACATGTTGACACAAGGACACGAGTGGAGTGTTTAGACAGTCCCAGTCATACAGTTTATTCACATGGAGTCCATAAACGGATTAAGTCAAGCTCTGCAGTGAATACTGTGTGTGCATGGCTGCATGAGTGCTAAATATGAAGGGCAGAGAATTGTGGGTACAGAGTCTGAGAGTAGTAATGTGCGCCCTCACCCTTTTCTCAGCAGCGACAGGTATGCGCTCTGAAGAGCTGCCTGCAGGAAGAAACCTGGGTCCAAGTCAAAATTTGGGACTGATGAACCGCTTTTAGCAGTTTTGGAACTTGGCGTGCAAACAGTCTAGTCAACAAGACGCAAATGCAATGTAATGATGGCCGGAAATGAACACAGATGAATACAAAAATGTACCAATTTTACATTCTATATATTAACATATAATATACACAGAACACATTCTTGCATTTACAGTCAGTGCTTATAAAAGCTAAATATCTCTTTAAATTTGAATCAATCATGCACGAGATACTGAAAACGCAGCGAGACACACCAAGAAAACAGTTAGAGACATGTCTACACAGAAAAACATGTTCTGAGTAAACCGGCCCCTGACAAGATGTAAAACACACACAGACCTTGTCGAGCTCTTGCAGGTACAGCAGGCCAGCATCACAGGCCATGAGGTAACAGGACAGACATTCTTCCTCTCTCTCGGACAGTCTAACACGGGAAGCACCTGACATAGACTGATGGTCCAAAGACAAACCTGACTAACCTTCAATGGAGAACGATTAGGTTAATATTCACTTTATATATATTATAATATTATTATAGAATATAGCTATCTAACTAATATATATATATATATAGATAATTTGGGCACTAACTGTACAAGAGAGAATGAAATATAGTTTTTAAGCTGGAGCCAGACATGCAAAATGAATACAGCAAAGCACTGCATCTCCAATTACAGTACTGCTGCTGAATAGAATTAATTAGACATGTGGAACAAGAACGGATCTCTATGTTTGGTACAGTCTATTCTTAATAGGTATATGCCAATTAATACATATAATTGAGAAACACCATGAGAGCAAATATCTGTTTATCAAACAAACAGGTCTTTTTAAATGACATTAGCAGGACTTTAATCAATTATTCAGTCTGTCTGGAACATTCCGTCTGGGTCTCATCCAGAGCTTTGGCAGGGCAAGATGCAGAAAATAGCCATGGACAATCAAATATTTGAACCTCCTAGAAAATGCTTTGATATCTCAGATTTACCAAGACTTCTGCCTACATTGAATTCTCCCAGAAGTCTCTAATTCCATCCAAATATGAGTAGAAACAAAAAAACAAAAAAAAGAAAACTACCAGAGGAGAACTAAAAATGAGGAACTGTGCAATTAGTGTAACTTTACCACATCACGACTGTTAAAAAGAGTTCCCCATCTATACAAATCTGAAGAGAAGAGTAGACAGCAACCATAATTAACACTCAACAAGTGCCTAATGCAAGTGAAACTGGCTTTGATGAGCAGAGAAAATAGAACTGTATAAAGAACTACAACATGATAGATAGATAGATGATAGATAGATAGATAGATAGATAGATAGATAGATAAGATAGATAGATAGATAGATAGAGACACAGTAGTTAACTTATTAGTAAACACAGCAGTGAGTTATTGCAATATTTACTATGGGTCTGTCAGCGTGGAACGGCTGTCACAAGCTGTGCCTGGTGAGTCTCTCAAGGGACTGATTCTGGGTGGCTTCTGCTTTCTACGCTAGAGAAGCTAATATTATACTTTCCCAGCCTGCTGTCTGATAGTATGTGTCTGTGTGTGAACCTGTAGTGGGGGTTCAGATGCCAGGGTACATATAAAAAGCAGTCAGAAAGACTGTGGAAGTAACTTGAAACTTCCAACAATTACTACATAATTATTACATAATTGGCATCACCCTGTTCGTTTGGGGATTTTTTAAAAAACGGAACAAAATTGCATGATGTCATATGTATGAGTACTTCAATAGGCCTATGTGTTCCTTATTGTGGGAGTACAATAGTACTGATGTTGTCAGGTGGTAATTCCATATACATACAGTACTGTATATACCTAGCACATACTTTTTTTGTACTTGCGAGAGAATGTTATGTATTAAAAATCATGGAAAATTTGACATTACACAAATACAGGATGAGTAAAATGCTGGAAAACCTGATATGAATGATAACTAAAGATATATAATAGAAGCTTCCCTGTAGACAATGGTGTAAAACTGCCTTTTTTTTTCCTGTGGTCACATTCTGTCCAAGGATATGATAAAAGAAAAGACACACTCCTATCCACACATTTCTCTATGATTGTAATGCCAACCTTTCTTTCAGTGTACACTTTAGCCTGGGTATGAATCCAATAAAAGCATGCCTGAAGCAAATATTCAGTGGAATGGAGCAATGGAAATTACTTAATAACTCTATAAATACACATTAAAATTGCTCTGGCAGATAAAAGGACCATATTAGGAACTTCGTCTTTTAACTTTAGCATCTAATGGACTAAATAAT
Organism: Sinocyclocheilus anophthalmus; assembly: GCA_018155175.1. Classification (NCBI taxonomy): domain Eukaryota; kingdom Metazoa; phylum Chordata; class Actinopteri; order Cypriniformes; family Cyprinidae; genus Sinocyclocheilus; species Sinocyclocheilus anophthalmus. The sequence goes on from JADLZN010003555.1 coordinate 591,563, forward strand.
AATAAAAAAAATCTAATTAAGAGCCACTACACCGCAATAAACCTCAGTGAACTTTTACATTTTTTTCCACACAATTAATATTGCCAAAATTTTTAAAGAGGTTGTGGCAATGCTGAACGGTTGCAGGAAGCTACAACACATGCTATAATTAGCTGAATATTTAGACCTCACGCATAACTGTATACAGTATGTTAATTTCCTTGTCATCATGACTTAATTATACAATAATGAGGGAGAATTAATGAGCTATTAGTGATTTCTCAACTGTTCATACCTTTGATGACAAAGGCCTCTGCCAGCATGCGTAGTTGGTAGACAGGCTTCTCGTGGCGGGTGAAATCATCCACACCTGCTCTGGCACACATGCCCTGGGCGTCCCTGTAGCGTCCCTGAACATAGTGCACTTTAGCCAGCAGGAGCAGAGCTTCATTCAGGTAGTGCGGCTGCAGGGGAAGAGACCGAAAATCACTGATAATTAGATCTGAACGATTTGAGGAAAAAATCTAATTGTGATTTTTATGATCAAAATTGTGATTGCGATTTAAAAATGTTTATAGGGCTGCTCAACTTGGCCAAATGTTTGTGATTATATATCAATATGGCTTTAAAATGTTATTATTATTTTTGTTATTGTATAAAAATATATACATTACTAAATACAAACGAAATATGAAATATTACTTTAGTAATATTTCACTGAAAAATAAAAAAGTTACGGATTTACGATTTTTAAATGTTGAACTACCAAATTTTTGTTTTGACAGAAAACACGGATTCCTTAAAGCTTCTCTTTTGTTAATCAGTATTTCTCATTACAAATATGGGAAGATGGTTGGTCCTTCACAAATGCGCATTAAAGCGAGAGAGATGAGTTTGTGAGGAGCAGCATTTACTGTAAACCGAACTGCTCTGAGACACTGAAAACAGGAGATCGTGAGCTGCTCACGTATAAATGAACACAGTGCCATACTTCACTCTGAAACCCACAACGCATATATTTATTTAATTAAGTCCCAGGCTTTGGAAATTTTGAATTGCATAAAGCCATTTCACGACTTCGGTTTTATTTTGATTAATTGTGCAACCCTACTGACAATTTAAATAGAGAATAAATGTATAGACGACATGCATGCACTACAGGGTTTTTGCATCCTTCTAAATTAAAAAAGGACAAAAAAACATACATTTTCTTTTTTTTCTTGAAATGATAAAATATCAAAGAATACAGTATTAATAAATGTGCAAATCAATACAGTACAAATAAATAAATAAAGTACTTTTTTAAGCACAAAGGAAAAAAAAGTGCTCAGAAAAGTGATGTTTTGAGAGAAAAAAACTGTTGCACCAGTGTTTGCAGATACTTATTGGTTTGGTATTTTGTTATCTAACTAATTTAAGTACACAAAACTGAACTAAAATCCCCAAAAGTGCTTCTGCAATCCATGCCCTTTCTTCTCTTTCTCAGAGATGCTTAACTGACAGAGAGACTTGAGAACAAAGAAACTCAGGTAGGTGCTGTGCCAGACCTCCAGGCGTCCTCTGCTAAGGATGCTGTCGAGGTGAGCTTTGGCTCGGGCTAGTTTGGGCTGTGATTGTTCAGTCAGAAATGTAGAATTCTTCAGCAGAGTCATGCTCTCCAGCAGACATTCCTCCAACAGAGCTTCTGCCAGCAACAGCGTCCTGTAATCATCTACAGACAAACAGAGACGGAAGTTGGGCAAAGGTTGAAGAAGAAATACTAGAACATGCTTGATGTTGGCTGATTATGGTACCTTCTTTGGGTTACTTTAAGGATAAAATGCTCATCAGCAACACCAGCATATTTCATCCAAGGGTGGACTTTATCATGACAGAATGTCTAGTTTGGATACTAATCTACAACAGCATTCTGATCAGGTTTAGAGAGTTAAGTGTGTTTGTTTTAACTTAACAGTATACAGCAAGAAGGTGCTTCGAAAATATTCGCTTTGCCTTCATGCATATTTTGTATAAACACTGTGGATGAGGTGTTTCCTGTTTGGTTCAACTTTTCACTCCCTACTGAATCTAGACTTGCAGTTATACTGTATGTCAGGTTTATGCATGACATTTCCTTACTGAATATGAAGTAACTACAGTACATCACTCAAAAACCCTTGGTAGCATTAGTAAAATACACTGAATACTATGTTCTGTGGCCACCTTTTACTGACTGAGTTTGTTTCCCCACAGGGAAATTAGTGTCTGGGTGTTTGCAATGGTGAAACAAGACGTGCTGGGTCAGAGATCGGATTTGGACAGTGGTGGACACACCTCCTGGGAGTGCCATGTGTTAACTTCTGTTGATTTAACAATGAACATGAGACATGTTTAGGCAGCATGTTTATCTTTTACCACCTTCGTGAAAGTGAGAAGACTGGGTTTTTAATTCTAAATCTTAAAGAGATACATTTCACAAATCATAAAAAAGTAACATTTATTTACATTTGTCATGCCACTGTAGGCCAAAATCGAGATTTTTTCTTCTGTGGAACACAAATTTAGCAGACAGTCCAAACTCCTGTTTTCCTTAAAATGAAAGCATACACTACTGCTCAAAATATTTGGGTTTTATAAATATTTTTGGTCAAAATAAAGTATTTTATGCTTACCAAGGTTTGCGTTTATTTGATCAAACATTCAGTAAAACAGTCATATCTTGAAATCGTGTTACAATTTAAAAGAATTGCTTTCTACTTTCTCGCTTTCTTCTTTTGTAAAATGCAACTTATTCCTGTGATGCAAAGCTGAATTTTGCCTTTACACTCTTAAAAATAAAGGTGCTTCACGATGCCATAGAAGAACCTTTTTGTCTAAATGGTTCCATAAAGAACCTTTAACATCTGAATAACCTTTCTGTTTCACAAAAGCTTCTTTGTGGCGAAAGAAGGTTCTTCAGTTTACAAAAAGGTAAGAAAGAGATGGTTCTTTAAAGAACCTTTGACTGAATGGTTCTTTGTGGAACCAAAAATGGTTCTTCTATGGCATCGCTTGAAGAACCTTTTGAAGCACCTTTATTTTTAAGAGTGTAGTGTCACATGATCCTTCAGAAATGATTATAACACGCTGATTTGGTGTTCAAGAGTGATTTTTCGTTATTATTAATGTTAAAAAAAACATTTGTGCTGCTTAATATTTATTTCTGTTATTTCTTTGATCAATTGAAAGCAATTACAGCATTTATTTGAAGGATAGATCTTTTGAAACATTATAAAGGTCTTTGGTCAACTTAATGCATCCTTATAGAATAAAAATATTACTTTTTTTCAGCATCAAAAATCTTCCTGACAGTATGCATAAAGAAGGGTGTCCAGAAAATGAATGCATAATGTACAACAGGGGTCACCAAACTCAGTCCTGGAGGGCCGGTGTCCTGCAGAGTTTAGCTCCAACTTTCCTCAACACACCGACCTTACTGGAAGTTTCAAGCATAGCCTAAGACCTCGATTAGCTGGTTCAGGTGTGTTTGATTATGGTTAGAGCTAAACTCTGCAGGACAGCGGCCCTCCAGGACCACGTTTGGTGACACCTGATGTAGGCTACATCAACTGGTGGACACTTTGCTATCTCATAACGCCCCAGGACTTGAGAAACTCAAACGTTTGGCAAGAAAAAGCAAGAAAGTGTGAGTTTGGCAGTGTATAAGTACCAAGAAAGTTGTTCCTCAGAGTAAAACGGTAGTTGTTTAACAACAACACCAAGGTAACAACACCGGGTCAAAAGCCAATGCCAGCAGTAGTGTGTCAGGGAAAGTATTTATAGCGTGCTACACATCTGCATCAACGGTTGAGGAATACACCATCAAATTCAGTACGTACCCTAAAGTGAGAGTGAGTAAATTAGGACACTATTGCTTTAAGTAGCTTCTACCTGGTGTGTGTAAAGGGTGTGTGCATGCATTTATATCTCAGATTCACATGAGTAACTGGCTTTATACACACAGTCAGTCAGTCTCTCTCTCTCTCTCTCTCTCTCTCTCTCTCAGAGTGCACTGACAAATCAAATCTAAACGCAAAAACTGAAGTATCATAAGTGCAAGCGAGTTTCTGTAACTGATATCAGCACATTAGTAAACATGGGCAGAGTTTAACAGAAAGGTACAAAGTTCATGCGGCACAAGCCACACACTCTCTCACACTCATCACTGCTGGCTCTCCTCTATTCAACTCTATTCTATTCTATTGTGGCACGCGCACTTACTGTCGTCATGCAGGCGCGCGGCAGCGAGCTGCTCCAGTAAAGACGGTATTTTGTCCCACTGACACTCCGCGCGGCAGCGCTCCACCTCCGCCTCTAAGCGGTACTGAGAGAAGGAGAGCCGCGATGACATCCCGCCGGCGTCTCTGTGTCCGCGCTCCGCCGACACCAGAGGACTGACTGCCGACTGACAACGGGAAACTCATTGAGCATGTGCAAACAAACATTACAAGACTTTGCCCATTTCAGTGACTGATGAATATTGAGTCGAGTTTCCCAGCAGTTGCACCCAGTGTTGGGGTAACGCATTACAAGTAACACGAGTTACGTAATCAGATTACTTTTTTCAAGTAACGCATTACTTTTTAATTTACTCTTCATCCCGCTCACACACAAAAAAAACTGATTCAACATTCCTCAAATTGAATAAAAATTATGCAACTCAGAATATGATGCAAACCTGCAATAAATAATAGTTAAAGGGGTCATATGATGCGATTTCAAGTTTTCCTTTCTCTTTGGAGTGTTACAAGCTGATCGTGCATAGATAAGATCCCTGAAGTTGCAAAGACTAAAGTCTCAAAACCAAAGAGCTATTCTTTATAAAAGTTAAGACTCTGACACGCCCCCCCTAAAACGGCTTGTTCTAACACGCCCCCACAAGCTACCTCACTATGTGGGAATATTAGCATAATGTGCCCAAATGTGGACGCAAAGAAAGAAGGTTTGGTTTCAGTAACCGCAGTTAGTGTTTAAGCAGCATGTCAGGGAGACGCTGTGAGTTTCTAGGCGAAAGCAAAAGCACTTTATTTGGCCTTCCGAAAGTAGATGCATTTAGGAATCTTTAAGATCACTTACAACAGAACAGCAATGCATTTTATGGACGACCGTTTCGTGAACCTAGGAGAGGAGGTCATTCTGAATCAGCTACTGTTTTGTTATTAGTTTAAGTATTTGCTATTGACTGTTCAAATGCGGAGTTTTGCGCATCGTGTGTGTGTGTGTGTGTGTGTTGTGTGTGTGGTGTGTGTGTGCGGCGAGCCGCGAGAGAGCGAGAGTATAGAGAGAGAGAGAGAGAGCTTGTGTACTGCAAACACATACCAGCTTCATCACTGTGTCTGTCACGCGACTCTGTTCCCCCTTTCGGGCTCTGTCTTTACATTTATTTTGAAAGATGAAGCTCGCGATTATGGTTAGGGGCGTTACATGTCCGACGAGTGCTTGTGGTGTTCGGCCAATCACATTGCACTGGGTCAGCTGGCCAATCAGAGTAGACTGCGCTTTTCGGAAGGAGGGACTTTGTAGAAACGAAGCGTTTGAGAGAGGCGGGGCATAGAGGACCTCCAATAATGTACAGTATTTGAAAAATTTGGAGTGTTTTTTTGAACATTAAGCATTCCACATATTCTGTTCAACCAACCATCATCCACCAAATAATGATCTTTAAAAAGCTCATAGACCCCTTAAAAACACACAAATATGCTTTATGTATTTTAATTCCATCAATTTGCTTCTGACCTTCGATGATCCAGTTCAACCGTACTAATAAGCAAAAATCTACTGTACGGATGTAAATGTACTTTCCCTGCAGCCTGAGGCTTATTCATTTCACTTTTGGTGTGAAAGGCTTTTATATTTGCCAAAAATAGAACTTTTTTATTTTAAAATCAAACAAGCCAGCCCAGCCCAGATTTAAAAAGTAACGCAAAAGTAGCATAACGCATTACTTTCCATAAAAAGTAACTAAGTAACGTTATTAGTTCCTTTTTTATGGAGTAACGCAATATTGTAATGCATTACTTTTAAAAGTAACTTTCCCCAACACTGGTTGCACCAACCTTTGTAAAACACATTAAATTTCACTCAGCGTTCCCTCATGACTGACCATATGAATTTATTTAATTTTTATTTGCTATTCTAATAGGCTATCATCAGCCTCTCTTTAGTACACAGTAGCCTACATTTGAAAGAACTTTAAGAATATCGTGAATCGGGATATTATATCGCATAGCTGAACATCATTCAAGCTTTTTTACGATAGAATTTAAGGGTTAGAACTAAACCGTTTAATATATGTATGAATGAAAAATGTCACAATTAATATTATCTGTGAAAAATATGAACTATATTATTATAATTATAGCCTAGAAATATGAGTAGGCTAATTTCTTATCTGTTGCGCTAATATTCAACAGCATGTTGGGCTTATGAATATTAATCAAGTTGTCTGCTTTCGATCAAATGAACTGATTTGCTGAATAAAAACGTGGGCGGTGACATGTAGGCCTAGCTAATGGAATCAGTTTGGTTTTATGCAAATAGCTACATTTTCCCATTTTCACTACGGATATGCAAAATTAAGGTTTTTGCATATGGTTGCTACATTGACAAATAGCCTACACTCTTAAAAATAAAGGTGCTTCACAATGCCATAGAAGAACCTTTTTGTCTAAATGGTTCCATAAAGAACCTTTAACATCTGAAGAACCTTTCTGTTTCACAAAAGCTTCTTTGTGGTGAAAGAAGTTTCTTCAGTTTACAAAAAGTAAGAAAGAGATGGTTCTTTAAAGAACCTTTGACTGAATGGTTCTTTGTGGAACCAAAAAATGGTTCTTCTACGGCATCGCTGTATTTTTAAGAGTGTAAGCTATTTTAGAGCTGAGGAAAAATTCCATGACTTCCTGATTACTTCCATGATTTTTTTCAACCCTGGAAATTCCATTTCTAATATTCCCTCATATATTCACACACTGTAAAAAATAAACCGTTGAGAAAACATAAAAAAACAAGGCAACTTGATGCAGTGAGACTTTTGAGTTGTCCCAACAATTCTTGTATAGTTCTTCTAAGTAACAATACTGCGTTCAGCCAACCTAAATTTGTTTGGTCGTGCAATGATGATTGTCCTATTTTGCTAAAAAAGATATTCTTGTCACAACAACTGAAACAACAAGTACTGTTGTTGAGTAAATGTATTATTTTCTGTTTCCTGGATGAAAAAAAGAGAATGCGTAAATAGCCACCACATTACCTTTTTTACATCTATTTACGAATGACAAATATGGACTTGTTACTTTATCTCAGTAAAATGATGATGGTATCAAGAACATAATGAAATGTTATAAATGTTATAAACCACAATGAGCAACATTGTCTTTGTTTGTAAAGCATCCTACAAGACTAGGATGTCCAAGATATAGATTTAAGTGGTTGAACTTATACTCAAAGCCTCAATACTTGTACAACAAATGTAAAAAAAAAAAAGATGAGCTCTATAAATCACTGCACAACAAACAACTAACAATAATGACAAAACAACAACAAAAAAGTTTCAATGAAGCCAGCAAACAGCAAAACAATAACCACAGTATCTGCATAATTTATTCATGCAGCAATGCATGCTGGGAACTCACAAAGCCTTAACATTTTAGCAATATGAAATTCTTTGTTCAGACAACTGTGTTTGACTAGTTGGGACAACCTTTGGGGTCTGACAAAGGTTTTTATGTTCAATTCTGTTGGTCTGACAAGGATTTTTATGTAGTTTCAAGAAAACGGCATTTCTTAGTATTTGAGACTCAAAAGGTTTCGTCAGCTGGAAAATATGCAGTTGCAGTTTTTTACAGTGCAGGTTAGTGAGAAGTCGTTAAGAGAAATGTCATAGAAAAATAAATAAATACAATAAATACATTCCAATGCTCTTAAAACATCTAAATCAGTCCAGCTGCTGGTCTCACTCATTTAGGCTAGCTGATCTTTCAGTCTGGCCAAGCTGGTCTTATCCATTTCTCTTATGTCTGTTGATGCTTCAAGTTGGTCATTATTTGGTGCAAGCTGGTCATAGCTGGATAACCAGCAATATGTTCCAAAACCCAGCTGAACCACCTGTAGGTATGAGCAGCTAAAAACAACCAGAAACCAGCTATAGACCAATAGTTACCCCTCAAAATGAAAATTTGCTCAAAATTTACCTTGGGTTATCCAAAATATACGAGTTTGTTTCTTCATCAGAACAGATTTGGAAAAAGGTTATATCACTTGCTCATGAATGGATCCTCTGCAGTGAACGGGTTCAAACAGCTCATAAAAACATTACAATGATTCCCTTGTGAAGCAAAAAGCTGCACTTTAATTAACAAATGACGTTTTAACGTTAAAACTGTTGCTTCCAGCTAAGTCGTCTATCCATAATATTGCTTTATCCAGTGAAAAGGTTCTCTCGTCTGAATCAGGAGAGAAATATGCACAGACCAAGCACCATTTAAGTAAAAATAGTTCATAACAGTTTTAAACAAATGTCATGATTTTTCTGTGAGAGGAGAACAGGGGATGGGTTTTTCACTAGAAGAAGCATTATTATGGATTACTGACTGCTAATTTGGCCAAAAATATCAATTTAAAGTAAAAATAAATTAATGTTGGATTTGTTTCTTACAAACACACAGCTTTTCCATTCACAAGACATTAGTGGATGGATGGGAGTCGGGTGGATTACTTGCGGATTATTCTGATGTTTTTATCAGCTGTTTGAACTCTCATTCTGACGGCACCCATTCACTGCAGAGCAGCATCCATTGCTGAGCAAGTGATTTATACATTTCCAAATCTGTTCAGACAAAGAAGTAAACTCATCTACATCTAAGATGCCCTGAGAATGAGTCCATTTGCAGCAGTTTTTCGTTTTTGGGTCAACTATATTCCTTTAAAAAGAACAAAGACTCACAAAACTAAGTCTCAGTCTTATAAACCCACAACAGATTTGTTAAGTGTCTTTTAGACCAGGGGTGTCCAAACTCGGTCCTGGAGGGCCGGTGTCCAGAAGAGTTTAGCTCTAATTAAACACACCTGAACCAGATAATCAAGCTCTCTCTAGGCATACTAGAAACTTAAAGGCAGGTGTGTTGAGGCAAGTTGGAGCTAAACTCTGCAGGACACCGGCCCTCCAGGACCGAGTTTGGGCACCCCTGGTTTAGACTATAAATGTTACCCTGGAGCACAAAAAAGTAGCACGGGGATATTGTAGCAATAGCCAACAATACATTGTATGGGTCAAAATGATCGATTTTTCTTTTATGCCAAAAATCATTAGGATATTAAGTAAAGATCATGTTCCATGAAGATATTTTGTACATTTCCTACCGTAAATATATCAAAACTTAATTTTTGATTAGTAATATTAATTGCTAAGGACTTTATTTGGATAACTTTAAAGGCGATTTTTTTATCAATATTTTGATTTTTTTTTTGCACACTCATATTCCATTATTCAAATAGTTGTATCTCAGCCAAATATCGTCCTATCCTAACAAACCATACATCAATGGAAAGCTTATTTATTCAGCTTTCAGATGAAAATTTTACCCTTAGTTCTGGTTTTGTGGTCCAGGGTCACAAATGTAGTTTAACAGTCTTTTTTTTTTCTCCCAAAGCAAGGCCTTGCAATGACTAGCCTACGTCCTGTAGCTGTTTCCCTGAAATCCCTCCACTGCTGGATGACTAAATCTATTTAACCAATTATATTGTGTAAACTATTTGCAGGGCTTGTCGTAATTGAATTATCAGATCAAGAGAGGCAGCTGCTTCCATCATAGTCTGGAATGAGACCAGGTCACGAGTCTGCTTAGATGAAAATATGCAAACACCTGCCACAGAATGCAATATGCAAAATGACAATAAAATGAGACGCCTGTCCTCAACCCCACCGACACAGTGGCGCCATCTAGTGGACGACACACTGAGCGACACATGTACACCCACAAAAACTTAGCCTATACAATGGACTGCATTTTAATGTTCTTACCAACTTATTGATTTATTGCTTTAAGGTCACACCTGCTAGCTTTGAAGTCATCTGCATGCTGGTAGCGCAACTCCTGAACCTCGACAAAATTCAACTTTCCCCCCCATTTATATGATCAGTGATATCTTGTGGGCAGTTGGAACAACTTATGCCAAAAACACATTTAGAGTACTTCTTAAGTAGTGCATTAAATGTATATTTTTTCCAGCTTTCAAAATAACATGGGTTTTTATAAACATCATAAAGTCCAATAATGGAACAATCACTCATCGACCGCCGATTAAATATCCATTATCCAGCTACATTCAATAGTCGGAGAGCTACGGTTGCTAGGAAACATCACGCTATCCTAAAGCCTACTTTCTACGACACCAAGAACGAACCAGTCGTCGGAAAATAGCTTTGGCCCTCTCGTTTTCTTTGCAGAGGTTAGCCATGCAGACGACCGAGGTGACTGATTAACTAGGCACAAACTCCCCATCACCCGAGAGCCCTAAGCGAGCTCCTTCATTCCTCGGCTGCTGTGTGGATTATTACTGCCCGGTGCGCTAGACTCGGCTTATGACGCACTACTCAAATCCAATCAGCGCGCCTGACCGTACTGACCGCGTCCTGACCGCCCTGACCGCGCCCTGACCGCGTCCTGACCGCCCTGACCGCGTCCTGACCGCCCTGACCGCCCTGACCGCGTCCTGACCGCCCTGACCGCCCTGACCGACCTGACCGCCCTGACCGCGTCCTGACCGCCCTGACCGCCCTGACGTCTGAAAGCCTGACCGAGCTCAGGACCGCGTCGACCGCCTGACGCGTCCTGGCCGTACTGACGCCCTGACAGTCTGACCTGCGTCCTGCACCGCCCTGACTGCATCTGACGTGACCGCGTTCCGGACGCCCTGCACAGGTTGTACTGAACGTCCTGACCGCCATGAGCGATCCGGACTGCGTCCGACGTCCTGACGGGCGTCCTGAACGTTGACCGCCTTGAAAGCGTCCTGACAGCCGCTGCCGTCCTGACGTCTGACGTCCTGACCGCGTTCAGAACGACCTTGACCGCCCTGACCAGAGTCTGACATACCGGACTGCTAAGACGACATGACCACCCTGCGTCCTGAACGTCCTGCGCCCTGACCGCCCTGACCGCGTCCTGACCGCCATGAACGCACTGACGCGTCACTGAACGCCTGACAAGATCTGACCGCCATGACAGCACTGAACGAACCTGATCAGGTCCTGAAGGCAGGCAATGGACCGCCGACCGCGTCCTGACCTCATGACTGCATCTGACCGCCCCTGAACACCCTGACGTCCTGACCTCCGGACGCCCTGAACGCACATACGCGTCCTGAACGCGTCTGACGTCTGATTGAGTTCATGACCGCCCATGGACCGTACTGACCGCGTCCTGACAGCCTGGACCGCGCCGTGACCGGTCTGACCGTCATGAAGCCCTGACAGTCCTGACGCCTGACCGCGTATGACCGTCATGACCGTCATCCGAGCCGACCGCCATGACGCGTCCTGATCGGTCAGGACCCGCCCGGACCGGTCTGCCGCCCTGACGACCTGACCGCCCTGACCGCGTCCTGACCGCGTCCTGACCGTCCTGACCGCCTTGACCGCGTCCTGACCGCCCTGACCGCGTCCTGACCGCGTCCTGACCGTCCTGACCGCCTTGACCGCGTCCTGACCGCCCTGACCGTGTCCTGACCGTCCTGACCGCCCTGACCGCATCCTGACTGCGTCCTGACCGTCCTGACCGCGTCCTGACCGCCCTGACCGACCTGACCGCCCTGACTGCGTCCTGACCGCCCTGACCGCCCTGACCGCGTCCTGACTGCGTCCTGACCGCCCTGACCGCCCTGACCGACCTGACCGCCCTGACTGCGTCCTGACCGCCCTGACCGCCCTGACCGACCTGACCGCCCTGACTGCGTCCTGACCGCCCTGACCGCCCTGACCGACCTGACCGCCCTGACTGCGTCCTGACCGCCCTGACCGCCCTGACCGTCCTGACCGCGTCCTGACCGCCCTGACCGCGTCCTGACCTTCACGGACTGCATCCTGACGCCCTGACCACCTCCTGGACCGTCATGACCGTCGGGGACGCCATGAACGCCTGACCGAGTCCTGACCGCCTGACCGAGTCCTGAACCGCCCTGACGCCTGAACGACTGACAGCGTCTCCTGACTGCCGCCTGAACCCGCCTGACCGCGTCCTGAACGCCTGACGCATATGATCGCCCTGACCACCCTGACAGTCCCTGGACGTCCTGACCGCCCTGACCGCGCCCTGACCGCGTCCTGACCGCCCTGACCGCCCTGACCGCGTCCTGACCGCGTCCTGACCGTCCTGACTGCGCCCTGACCGCCCTGACCGCCCTGACCGACCTGACCGCCCTGACTGCGTCCTGACCGCCCTGACCGCCCTGACCGACCTGACCGCCCTGACTGCGTCCTGACCGCCCTGACCGCCCTGACCGACCTGACCGCCCTGACTGCGTCCTGACCGCCCTGACCGCCCTGACCGACCTGACCGCCCTGACTGCGTCCTGACCGGTCCGACCTCTGACTGCGACGACGCCTGACGTCATGACCGCCTTGACCGCCTGACGACCTGACCGAGTCCTGACCGCAGTCCGACTGCATCCTGGACGCCTGACCGCCTGACGCGGCCTGACCGCCATGACGCCATGACAGCGTCCTGAAGGTCTGAAGCCTGCCGTCCTGACCGCGTCTGACGCCCTCATGACAGCGTCGACGCCCGACCGCCCTGACCGCGTTCCTGACCGTCCTGACCGCGTCCTGACCGTCCTGACGTCCTGACCGCCCTGACGGTCCTGCCGCGACTGAACGTCTGACGCGTCCTGACCGCCCTGGAACCGCGTCCTGACCGAGTCCTGACCGCCTGACTGCATCTGACGTCCTGACGCGTCCTGACCGCCAGACGACTGACCGCGTCCTGACCGGCCCTGCTGCAGCCTGATCCGCAACTGTACGCCCTGACCGCCAGGCCGCGTCCGGACCGCGTCCTGACCGCGTCCTGACCGTCCTGACCTGGAAAAAATCTGCATCGTTTCTAATTTATTTCTATTCTTGATATCGCTTTGAAATTTGAGAAGGTGATTCTTAGGCTTAATAGGATAAAAAAAAATACATATAAATAAATAATATAAAAAACTGAGCCATTGGAATTCGGTACATATATATTTAATGCTGTCAACGATTATTATGTACTAATTAACTTATATTTTAATTAATATACATTTAATTATGTCATATATATATATATATATATAATATAGATCTAAACTAAATAAATGTATTAGTGTATATAAATACGCACATGCACGTAATAGTACGCGACATTTGTGGTTTATATAGGAAATTATTTAGATATAATATAAAGTACATTAATATGAACAATAAGTAAATACCATAGACTGTATAAACACATTGGACGTGACGTCACCCGGTAGGTTTCGAAGCGGTTTGAGTCACAGTGGCGGAAGGGCCGTCGGCCATCTGGCAGCGCCGGATACGAATGGGCAAAGAGGCGGGAGCTGATTGCTGAAACCATGCCCACCAATCTCGACAGTGGTGACAGCAGCGGCAACCACCTGTCACTCAAGTGGCCACGCCATTAATTATGCAGAACTTTAAGGCTTAAAATAATTTAAACGGATGAGTTATAAAAAAAATCACCCCCCTCACAGTTGTCATCAAGGGCAAAATTAACTATATAGACCAAAACCACTTTTTTGAACCAGGCAGTAAACATGTTTTTTTCTGCTGTAAAGTTGGTCATTTTAACATGGGGAGTCTAATGGGATTGACTCCCTTTTGCAGCCAACCTCTAGCGGCCAGTCGATGAACTACAGTTTAAGTCACTTCCTTGTTGGCATCAGGAGAGAGAGAGCGGGAGGTTGCCGGTCGGTAAATACATGTAAATATTTTTCAAAATATATACTGTATATCATGTATGTGTATTTATATATACATAATAAACATACACAACACACACACACATATAGTATGTAAACAAAAACTATTATTTTGAATGCGATTAATCGTGATCAAGCACTAGTTTATATATATATATAATTCGCTTAGTTAGAGTTGTGTGTGCCTTTTACAAGTCAGATTTTTGTATTAAACAGTTTAAAATAATAATGAAGCAAGACATCTTTACCGGTTTGTTTTTATGATTATATTATTTGCGGGAAAATTAGGTTAAATTTAGCCTTTTTAATATAGTGCATTTTTTCGATCCAACTCATCAAATTATTAAATGAAATGAAAAACATTTTAAAAAGACGTTATTCCAATAAGAATTACAAAGAGATCAGTTAAAAAGCTGAGCCACTAGAATTCAGTATATTTTCTTATATATCGTTGAAATTGAGCTTTATAGGATTACATTTTCTGTCACTTTTTAGTCCGATTTTGATATTTTGATATTTTACATGTAAGTATAGATTTAATCCGCGCAAAACATACTGTAACGTTTTTTTATTCCCGTTGTAAAATTCGGTATAGTTTTTAATATAGTGCTTTTTTTTCTTGCATCCTGATTGTAAAACACATTGTGTTTTTTTTACTGTGTTCACATAACTAAAAACATTATAACATCTAATTAAATTAAATTAAAACATTTTTAAAAGCTTGTATTTATAGTTTACATAAAAGCTAGACATATTTTAACGTTTTTATTATTGTTCATATTGTTTCATTATTGTTCACATAAAATAAAACATCATAAAACATAATAACATTGTGTATATAAATATATATATATATAAAAACGATCGCGTCCAATCAGAGTTTAGCTGTCGTGTCCATGAGGTGAAAGGTAACTACGGCAAGCTGAAGCGGTCAGAAAGAGCGGCGCTGAGTAAACATCAGCAGGACTTCACTGTTACTCCTCTGCTCTGAACAAATAGAGCGAATATTCACAGCAGGTGAGTGCATCTGCATGTGTATGTTGTTATATCGCTGTAAGATGCATTAGGAGGAACGCAGACAAGCGTTCAGGTGACTGTGTAACGGGCAACGTCTAGACTGCTCTTCCTGTAACTTAATATTTCAGTATTCATATCTATCTTTTTAGTCTTTCACACGCTTAGCGTTGATTGTATTTAGTAATTGTGTTATTGCTTTCCTCCACGAGCTCTTTCGTTCTTCGAGTTCTTCCATATGTCAGCCACATGCGCCCATTTCTCAGATTTGTGGATAAAAATATACAGTTGTTTCATTCTAGATATTTTGTATAATGGTTTTGATATTGTGTGTTTGCTGTCATTGGTCAGATGTCCGTCAGCAGTAATGAAGGGAGCCGTCGTTCTACTTCTCGCGTGAACTCGTCTTCTTCTCGCGTGATTTCAGTGTAATGAGCTTGAAAGGCAGGTCTGAGCAGCTGAGATTGTGGAGCTGGGTCCTGCTCTGCTGCAGCTGTGTGCTGACTGTGTGGGCGCATGGAGGACAGCATGGAGGAGCAGCTGCTTCAAAGCAAGTGCCTCCACCAATCACCCGGCTGGACAGGAATATGGTTCAGGATAAAGAGTGAGTAGGTTTCCATTACTTCAAAACTTGTTTTTAGGACCTATGCACATATCCGAAGCTGTTCATGTGATATGCATGTCCATAGTGTTTGTTGATTTAGCTTTGATTCTTTTCTAAAAAGCACTCTTTGCCAAATGATGTTCTGTCCTGATCTCCGTCTGTCTGTCTGGCTGTCTGTCTGGTCTTCCTGGTGGCTGTCCCCTTGTCTGCTGCTGGCTGTCTGTCTGGCTCTCTGTCCTGTCTGTTCTGGCTGTCTGGTCCCCTGGCGGTCTGTCGGCTGTCCTGTCGTCCTGTCCCCTGTGTCTGTCCCTCTGTCTGTCTGTCTGTCTGTCTGGCTCTCTGTCTGTCTGTCTGTCTGGCTGTCTGGCTCTCTGTCTGTCTGTCTGTCTGGGCTGTCCTGTCCTGGTCTGGCTGCTGTCTGTCCTGCTCTCTTCCGTCTGTCTGGCTGTCTGTCTGTCTGTCTGTCTGGCTGTCTGTCTGTCTGTCTGTCTGGCTTGGCTTGTCTGGCTGTCCTTTCCCTTGTCCTGGGCGTCCTGTCTGTCTGTCTGGCTGGTCTGTCCTGTCTTGTCTTTCTCTTGTCCCCTTGTCTGTCTGGCTGTCTGTCTGTCTGGCTGTCTGTCTGTCTGGCTGTCTGTCTATCTATCATCTATCTATCATCTGTCTGTCTGTCTCTCTGTCTTTCTTTCCCCCCTTGCTGTCTTCTGGCTCTCGGTTCTGTCCTTCTGTCCCTGTCTGTCTGTCTGCTGGCTCTCTGTCTGTCCCTGTCGTCTGTCTGTCTGGCGCGTCTTGTCTGTCTGTCCCGGCTGCTGTCTGTCCTGTCTGGCTCCTGTCTGGCTGGCTGGGCCTTGTCTGTCCTGCTTCTCTGTCGTGTCTGTCTGGGCTGTCTGTCCCTGTCTGTCTGTCTGCTCTCTGTCTGTCTGGCCTGTTCCCCTGTCTGTCTGGCTGTCTGTCTGTCTGTTTGTCCTTGTCTGTCCTGTCCTGTCTGGCTGTCCCTTCGTCTGGCTCTCTTCTGGCTGTCTGTCTGGCTGTTGTCCCTGTCCACTGGCTGTCTGGCTGTCTTCCACTTAATCACCATTCCCAGGAAAACAAGGTCCATTACTCAATCCATCCTCAGAAACTTAGGAATGCTTTTAACAAGTTTCGGACTGATTAGATTTTGAAATGTCACCAAGGCCTGTTCAGTGAGCAAACTACAGCAAAAACAGTATATTGATGAATATATTACAATTTAAACGTACTGTTTTTCTATTTTTTTTAAAGTTATTTTTTCCAGGAATTGACTTCCTTTTTCCCCTCTCGGACGCAAAGCAGAATTTTCGCATCATTACCCCCAGTCTTCCGTGTCACATGATCCTTCAGAAAACATTCTATCATTCAGAAATCATGATTAAACTACCATTCAAAAATTTGGGGGTAAGTTTTACCAAAAAGACATTAATACTTTTAACCTTTAAAATTATTATTTTTTTTTTTTAAAATTGACAGTAAGGACATTTATAATATGAAACTATATATATATATATATATATATATTTCACATAAATGCTGTTTCTTTTATAGTTTCTATTCATCAAAGAACATGTATCGGTTTTCCACAAAAATATTAAGCAGAAAAGCCTATTCTCAATTTTATTGATGAAATAAAAATAATTTTTATAATTTTCCTTCATTAGTCATTATAATAATTGAGCACTAGTATACTGACAAATCTGAGCACCAGTTTAGCATTCACCAGTGGTTCTGAAGGATCATGTGACACTGAAGCCTGGATGCTGAATGGCTGCTGAAAAATACAGCTTTGACTCACAGGAATAAATTACATTTTAAAATATCTCATAGAGAAAATATTAATTTATAATATTTTTTCGGAAATTTGAAACACCTTTGTGGTGGTGTGTGTGTGTGGGTGTGGTGTGTGTGGTTATATATAATATCTATCATAATATCTATATATCTTTTTTTTCACATACACACACATATCATAAAAAATAAATTTTTCAGAAGAAAGTGGTTTGGCATAATCTTCAATTGCTATTCTTTAGAAAAAAACTGCTGCTAATATTTGGAAAAAAATGTGTCTGTCAAATCGTGTGGTGCAACTGAAATGCAGAAAACATACAAATCTTTCTTGAAAATGGTATAAAAAATTTTTTTTTTAAACTGTAAGCAACATCAGTACAGACAGAGAGCACATGTCTAGGAACACAATTTTTTCAAAGATTGTCATGTCTGTTCATTTTACAAACATAAAATGGCAAGAACAGCATTTGACGAAAACCGTGTGTAATTGATTTCTATCAAAGCTGTTTAGAAATAATTAGAAATAGAAACGTAATTCAACATCCAACCACAAAATCAATGGATGGAACCAAATCCCTGCACTACGTTCATTCTCTCTTTAATCTGATACACTTGGATAGGCGCCACAATAGGAAAGAAAAGATCTGCCGCTACTTCCAGTGAATTGTAACTTGAATCGACCAAAGGTCGGAGTTGAATAGTGACTATTCCACGAGTCTTTAGTTGAAGCTTTCTTCTGTTCTGTTGTAGCCACATCATGGGGCATTTAGAAGGGGTGATTGAAAAGCCAGAGTCGGACATGACGCCTCAAGAGCTGCAGCTTCACTATTTCAAGATGCACGACTATGATGGCAACAATCTGCTGGATGGACTCGAGCTCGCCACTGCCATTACTCATGTTCACAGAGAGGTGAGTGATCCAGCTCTGAGCTTGACTTTATACCAGTTTACAGTTCGGACACGCCTACAATGACACGTATAAATGTTTTTTAAATTTAATTTGAATTTAAATGTAATTTTATAATTGTAGCTCAAGTACACTTGTTTCAGCCTCTCTTTCTATCATTTATCATGTAATTTTTCTTTGTTACACCTATAATATTGTCACCTGGTCTTGGTTTTTCAGGAACGAGGAGATGACGGCCAGCCAATGAGGGAAGAGGATCTCATCAACCTCATTGATGACGTTCTCAGAGATGATGACAAAAACAATGATGGCTACATTGACTATGCAGAGTTTGCGAGGTCTCTGGAGTAAAAGAGGACAGGAAGAGCCGCTGCCTTACTGTGAATGCAGATTACCTCTGATGTACAAATCTCCAGCACATTCCTTCATGTGTGTGCGATTTCACAGGCACAGTATATTCGTGCTTCAGTATAACCTTTATAAAATGTCATACAATGAAGTGGTGAGGGTCATGATGAAGTGACATGAGACGTTTTGTATGTATGCCATCAGTCCTCACTTGTTATTTGTTTGTTGCCTCACTCTGCATATGTCCCCTGGTCCAGAATGGACTTAAAAGGGATAGTTCACCCAAAAAAAAATTAAATGTGATGTTTATCTGCTGACCCCCAGGGCATCCAAGATGTAGGTGACTTTGTTTCTTCAGTAGAACACAATTGATGATTTTTAAGTCCAGCCGTTGCAGTCTATCAGTCGTATAATGCATGGCAATTGTAACAAAATCTATGAGAGTAAAAAAACATGCACAGACAAATCCAAATTAAACCCTGCGGCTCGTGACGACACGATGTCCTAAGACATGAAACGATCGTTTTGTGCGAGAAACCGAACAGTATTTTATATCATTTTTTACCTCTAATACAACACTAAGTCCAACCTGGCCTTGAGCGCCACGGCAATTTATCCGGTGTGTGCGGTGTGACGGCGCTCCTGGCGTAGTTTACGTTAAGGCAAGGCAAGGCAAGGTAAGTTTATTTATATAGTACATTTCATACACAGTGGTAATTCAAAGTTCTTTACATAAAATAAATGAAAAAAATAATCACAACAATAAAACAAGGATTTTAAAAACTTTGAAAATGATTTAAAACAAATTGATTTAAGAGATTTAAAATGAATTTAAGAAAACGATTCTACATATAATATAGTGCAATCAGTTCGGACATTGCACAGTGCTTATTCAGTAAATGCACAGCTGAACAGATGTGTTTTGAGTCTGGATTTGAATGTGGCTAATGTTTTAGCACATCTGTTCTCTTCTGGAAGCTGATTCCAGCTGCGGGTGGCATAATAACTAAAAGCACATTCCCCTTGTTTTGTGTGAACCCTTGGTATTTCTAACTGACTCGATCCTAATGATCTGAGTGGTCTGTTAGGTTTATGTTCAGTGAGCATATCTGCTATATATTTATGTCCTAGGCCATTGAGTGATTTATAAACGAGTAAAAGTACTTTAAAATCCTAAATGTAACTGGAAGCCAGTTTAAGGACCTGAGGACTGGTGTAATATTCTCAGATTTTCTGGTTCTAGTCAGAATCCTGGTAGCAGCGTTCTGGATGAGCTGCAGCTTTCTAATGGTCTTCTTGGGAAGGCCGGTGAGGAGACCATTACAATAGTCCACCCTGCTGGTGATAAAGGCATGAACAAGTTTCTCCAAGTCTTGACTGGAAACAAAACCTCTAATTCTTGCAATGTTTTTGAGATGATATTATGCTGATTTAGTTACAGCTTTGACATGACTATTGAAACTAAGTTCTGTCTCCAGAATCACATCAAGATTCTTGACTTGATTTTTTGTTGTTTGACCCCTAGAGTCAAGGTATTCATTCACCTTGAGAACTTCATCTTTGGTTCCAAATGCAATGACTTCGGTTTTTTTTTTGTTTAACTGAAGAAAGTTCTCGCATATCCAACTGTTAATTTCATCAATGCAGTGGCAGAGGGAGTCAATGGGGCTGTAATAATTCGGTGATAAGGCTAGGTAAATCTGGGAATCATCAGCATAGCTGTGATAGGCAAATTGGTTCTTTCTCATTATTTGACTCAATGGGAGCATATACAGGCTGAACAAGAGCAGTGCAAGAATTGAGCCTTGAGGGACTCAAGAGCGTTGAGGGACGTCCACTTAGACTTATGATCTCCTATACTCACATAATAACCTCTCCCTTCTAAGTATGACCTCCCTTCTAATACCAGCCAGAAAAGCCCCGACCCAAGTTTTCCAGTCTTCCTCTTAGTAGTAATGTTATGAATCGACAGTATCAAACGCGCACTGAGATTAGTAGTACCAGCACTGATATTTTGCCAGATTCATAATTTAAGCGAATATCATTTATTATCTTGAGTGCTGTCTCTGTGCTGTGATGCTGTCGAAAACCAGATTGAAAATTGTCCAGGTATCCATTTGATTTTAAGTTTTTGTTCAGCTGATTAAAGACTACCTTTCAAATAATCTTTCCTATAAAAGGAAGATATTGGTCTATAGTTGCTCAATATAGTGCTATCAAGATTGTTCTTTTTCAAAAGGGGCTTAACAACTGCAGTTTTCAAGGAGTTTGGAAAAGTCCCAGAAAGAAATGAGGCGTTCACCACTTCTAAGAGATCTTCTTCCAAACAATTAAGCACCCTTTTGAAAAAATATGTGGGAAGTGTGTTAAGATAGCAGGTTGACGATTTAAGGTGCTTTACTATTTCTTCCAAAATTTTGCTATCAATTTCTTCAAAAGCAGACATAGTATCTTCTTTTTGATATTGTGGTCGAATATGTCTAACCTCTGCATAACTTGGGGATGTGCTAATCGCCTTCCTGATATTATTGATCTTCTCAGAAAAGAAGGAAGCAAACTCATTGCTTTTGCTGTCGGAGAGCATTTCACTGGCCATCTGATTTGGGGGGTTTGTCAGTCTCAACAGTAGCAAAAAGAGTGCGAATGTTGTTTAAGTTACTGTTTATAAGGTTTGATAAGAATGACTGCCTAGCTTTGCCTAGTTCCACATTGAAAGTATGAAGGCTGTCTTTATAGATGCTATAGTGAATTTCAAGTTTCGTCTTCCGCCACATCCGCTCAGCTTTTCTGCATTGTCTTTTCATACTCTGAACTGCTGTTGATTTTCTCCAAGCTGATTTCTGTCTGCCAGTCTTCTTGCTGACTTTCAAAGGAGCAATGTCATCAATACATTCTTAACTTTTGAGTTAAAGGATCAAGGAGAAGATCAACAGAGTCTGCTGAAATGCTTGGTGTTAAAGATATAGCTTCCATAAATAGCACACTAGTGTTTTTCGTTAATGCATCTCTTTCTGACTGAGACCGATCTAGATTCAGTGGTAACAGAGATCAATATATCAAAGAAAATACAGAAGTGATCAGATAGTGCTACGTCCTTAATAACAATGGATGAAATGTTTAGACCTCTACTGATGAGTAAATCTAGAGTATGTCCCCGATTGTGTGTGGGTTTATGCACATGCTGAATCAGGTCAAAAGTATTTAAAAACAGTTATAATTTCTTTTGTAGTTTTGTTTTCTGCATTATCTATGTGAATATTGAAATCCCCTGCAATAGCAAAACAGTCGAACTCTGAGGAAATCATTGATAGCATTTTTGTGAACTCTTCAACAAAGGCTGGAGAGAATTTTGGAGGCCTGTAAATAATGATAAACAGAATGCGTGGAGCACCTTTCAACACAATCCCTAGATATTCAAAAGACAAGTACTGACCAAATGACGCTTGCATTGATAGACATCTTTAAATAGAGCAGCTACACCTCCACCTCTCCTAACAGTCCTGCAGACACTCATGAAAGTGAAGTTAGGAGGGGCTGTTTCATTGAGGACCGTTGCACTGCAGCTGTCTTTCTAGCCATGTTTCATTTAGAAACATTAAAAAAAAAAAAAATCCAGGTTTTTTTGGTGGGTTATTAAGTCATTGATTAGAAATGATTTATTTTTAGTGAGCGAATGTTTAAAAATGCTAACTTGATGGCATTGCATTTTGTTTCAACAGCAATATTAGTTTGATGCATAACAGGCCGCAGATTAGATAAGTCAGCCGTACGGCTTAAGAAGCCCTTAGACTTTCTATCACGTGATAAAACAGAAATAGAGAAAGGGTGTGTTAAAGGGTGTGTTGATATCCAGCCGAAGAGCAATCAACCATAACTTCAGGCGAGCAGGCTCAGAAGTTGGGAATATGTGGAAAGTCACCACTCCCGAATGAGTTCGCGCGAGAGAACGTAATTTTTTAGTTTTAAGTCGGTTTGAACAATCTGGATAAGTGCAAGTAAGTACCATTTTGGTTAGCCGTCGTACCTACAATGTTTGTGCATTGTGTAAACAATGAGTGACGTATACGCCGAGAGATCACTTCCGGCGCTTGCGTAAACTACGCCAGAGCGCGTACACACCGCGCGCGCCCAAAGACAGTTGGACATAGTTGTGTATTAGAGGTAAAAAATGATATAAATACTGTTCGGTTTCTAGCACAAACCGATCGTTTCGTGTCTTAGGACATCAATGTGTCGTCACGAGCCGTGCAGGGTTTAATTTGGATTTGTCTGCATATTTTTTTACTCTCATAGATTTTGTTACCATTGCCATGCATTATACGACTGTTAGACTGCAACGGCTGGAGTTAAAAAATCATAATTTGTGTTCTACTAAAGAAACAAAGTCAACTACATCTTGGATGCCCTGGGGGTAAGCAGATAAACATCACATTTTCATTTTTGAGTGAACTATCCCTTTAATATATAAACTGCCAAATGTATCCACCGTAAACGAGCATAAATTGTTATTATCGAATAAATACTTTGCAGTGACCCTTTCCTGCAAAGCTGATGGTTAAATTAAGCTAAAGTGGAATAATAATTGCTGCTGTACTGATAAATGATGGCAAATGCGTTACAAAAAAGTTACATAGTGCTGCTTTTTAAAGAGAGTATCCACTGTTCCTGGCCATTACAAAACACATTCAAACCATCTGCAATTGACAAATACTTAAGCACAAGCTCTACCTGTCCCTAGATTTTGGGATATCAGATTTACATATAAATGTGCAATATCCTTTTGACCTGTACATTGTTTCAGTCCTCCCCCTCTGTACTCTAATGTTCATTTTTGCTTGACATTAAAAACGAGTATTAGTACTATTTTGATGATGTTATGCATTTCTAAAACAGAAATAGGAATTGTATCCTCTGAACCTAAAGTGCATGGATTTCATCTGCTTTAGAGGTACTGAATGTACACAAATGTACATATGGGTCATTACATGATGCTCATTTTTGTCCTGGAATTTATAGGGAAATCATTTATAATGTACTTTATCCATAGAGAACTTTAATAGCTACACTTCTTTTGATTTTGTTTTTTTAAAATAAATAAAAAAAAATAAAAAAACATTTTGTAGGGCCATCCATTTTTATTTATTTATTTTTTTTAAGTTATTTTAAAACTTTAATAATCTTTTGTAATATTCCTTTTGTGTTTTTTGTTTTTTTTTTCGTCAAATAAATCCGCTTGATGATCATAAGAGACTTCTTTGAAAAACATAAAAAAATCCGAATGATTCCAAACTTTAATATGCTTCTTTGATCATGATGTTTTTATTAAAAAAATTAACAAATCATTTTTAGTGCATGAAGCAAAAAAAAAAAAAAACTATCTGATATCATAATGAAGGAAAAACCTCTTCATTAAAAGAATGACACTTTTCAGAAGAAAGTGTTTTGGCATAATCTTTAATTGTTATTCTTTAGAAAAAAAGAACCCTGCTAATTAATATTTGGATAAGCTTATGTCCGTCAAATCGTGTGGTGCAACTAAAATGCAGAAAAAATACAAATCTTTCTTGATAATGGTAAAAAAAAAAAAAAAAGTTAAACTGTATGTAACCAACGTGACTACAGAGAGCACATTTCTAGCAACTTAGCACATATTGTTTTAAACAATTTTTTTAAAAATATTGTCCTTGACCCATGTCTGTTCATTTTACATACATAAAATGGCAAGAAGAACAGCGCTTGACATAAACCGTGTAATTTATTTCTACCAAAGCTGTAAATTGTTAGTCAAGACTTTAAATGGAAATGTAATTCAACTGTTCAAAGGATCTGAGAATGACATTTTCATAATAGTCCTTCTATAAAGTCTATACGGTATGTTCAATATAGACTGAATCTAATTTAATTGTCACAGTTCAGTGTTAACAAAGGAATCAACATAAATGTGATTGTCTACAGCAATAATTGAGAGAATCTGTTCTGTGTGATTGCAACTGAAATAAAGACAGAAAATGTCAGTCTTTCTTTGTCACTGAAAAGCTTTATTCATTCTGTATAAAACGGTGGTAAAACAGCACTTGCTCTAGTTCCAGTGACTAGTGGTTTCCAGTGTGGACACAGAGGCCAGGGAGAGCACTGAAGTGGTGGCTGGCCCGATGCTGCGCAGCTGACTGTACCAGTCGTCAGGCTGTCTGGAGGCGTGTGATGATGGAGCAGAGCCGGAGGACGGCTGGGGTGGGTATCCTCCAGGGGACAGCACTGATGAGAATCGGGGGATATGCGGCAGTGAATGAGGGCACTGGTACTGCCGGCTCATGGCAGAGGGAGACACGCACATGCTGCTGAAGAGAGGTCCTCGTCCTGGCATCATGCCCACGGGCAGCACTTTCTGAGAGACACGATCCTGCTTGCGCTGCTTGGCACGCCGGTTCTGAAACCACACCTGCAGCCAGCGAAAGACAGTACAGGTACAGTAATCAGATAAGAGAGTCAAGGTTTGGCTGCTGTAGAAAACATTTCAATTGATAATATGTTATTATATCATATTAGATGTTTCAACAGTGGCCAAGAACGCCAGGTGTGAGGCAACAAGTTTCCAGCGATAAGTAATTTGTGTGGCACAGGCAATCAGAAATGATTAAATGTGAGTAAACGTTTTCGCATTTACAAAATGTTTTTACTAATAAAATTCTTTATAGCTTTATTTGAATTTTTTTTTCCAGATTTTCTAACTCATGAGTAAAGTTAAGAATATTTAGAGTTCTGTACTATTTCTCAAACCTTCTTAAGGAACTAGTTGCTGTCAACGAAAAAATTACACATAGGTCCATAGTGGACAAAAATGTCCATGTCAAAAAACTGTCATAAAAATTTGAAGCTTGGGACCACAGAGTTAAGTTTGGTCTCATTTTAAAGAAGACCCATGGCAGATTATTGTTGAAGTAAAAAATTTTAAAAAGTGAAACCAAAAAAAAAAGTTCTAGATGTTTAGGTTTATGAAAATGATTTATGAACGATGTTTTATATAAAATATATATTTTATGAAACATGTTGAACTCGATACCTGCTAGAAATCTAAACAAGTTGTGTTCCAAATTTGAGGTTGATATCTCAAAAAATGAGCTTTCAGTAAGATTTTGTTTGGGCGCAGTACCACATTTTCCCCACTAGATGCCAGCAAAACTCCACTGGAGCACTCAGTGGTTGGATTTGTGATTTGCAGTAGAGTTTTTCTCTCTCAAATATTACAAAAACACACACACAATTTTTTTTTTTATGACACACATACAAACCACACTCTGACATCCATACCAACACACCCACACAATTATAGCTGCATTATTTATCCAATTGGCTCTATAATATGCAGAAGCAGAAAACAGAAATAAAGTGTGTATTTTCTTTATAGGTCAAACCTGAAAAAATGGCACCATCTGGTAAAAAAATGGTAAAAAATTACATTTTAAAGCCTTGCCAATATAATGAAAGACTATTAACAAAAATTGCATAATTTTACAGTTGAATGGCACTGCGATTAAAAATAGCAGTTTTAATGGGTTTCAATGGGGACATTTTTGTCCTTAAGGTCCTGAGAGGAACATTTTTTTTGTACCTAGTGCAAAACAGATTTTTTTAAAGGAAATGGAAGTGAAATAGTAAAATACCAAAAAAAATACACACCTGTGCCAAAATATATGCAGTTGGCAATAACACAGGCAAAATGATCAAAAAAACTAAACTGAAAAGGACAAAAATATCCAAAAGGTCACACAAGGGTTAAGAACTTTCAATTTTTTTTCTTAAGACTGTGTTAAAGACAAAACTTTATTAAACAGAATCATCTGAATTCCTAAAAAAAAAATTGTAAATGAAAAAAACAAACAAACAAAAAAAAAAGATTAAAAATAAATTAATCCTCTTAAAGTTAGGATATCCCTTACTCATCTAAATCCATTAGTCAAATAAAAAAAACTGTTTTTAGATGACATTTGTTGGTTGTTTTTAATTATTAAGCATTACAGACTATGGCGACACAATATATTATTACTACTACCTGTAAAGGGATTGCTTGAAATTGCAAATAAAATAAACAAAACAAAGTTTTTTTGGAAGTTCAGTCCGTCTACTTCAAAATTTGTAAATTCAAAAAATTATAATATTTTTGAATTTGAATAAAATAATCTTTGTAATTATTTGTAAAAAAAATATAATAATTACTAGCAATTTCTGAGTTAAAATTTTTTTTTTGGCATTAAGAAATTATTTTTTTCGGCCCCCCCCAATCATCAATACTGTAAACAAGTATTGGTTATTATTATGAGTGACTTTTTCCTAAATCTGAAATTCAGTAACAAAAAAAAAAAAAATCAAATAGAGATCTCGTTTTTAATTGTATTATTAATTGTGTAATAGCAAGGCCTCAAAGAAAAAAAGATCTTAAGAAAAATACGAATTTTTAATAAAATGTTTGAACTTTTTAGAATTTTCAGGAATTCAACTTAGCTACATTCTTACGATTTTCTCAAGAAATGTCTGTCTTGAGAAGTTTTTTGTGAATCTGTCCACACAAGCAGCAAGCATTATGAAGTCTCTGCTGGGTTTCTATCCACACGTTTTGTTGTGTCACTGTAAATCGCTATCAGTGTGAACAGCAGTCTCAACACCCCAGGTTAGTGTAACTTAAACCTGGAAACATTCTCAACAGGTTAATTAGCATGTTAGCGATCAGCTGAGTTACCTGTATGCGAGCCTCGTTGAGTTTGGTGGCTCTGGCGAGCTCCTCTCTGTAGTAGATATCAGGATAGTGGTTCTGTCTGAAAGCTAGCTCCAGCTGTTCCAGCTGCTCGTTGCTGAAGGTAGTGCGGTGTCTCCTGCGGGATGGCGAGGGGTACGGTCTCACTCGTCCTCCGCCACCCCGGATGCTCTCAGATGTCCCAGAATCTTTTCTTGGGTGATTTTGAACATCTGCATCCAATAGGGTGAAATTCAAAGAGCCACATTCATTATGAGAAGAACAGAAAGAGTCTTGACTCAGCCAGGTCTCTCTCTAGTTACAAGCAATTTCCTATTGCCAGTGAGAGTTTCATCAAGCACTGACGCCTCTGAGATGTTGGATTTGTAGGTACACATCTCTCAAATGATGCTCACTGAAGACGGAGGATTTAAGAGCCTTAGTGCTTCCAAACAAACGTCCAGGAACTCAAAAGACAGCAGGCTTTGCCACCTAAACTCAATATCGTGAGAGAGAGGCATGCCAGGGCCCTGAGGATTACGCTCAGCTTAGGCAAACAATGGCCAAAAAAGTGACTAATTTGTCAAATTGGGGGCCTCTTGGTTTCCAGGGCCTATTCACAACATTAGGGTAAAGAGTGAAAGTGCATCAAACTTACCTTAAAAATGGATTTTTGAATGTCTTACTGTGCAGTGTTATTTTTGTATCACTTATATAGTACTATAGTATATATTATAATATACTTGTTTTTTTATTTCGTTTGTATTACTTAAAATAATAACTTTCAGCTGCTTTTCTTATTTTTATTGTTATATACATTAAAAAATGTTCAAGTAATAATTTTTATTAAATTTTTTTGTTAACGATAATAACCCTGACTCTACCTAATGGATTATAAAAAAAAACACACCTCGAAAAGAGTAACTGAAACATGGTATTTCAAGTCAGATAGACCACAGAAAAGATTTTCAATACAGCTTATTTTTAATTTTCAGCATTACAATATTTTGACAATTTTATATTTGAAATAAACTAAATAAATAAAATAAACACCTAAAGACTAAACAAAAAGTGCTGACTG